>OZ024789.1:10198310-10547230 GCA_964017065.1 Haliclona indistincta | reverse complement strand
AGGAAGGAAGGAAGGAAGGAAGGAAGGAGGGAGGGAGAGAACTAAGTGAACACGAGCGTTACGGTAGTGTGATGCTTACTATCTTCTGAGGTTAGTTGAAAAGATGACGGCTCTCCAGGTTCTGTCTCATTCTGCTGAACTATGATTGCAATGATTTATATGAGTGAGTCAAGTGACTGTTACTAACCATGTTCGACCTGTTTCTCTTCTCTCTCATCAATATTGGTCTCAAGCTGCTGTGAACACCACAACACATCAACCACTGCCACCAACCACACACACCTTCTTCACTGGATCCTGCACCTGGACTCTAAGAACTTTAACCTCCTCCTCCACCTCTCTGATCCTCCTCTCAGAAGACTCAACTATTTCCTCACTATCTTGTATACGTAACTAGTGAAGGAAATATTAATAAATATCTATAATTTATAGTGAAGGAAATAGTTCGCTGCACATGCACTCAACAAAAGTGGATCTAACACTAACTTGTTGCTGTAGCTCTCGTCCCTGAAATGCTCCCTTTATCCTGGCCTCTCTCAGCCTCTTCTGGTACTCTATATTGTTGCTCAGTGTCTCTCTCTCCATCACTCTCTCCACACACCACTGCCCACTAGTGTCCTGGACTGTATGGAGGAGATGAGCTGTTATGTGCAGTCCACCACTGTCAGTGTGTGCATCAGCTGCTGTAGCTACTGCTGATTACTGCATGGACACACACTGTGCTCACTTAGCTCTAAAATACTAGTAGTGGCAGCCATGTTTTTAGGGTGGTGCCAGCTTCCTCCAAACACTAGTATCCAGACACAGTGGGCTCCTAGACGAAACACTGACACTGAGTGATACCGTCGTCCTGTCACTGAATCAGGTAGTTTTGGTAGCTATAGAACATAATAAAACAACACACATTATGAACTATTAATAAACTATAGTATCATATTCTATACTATAGCTCAGCTCGTCCTGTCATTTTGAGTGAGAAACTACACAAGCACATTAAAGTAGAGAAATTTATTATTTCAAGTTGACAAAGTTAACATGACTGTAACTAAATTGTACACCTTCATCCATTGGTTGGTAGTAGTGTCACATAACCACATATCACTCAGTAACCAACGAAGTGCACGACGTCCTCCAATCATCACAAACACAGGACCATTAATGTGTGATGCAGCATGGCCACTTCTCCTCTGAGGCCATGGATGGATAGACTGACTAAATGGATTCTTGATCTTGGTCCAGTTCTGAGAATAATAGATTCCATTACAGGAAGTGGTATGAACAATATGTCATAGCTATCATAAAGTGACAATGATGATGATAGTGACCCCATGTGGTGACGAGAGTGGAGCCACAAATCAGTGCTATACTATTCATAATTATTATTACACACTCACCACAGAATGTCTCTCCAGATCTATAATATACAAATCATCAGAACAGATGCCTTGTGGTCTGTAACCACCAAACATAGCAGCCCTCTTCCCTTCCACTGTTGTTAGTGTGAAATTAGTTAATGGATCCGTAGGAGGAGCTTGTCCTGTGACTACTGGTGAGCTCCACCCATCTAGAGGTTATAACATCTATCATTCCACTATGCACCAAAAATACATATTGAACCGGGGGGTCCCAGTGGCTAAAATCTATGACACCAGGCTGTTTTTTTACATTGCTTCTCTACCCACCCACCCACTGCGTCATATTACGTCATGTAATGATATTCATAAATATTGGTTTATTGAAATTCATTATAATTGATGGTACACGCCCCTCCACGAAGATCGTCGATCGCGAGTGACGAACAGATGATGAACGCTGACAGTAGCGGATCCAGGAAGCGGAAGCATTGCGAGTGTAGATTCGAGCTCACCGGACTCAGCACGTACCACCACAAGCGTAGCAAGCGGCACAGACAATTTCTTGGTTCAACGTCTTGTTTGCGTATGGATAGTTTCTTCCAGAAGATCAGTGCAGTTCCAAGTTCCACTCACAGTGACTCAGACTGTGAGTACTTTTACAAGTTTTCTTTTAGAAGTGCAGCTAAACGGAATGCTCGTTCTCCATGCACCAATATCCCAGTTAAGTGCACGCTATGCGACCAAATACACCTGGAAGTACAATATGGCCACCCACTATGAAGACCGCCATGAACGTACAAGCCTGCCTGCATTCTTTCAAATCACCCGAGAGGAGCGCACACAAGTTCTGTCGGTTGGCAAGTTTCAAAAGGCCAAGGTGCAAGTCGGCTCCTAACTTGACTGATCACTTTGACAGTATTGCATGCTGCTAAACACACTAGTAACTTATCTGTTGCTTATCATTGTTGATTATTATTATCATTGCCGATCGGCAATGATATGTAGGGATGACCTCGAACTAAGATGGCGGCTACTCATGTGTGAAAATGAGTTTTCGCACATATCTCTACTGTTATACATTTCTACTGTATTTTAACTATCTCTGAGGGAATCTGAAGTGCGAGCGCTTGTAGGAAGTCTATGAAAGTCGCTGGGACTGCTTGCTTGACGACATAAATCAAGATGGCGACTCTCAGAGAGGGCGTTGCAGATCTTCGCTGTTTTAACGTTTGTCGAGATTCCAGACATCTAGGATTGATCAGGCGATTGTTCTGAGCATGAAAATGCTTTTGGCGAAGCTGGCAGACGTTTCTAAAGTGGTAAACTGAAATCGCCGCCCACGCGAATTGTTCATCTTCTTTCTTCTTTCTTTCTTTCTTCTTTCGGTAAGCCTAGCGCTGTCCTGAGTTAACGAATGACTACCAAACCTGCACCATCGCACGTGTATATATCTGGGGTAGTGCACTTACTTCTTAAATAGGCATTAAACACTACCAGAAGCGAGTAATCCTTGAAAAACATGGTTTTTGGGCCGTTTTGGACTGAAGACGCCATTAAATAATTAACCCTCTTGTCGCTCGTATCATTAACTCCGCCCACATCAGTTTTGCAGCCATCTCGATCGATACTGCGTTTTGTCTCTGCTCTGGACGCTTCAGCGCGCAAGCCAGAGGTATGAAATTTGTCTAGAGCAGTACTATACCCTAAGTAACACTGATCTGTTCGTTAAAGCTTCAGATGGCGGGTTAAAACTGACATACCCAGACGTGAATGATTCAGTTACCGCAACTGAGATTCTACGCACAGTAAGGTTCCTACACCACGCAGTGTAAGTTGTAAAGGACTAGAAGCCTCTGTGAGTGTTATATTGACATCCACAAGGTTCTACTAGGCGTGCTTCTACTATTAGGCTTGCAGCATCATGAGTTGTCAGTATTAGTCTCTTCCTTCATCCATTGCTGTACTCATGTTGCCTGGACTTGATATTCTGCAGCTGTCTGCGTCCTTAACCTCTTTACTATTTTAAACCTTTCAATGAATGATTGGTAATAATTATTAAACATTATTTTAAACTACACTCCTTACTCTCCAGACCCTGTGCACGTTCACATCTGCTAGACTAGTAACTGCTGCTCACAGAGTTGTCAAAATGAAATAACATCTATCATAGAATACAACTAATAAGTTCAAACTGATAGTGATCAAAAAAGTAACAGGAACAAGTAAAGTAAAAAAGCTTTATTAAAAAAACTGAAAAGTGTAGGGATGACTCTTAAAAAAGGAAAGGAACAAGATGGGATGATGCTTGCAAAAGTAAAGGAACAAGATGGAATAATGCTAAGCTTGCAAATGTAAAAGTCCCAAGTATCCCTACATCAGCGGCTTGAAGGAGGACGCAGTCCGATGGAGTAATTGACGGTTGTAAATAACTAGAGGTATATGTGTTTAGGAGGACACAGTCCGATGAAGTAGTTGACAGTTGTAAATAACTAGAGGTATCTGTGTTTGGAGGACGCAGTCCGATGAAGTAATTGACGGTTGTAAATAACTAGAGGTATCTGTGTTTAGGAGGACGCAGTCCAATGAAGTAGTTGACAGTTGTAAATAAGCTGCAGGTAGCTGAGTTTGGAGGACGCAGTCCGATGAAATAATCGACGATTGTAAAGGTATAGGAAGAGGATTCCGTATGTCAGTTGCGTCGCAGCAAGCCGCTGATGTAGGGATACTTGGGACTTTTACATTTGCAAGCTTAGCATTATTCCATCTTGTTCCTTTACTTTTGCAAGCATCATCCCATCTTGTTCCTTTCCTTTTTTAAGAGTCATCCCTACACTTTTCAGTTTTTTTAATAAAGCTTTTTTACTTTACTTGTTATTATTGTATGCAGATTGTATACTGTGAGTGAATCTACAATCTATGTTATAGTCTCTTGATCTGCTTTTTTTTCATAATTTTTGGTTACAAACATGTTCATAACAAGCAGTAGCTAGGTGGTACATGTAAAAACCTGCTTTAAAACAGTTCAAAATAACTTTAAAGTGCAATTTATGTCATGGCTAAATTTTACACAAAGTGACCTTTTTCGAAAATTTACCTCTGACCCACCCACCCACTTTTGGGCCTGGTGTCGGAAACTTTTTTTTGTGGGACCCCCTGTATTGAACCAAAAAACTCAAACTTTCAAATTTAAGTTGGGGACAAATAAAATTGTGGCACCCAGCACCTAACTAATTCATGCATGTCAATAACAGTAAAAGCAGATTTTGATGAAGTGTTTTGATAACTTAACAACTCACTAAAATTAATTTTCACCAAAAATTAACTACAAACAGTATCACTCACTTGTGGACAGAGAGAAAATGTGTTGTTCATGGGTACACACACAAAAATACAATAATTGACACTCTTCTCCATGAAGTGGTGATGATTGGGCAGCATGAACCATCCCTCCCACCACATACAAGAGGTCCTCCTCTCCATCAGTGAAGTGCACCATTCCACAATTGCAAGATTTCTCCTTCATTGGTGCCCCATCCTCTGTTGTTGAGGGAGCCAACATCCTCCATTGCAGGGTGGAGGTGCTCAGTGCGTGAACACTGTTGTAGTAGCAGTCTTTATGACCACTGTCGTGGAAGCAGTCTCCATGACCACACCAACCACCGAAATAGTGCAGATCATTCCTGACAGCAACACAGGAATAGCCCGTCACTCCCAGTGGAGGTGTTCCACTAGTGGTGCGCTGCTCCCAGCAGCCAGTGTTCACGTCGAACACCTCTACACTAGAAAAAAACTGGCGCTTCTCAGCGCTATCGTGCACCTCAGGCATTCCTTGTTGGGTTCCACCCCACAAATAGAGTTGATTGTCAACAACAGCTGTGCGGTGACGCATACGACCAGTGGGTTCCCTCCATCCATCCACTGTGAGGAGTAACAATCAGTCACCGTTTAAACACCTGATCGTACAACTTATGAACTCACCTACTCGCTGCTGCTGAGGAGCGGACATGATGAAGGAAAAATAAGAAAGAGATATTTCGAGAGATCTGTTAGCTGCGTGGGAGTATACTTACCGGACAATGTAGCCACACCTTTGGCTTTGATGCGCTTCTAATAGAATACTAGCATTGTGGACACGTTGGCCGGAAGAGCTCACTGATGCTGCCGGACTACGGGACTGAGCTACTCATTGCCTAGTCCATCACTCAGCCGGTGACTCCCTCAGTCCACCCGCAGTCTACTCATTAGGAAGCTGAGACGACAGATGAGTGCAGAGCCGCGTCAAGACGACACAGTGCCACTACACTAGCTAGTCCAGCCTAAGTACGTCTATAGCCTCGACCAGAGGATGTTACAGGTGTACTAATGGACGGTACTACCAGTTCTTCCTACTATGGCTCTAAAGCAGAGGCGCTGGTAGCTGTAATGAGTCTTCCACCAGGAGTATACGGTTCACCATAGTGGAGTCTGCACCAGCTGCCAGCCTGACACAGGATGAGGTAGAGCTGACTGGGTTTACCTTGCAAACACACGAGGAACAGTCTGAAATCACGACTGATGCAGCAACGATATCGGGAAAAGCTAACAGGTAACAGATAGGTTAGCACTTGATCGATCTCTCACTCACTAACCCACTCTATCATTCATTCATCTCTCTCTGTTTGTTCTCAGATGGTGAAACATGATCTTGGTACAATCATTAAATTCAGTAGAAGTTAGTTTATAGAAAAACTGCAAACTTCATCACAATTGGCGGCAAGCGATCTGATAGGTCAATGCCAGCTTCTACTCATGATTCCTTGGTAAGAAAAACAATAATTCTAAAATAATAATCTTCACTATAATTTCATTTCTCTTTCCAATCTTGTCAGCCTCTTTTTCGTCTCTTTGTCTAACAAACATTGATATTATCATCATGATCTCGTCTCTTTGTGTCTAGTTGCTGATCGTGTACATCTAAACACAATGATGATGAACACCATATTTGGGAGTCAAAGTCTGCTTCATTTTCGATCGCGAAGGATCCTTGCGGCAACACACTCAAGCGCGGCACCACCATCTCTATCTTCTTGAAGGAGGAGGCACAAGAGTTCACGGAGGAGGAGAAACTGAAGGACTACCTCTAGAATAGTAAGGTGGGTGGAGCAGTAGGTGTGGTCATTATGCAAAGAAGCAATGTCCTAAAATTAAGGTGGCGGTATACCGCTTTTTATGAATATTAATGAGCGACTTTCTTTTTATCTGCAGCTCGTGACAGAGCAACGCTAGCAGCGTGAAACTCGCTCTGATGCATCAATGAGTGTGTCTCAATGTATAATGCAGCTTGAAACGTTGCACAATATTCTACTCCAAGGGAATAATCGACATCAAGAGTTCATTACCTAAGAGTATGCAACCATAGATATATCCACTTGTACTGTATTATCTATGGTATGCCGAACAGGTCAGCTTAGCCCAGGCTGTTGTGTCATACTCAAGATTACTGTTTTGCACCTATGCTACGAAGTGCGCAGCAGCGCCGCTGCAACCAGGAAGCCGGCTTTGTAAAGGTGGTGAACAAAATCACACAGTAACCGCCACAAAACCCGTTGTAACTCAGCCATTTTAGCACCGATTCTAACGAAATTTAGATTTGTGTGCTGCTAAAGGTTAGTAGAAGCCACCTATAACAACTAGTAATTGATTCAGACAGTTCAAACTTTTTAGTGCACATAGCTACTGTAGGATTTATACATACCTTATTGTAAATACAAAAACACACAGTTTGGAAGGTACCAGTTTGTGGTACATTGTGTAAACTGTATCAAACCACAAGCTAGACGCGTCACTGTCTGCTTGCTTCTGATAACCTAACTGCTAAGGGCTGTATCTGGTCCTCCTGCAAGAAGCCAGAATGAGAAATATCACAGAAATATTTAGCTATACCTCTACATGCAGCTACATGAGACCAGATCATTGAGTAATGCCCTTACTGTTGTCTCTCCCTCCCTCCCACTCCCTCCCCCCTCTCTCTCTCTCTGTCTCTTTTTTAGATGGTCAATTTGACTCAGAAGAAGACACTAAATATCAATCCTCGCCCTCCTCTTGTCAAGGAGTTATAGCGTCGTGTTGAGAAGGATGAGAGCGATGAGACAACTGTTGATCTTGCTCGAGTGATGTTTGACACCGCCATATTAAGATCAGGCTACACTCTGCCGGACTCAAGCTTTTTCGCTGGTCGTATTGAGAGAATGCTTCGACTGAGTGTAGGCGTGGATTCTGATGCACCTGTAAGCTCCTCCCACTGTCACTAACATCACCTTCCCACTATCGCAGGTTGAGGAGGTGTTCATTCAGGAAGGCAATGAAGAGGAGGAGGAAGAAAAGGTGGAACCAAAGGTTAAGGAGACCACACCTCCTCCTGAATCAGTCTAGTCAGACCCTACGGTGAGTCTTATCATGTAGAACTAAAGTGATCGTTTCTTTGTGAATGATTGCTGCCTTGTTCCAAGCAAGGTTATGATTAAACTAGCATGAACTGTCAAACAGTATACACTGCCTGTATGTAAGATATATACAGTGTTTTACTGAAGTATCCTGATCTCTTTCCCTCAGTGGGAGGAGCCAGCTACCAAAGATGAGCTGTACAGCACATACACCAGTCGAGTGAAGGAGAAGATACTTCTGTATTCAATTTAAATTTAGAAAAAGCAATTTTTACATGTCACTAATACATGAACTCCATGAGATGAATATGCATGGCTACATAATTTTTCCTACATGTAGCTATCAGTGACACTGCATAACACACGAGTGAGAACTAGTGCATGAGAACTAGCAAGTATCATGACACCAGCATCACTAGTGGATCCTGCACTATGATAGTGTCACGACACCAGCATCACTAGTGGATCCTGCACTATGATAGTGTCATGACACCAGCATCTCTAGTGGATCCTGCACTATGATAGTGTCACGACACCAGCATCACTAGTGGATCCTGCACTATGATAGTGTCACCAGCATCACTAGTGGATCCTGCACTATGATAGTGTCATGACACCAGCATCACTAGTGGATCCTGCACTACGATAGTGTCATGACACCAGCATCACTAGTGGATCCTGCACTACGATAGTGTCACGACACCAGCATCACTAGTGGATCCTGCACTATGATAGTGTCACGACACCAGCATCACCAGTGGATCCTGCACTATGATAGTGTCACGACACCAGCATCACTAGTGGATCCTGCACTATGATAGTGTCACGACACCAGCATCACTAGTGGATCCTGCACTACGATAGTGTCGTGACACCAGCATCACTAGTGGATCCTGCACTACGATAGTGTCATGACACCAGCATCACCAGTGGATCCTGCACTATGATAGTGTCACGACACCAGCATCACCAGTGGATCCTACACTATGATAGTGTCACGACACCAGCATCACTAGTGGATCCTGCACTATGATAGTGTCATGACACCAGCATCACCAGTGGATCCTGCACTATGATAGTGTCACGACACCAGCATCACTAGTGGATCCTGTACTATGATAGTGTCACGACACCAGCATCACTAGTGGATCCTGTACTATGATAGTATCATGACACCAGCATCACTAGTGAATCCTGCTCTATACGTATACATTTTTGAGTATTCTGAAGAAGGCCCATGTGGTAGAAAGTTCAAAGTTTTTGTTGCTGTAACGTTTTGTGCTATTAAACACGAGATTTTTATTTTGTCGCTATAGCTGCGCGTATAGTACAAATTACTATAGTGACCACAAAAATGAGCAAATACTGACATGTACATGTAGAAGATTGACAGCAGTGTACTGTCAGTGATTATGACATTGAATTACAAATTCACCTCCAAACATTCTATACTAGCTATATAGATTGTGCATATAGTTATAGGCAATGCTGGTTTGAACCCGACAGCATTATGACTACACATGCAGTGATTTGAAAAAATGATTATTACACACAAACTAAATAAGAGCAGTAACTGGTCAATACTACAATGTCAATACTACTACTACTATACACATGTATAATGTTCATCAGTGAGTGAGTGATGTGACTACATGTAGGTACATGTACTTCATGATCTAGTATCCAGCCATTCCCTGATCCCAGCAGCTGTACTGTTCTCATCAGCTTCCTCTAGTGTGTCGATGATAGTCTCCCAGGTGAATGGAACCTTCTGCTCTCGTTTCCATTGGTCAAACACCATCATACAGAGACGAACTGGATCATTGGTTTGTGCCGTGAGTGTGTTTAGTGTAGCTATATCGATCTCCAGCTGAATACCTAGTTCATACCACTTGGTCGGTATCTTCTTAGCAACAAGCTTCATCAGTTTAGGAATTGTGGGAGCTTGAGAATAGACTTTTAATTTGCCTGCATGAGATAAAAAATTGAAATGTATTATAGCAGTTGCCGACAATTACCTTGAGTCTGAGGCACTGCTGCTGGTGTCTGGGGCATTGCTGCTGGTGTCTGGGACACTGCTGCTGGTGTCTGGGTCACTGCTGCTGGCGTCTGGGGCACTGCTGCTGGTGTCTGGGTCACTGCTGCTGGTGTCTGGGTCACTGCTGCTGGTGTCTGGGGCACTGCTGCTGGTGTCTGGGGCACTGCTGCTAGTGTCTGGGGCACTGCTGCTGGTGTCTGGGGCACTGCTGCTGGTGTCTGGGTCACTGCTGCTGGTGTCTGGGGCACTGCTGCTGGTGTCTGGGGCGCTGCTGCAGGTGTCTGGAGCATTGCTGCTGGTGTCTGGGGCACTATAGAATGACCACAATGTGATAACTATATATGTAGTCAAGGGTTTGTTACCTTCAGGCTGAGGATAGCGTATGTGGAAGTCTTTGGGAGAAGCAATCCCTTTAATGACCACTTTGTGACGTAGTCGTTGAACTTGCTCTGACAACAGCTCTAACTCAAATCCACAGTGAGGGATTCTTCTACCAATTTGGTAGTTCCTGATAGCAGCTTTAGAGATCTGTACCATCAATGACAATGTACAAGTGCATGCACAAATTACATGTAGACACACCTTAGGAGAAGAAGATAGAGGGAGAATCTTCCAACAACGAACCTCTTGTTCTTGCTGATCAAGCTCAATTACTGGACTAGGATCATCATCGAAACAAATTTCTAATGTTGTGCTGTCTGCTCTCCACATCTCATACTGATGCTTTACTTCCTGCATGAGTATAGTTAATAAAGAAAAAGATAATGCAGTACAATTTAACCTGTAGATTAGGCTCAAGATCCCTCACAACCACAAAGTGGAAATCAACAGTCAGAGGACTGGGCATCTGTTGCTTGTAGAACATGAAGGCTGTACAGAGTGTGTCTGTATCCTCTGGTGCTGTTTCTCCTAGTAATGAGAACTGCTTCAGCTTGATGGCTCCATACTGAGTGTGTGAGCTGAACAATCCCTCTCGTTCACGGAATTTGTACGGCAGCTGACTCTGTGAGCACTTGGCAATGATAAACTTGAACTGGGAGCATTGATCTTCACTGCGTACAACAGCGCAATGCTGTATGTTGACAGACACCTCTTTTATGAACTCTATGCTGGATGAGACCCAGTAGATGGCACTGATCAACTGCCTGTTCTCAGGGAACTTAAACTGGCCGGCTAGAATCACCTTCACGCCCACGCTGACAGTCGCTCCAAGAGGAACAGCACCTTCAGGGATCTCAATGAAGAACCCATAGCCAGGCCACTCTACTTTCTGAGGCTTGTCTCCCACAACCTCCAGTACAGTCTCCCTGTACACTTCAACACCACGCAGGAAGTCTGCACCACATGCACAGTCACAAACTGAAGGAGATGCATTAGTAGCTTACCTGGAGCAACTGCTAAATAATTGGCTTGCACTCCAGCTTCGACCACACACCTTGGTTTGATAGCTGCAGTATAGTGAGCTACTAGCAGCAGCTGTGAGCTGGGCAGCATCACTCACCATTTTCTTGATTGCCAGCAATGAGTGAGAGTTCCTGTTTGTGAAGCAGTTGTTTGTAGTTGATTTTCAGTTGATCAACTGTGCAATACAGTAACAAGTGCTAGATACATTAATCACTCACTCTAATACTCACATTTCTCTAGCATCAGTTGACCATCACTTTCCAACATTGAGATCTGTTGATCTCTAGCATAGGCCATTCTCTTGGTTTGCTCCAATACTCTTAGAAGCTCTTTCTGTTCCTCCTCATTAGCTGTCAGCTTGGTCTCATACTCGTGGATGACTATAATAATTATATTAAATACAAAATTATACGTTAAAAATTGTTTAGTCCTATACTTACTCTTTTCTTGTTGTTCATAGTCATTTCTTCTAGCAACCATCTTCTTCTGCATGTCATACATATCCTCTAGTTTAGAGCACTTCTGATCCTTCTCCTGTGAATCACGCTGAGCAGCATTGAGCTTTTTTTCTAACTCTTCAATTCTCTTCTTGCTAAGTCGAAGACTGTCTTCATAAGCACGTATGACTACCAGAGACAGAGGGAGAGAATTAAATTAACATGAGGATAGTGTCATGCTTACTATCTTCTGAGGTTAGTTGAAAAGATGACGGCTCTCCGGGTTCTGTCTCATTCTGCTGAACTATGATTGAGGAAGATGATACAAATATTGTATGAAGTGCATGAGTCAAGTGACTGTTACTAACCATGTTTGACCTGTTTCTCTTCTCTCTCATCAATATTGGTCTCATTCTGCTGTGAACACCACAACACATCAACCAGTGTCACTGTCACCAACCACACACACCTGCTTCACTGGATCCTGCACCTGGAGTCTGAGCACTCTAACCTCTTCCTCCACCTCTCTGATCCTCCTCTGATAAGACTCAACTGTTGGCAAACCCTCCTGTAGAAATAATAAATAAGTAGTGAAGGAAATAGTTCACATGCACATGCACTCAACAAAAGTGGATCTGACACTAACCTGTTGCTGTAGCTGTCTGCTCTCATAGTCTGATACCATCATCAGCTCCTTCATCATTGTGTTTGCTCGATCTCCTAGTACTCCCTTTATCCTGGCCTCTCTCAGTCTCTTCTGGTACTCTGTGTTGTTGCTCAGTGACTCTCTCTCCATCACTCTCTCCACACACCACTGGCCACTAGTGTCCTGGACTGTATGGAGGAGATGAGCTGTTATGTGCAGTCCGCCACTGTCAGTGTGTGCATCAGCTGCTGTAGCTACTGCTGATTACTGCATGGACACTTACTGTGCTCACTTAGCTCTATAATACTAGTTTCAGCTTTGTTATAGTCTCCTCCAAACACTAGTATCCAGACACAGTGGGCTCCTAGATGAAACACTGACACTGAGTGACGGTATCGTTGTGTCACTGAATCAGGTAGTGTTGGTAGCTATAGAACATAATAAGACAACACACATTATGAACTATTAATAAACTATAGTATCATATTCTATACTATAGCTCAGCTCGTCCTGTCATTTTGAGTGAGAAACTACACAAGCATGCACATTAAAGTATAGAGTTTTGAAGTAATTAATTATCAATAATAATAATGACAAAGTTAACTTGACTGTAACTTAATCGTACATTGCGAAATACCTTGATCCATTGGTTAGTAGTAGTGTCATACAACCACATATCACTCAGTGTAGACACACCATCACCACATCCTCCACTCATCACAAACACAGGACCAGTAATGTGTGATGCAGCATGGGCATATCTTCTCACAGGCCATTGGATAGACTGGCTAACTGGTTTCTTGATCTTGGTCCAGTTCTGAGAATAATAGATACCGTTACAGGAAGTGGTATGAACAATAAATCATAGCGATAAAGTGACAATGATGATGATGGTGACCCCATGTGGTGATGAGAGTGGAACTACAAGTACTATACATACAGTGTCTACCAATACAGTATACACACTCACCACAGAATGTTTCTCCAGATCTACAATATACAAATCATCAGAGTAGTAGCTTGATGGAGTGGTACCACCAAACATAGCAGCCCTCTTTCCTTCCACTGTAACAGTTGTTAGTGTGAAATCATCACATGGAGGAGGAGCTTGTCCTGTGACTACTGGTGAGCTCCACCCATCTAGGGGTTATAACATCTATCATTCCACTATGCACCAAAATTACATATTGAACCAAAAACTAAAACTTTCAAACATGATCTTGATTTAATTTGGGGGACGAATAATATAATTGTGGCACCCAGCATCTAACTAATTCATGCATGTCAATAACAGTGAACGCAGATTTTGATGAAGTTTTTTGATAACTGACCAACTCACTAAAAGCAATTTTCACTATGATGCTGAAACAAACAGTATCACTCACTTGTGGACAGAGAGAAAATGTGTTGTTCATTTGTACATACACCATCAAACACTGATTGATACTGTGCTCCGTCTTGTCGTGATGATGAGACAGCATGACCCCGCCCTCCCACCACATACAAGAGGTCCTCCTCTCCATCAGTGAAGTGCACCATTCCACACCATTTCTTCTTCATCGGTGCCCCATCGTCTGTTGTTGAGGGAGCCAACATCCTCCACTGCAGGGTGGAGGTGCTCAGTGTGTGAACACTGTTGTCGTAGCAGTCACTATGACCACAGTAACCACCGAAATAGTGCAGTTCATTTCTGACAGCAACACAGGCAAAGTCCTGCTCACCCAGTGGAGGTGTTCCACTAGTGGTGCGCTGCTCCCAGCAACCATTGTTCAAGTCGAACACCTCTACACTAGAGAAGAAATGACGCTTGTCAGCGCTATCGTGCACCTCAGGCATTCCTTGTTGGGTTCCACCCCACAAATAGAGTTGATGGTCAACAACAGCTGTGCTGTGATCCCGTCGACCAGCGGGTTCCCTCCATCCATCCACTGCGAGGAGTAACAATCAATCACTGTTTAAACACCTGACACAACTCATGAACTAACTTCCTCGCTGCTGCCGAGCGGTAATGGAGGAGGGACTATCGAACTCGAGGGCGGCTTTGGTGAGTGCGTGGACGTGGAAGTATACCAGCCACACCCAGTTAAAGTAAATTCATCGCAAACAAGTTTACATTCATTTGTATGCATGACTATTATGCATTCTACTATATACTGTTAGCACCAGCTGTCAAGTGCATCTAAATGCTAATGAAGTTTCAATTCATATCATGAAAGACTCTTTGCAGTCACTGTGCAGTGATCTGAGGTAAGAGACAAGAAGGTTAGTTCACAAGTCATGATACCCAGTGATAAGCCTTACGTTAGCTAATGGATTTCAGCTAAAGGGAACTTTGGAATGGCTGTGCAGACCCAGCCAATGATTTGAGCTCCTTCAATCTTGAGACTCTTATTCTTAGCAATCCATCAGAACTGTGTGAAGAATTAGTAGTTCCATTGCTACTGCTGTAGTTACCACCAGCACTGAAACAACCAATACCAACCTATAATATTAAAAATAATTAGACCATACCACGTGACTTTCGACCAATCAGATCGCTCAAAAAGTGTGCATTAAATAGCTTAATGCACACTTTTATTAATGCACCTCGCGGATTAAGTTCTTAATGCACACTTTTATTAATGCACCTCGTGGATTAAGTTCTTAATGCACACTTTTATTAACGCACACTTTGTCAAAATAGCAAGCACTCGGTCGGAAAGTCACCTGGTATGGTCTAAAACGTTTAAACCACACTAGGCGGTGCATTACGCGATATAAAGCACTCGGGCGTCGTCAATAACGGTCTCGAACGCGTGATAATGCACTCGCCTTCGGCTCGTGCATTATCAACACGTTCTCGACCGTTATTGACCCCACCCTCGTGCTTTATATCGCGTAATGCACCGCCTAGTGTGGTCTAAATATTACTTAGACCATACCACGTGACTTTCGACCAATCAGATCGCTCAAAAAGTGTGCATTAAATAGCTTAATGCACACTTTTATTAATGCACCTCGCGGATTAAGTTCTTAATGCACACTTTTATTAATGCACCTCGTGGATTAAGTTCTTAATGCACACTTTTATTAACGCACACTTTGTCAAAATAGCAAGCACTCGGTCGGAAAGTCACCTGGTATGGTCTAAAACGTTTAAACCACACTAGGCGGTGCATTACGCGATATAAAGCACTCGGGCGTCGTCAATAACGGTCTCGAACGCGTGATAATGCACTCGCCTTCGGCTCGTGCATTATCAACACGTTCTCGACCGTTATTGACCCCACCCTCGTGCTTTATATCGCGTAATGCACCGCCTAGTGTGGTCTAAATATTACTTGACATGCAATCTTCATAAAATTTATAGAACATTGCACCTCACTAGTTATGTCTATATTGCTCGATCTAGCTCTACATAGGTTGTGCACATAAAGTTGATTACCGGGTACTTGTTTTCTACTTTACCTTAGCTGATGCATGAGTTGATGATGCGGTCATTGATTTTTCAAAAGATTCAGAAAATGAAGCAGCAGAAATCACAACATCTTTGGCAACGATGCATGCTGTTGGAAGCAGAGGGAAGCAACCCTTGTTGTCCGGCTTCAGTGATCCGTTTGACCATTTTCCACCCTCCAATTGCCTGATTCCAAGACTGGAGTATTGAAGGTTGGCTGGATCCAGCCATAGACGCTGGATGATCACCTTGCGGACTTTGAACGAAATAACAAGCTTTGAATCTTAGCTGATGCATGGGGTAACTCACGCAACTTTATTTTCACGTATATATTAGTAGTAAGTTTGACAATTTGCTTCCAACACGTTACAGAATAATATTATTATGATCACATTATGTTGTACTGGTCATATCAACTGACTTAATTGAATTGTAAACATCAGAGCGGACATCAGAGCGGTTCCACTGTAGACGATTTGTCTGTCATTTTAAATAATTATTATTTTAACATGACTTATATTCAGTTATAGAATAAACTAGAGAACTGACAAATTAATGGTACTACACAAAAAACCAACATAGTGTAAACATGCTAGCTAGTGGTGAGGAGTCAGTTAGTGCTGTTCTTTATTCAGCCATTTCCTAATGTTAGTAGCTGTGTTATTATCATCAGCTTTCTCAAGAGTGCTGATGATAGTATCCCATGTGTAGGGAACCTTTCCCTCTTGTTTCCACTAGTTGAACACCTTCATGAAGAGACGAACTTGATCCGTGGTCTGTGTCTCCAATGAGTCCAGTGTTGGTGTTTCAATATATCCAGCAGTACTCCTACCTCGTACCACTTGGTCGGTATCTTTTTAGCAACCAAGGTCATCAGATCAACAGTTGATGGAGCTTGAGAATAGACTACTGACTTATCTGTCAAACGAACCGTAGTATTAATTCAGTGATATTGTAACATGATATGGGTTGTGCTCACCAGCTGTTTTCTGCTGCGAGCATTTTCGCAAGGGACAAAATCCAGCCGGCTGAAAACTTCCAGGCTTGTTGAAGCAGACAAAGCTATATCTTCTTCATCAAAGTATTCCTCCTCAGCTATTGGATATCCAAAAGCATTCATCCCCATACACCCAAACAGAAGCACAACTGCAAAGATTTTTGACATTAATTTTATGCAAGTTGGGACTCAACAGAAAATTTAGCTACCAGCTGTGATAAGGAGCCGGTCTTTTATACCCATTCACTATAGTTGTTCAATTCACGGTCTTTCTTGACAAGTTTCACAATGACAGTGCAAGCAAACAGAGACCTCTTCACAGTTATCATAGGTACAAATGCAGCCAAGCAATCTGAGTTTCTCACTTGCTGAAGTGACAAAAAGACGTACCAGACATTATTATATTCGCACATTTAAAACAACAATCTATAGAAAGTGACAATAATCACCATTTCAGTATCAAAACCCACGGAAGCAACAGAGAGTGAAACTTATGAATTTTACTGTAACGGATCAAAATTATAGATTCTCTATAGAAGTGTAAGACTAAAGTTAAGAAATTCTTTATGAATAGGTACAAAACACTTTGCTGAATGATTTCAAAGGGACTGCATGTGATGTTAATTGGTGGGAGTTGCTATACATAGACACATACTTTCACAGAACAGTCAATTCTCACTAATCTGTATTCTCACACAGTTATATTCATATTTTTAGTGAATTTTTTCTGTTTGGAAAAAATCAGATATAGTGTACTATTCTATACTCTTTTGTGTACGATTTCGAGTTTCATAAGCGTACAGTTGTATTTGGATTATCGTATTTAAGATGATAGAGGATGTATTTTCCACCGATCTACATTCTGTTCTTGCTGATCAAGCCTGATAACTGGACTATAGCTAGGGTTATCTTATTCCCAGTGTCGTGGTGTCAGCACTCCACTTGTTATATGCCCTTGCTGCACTTTCTGAGAGTAAGATACACAAACAAATACATTGATCATGAGCAAATAACAAACCTGTAGATCGAGTTCAAAATCTCTCACAATAAGTGGAAATCAACTGTCAGAGGACTGGCTAGTATACATATGAAGGCTGTACAAAGTGTGTCTGTATCCTCTGGTGCTGTTTCTCCTAGTAATGAGAACTGCTTCAGCTTGATGGCTCCATACTGAGTGTGTGAGCTGAACAATCCCTCATGTTCACGGAATTTGTACGGCAGCTGCATGACCGAGTACATGATTCTGTGAGCACTTAATTGGCAATGATGAACTTGAACTGGGAGCATTGATCCTCACTGCGTACAACAGCGCAATGCTGTATGTTGACAGACACCTCTTTTATGAACTCTATGCTGGATGAGACCCAGTAGATGGCACTGATCAACTGCCTGTTCTCAGGAACTTAAACTGGCCAGCTAGAATCACCTTCACGCCCACACTGACAGTCACTCCAGGAGGAACAGCACCTTAAGGGATCTCAATGAAGAACCCATAGCCTGGCCACTCTACTTTCTGAGGCTTGTCTCCCACAACCTCCAGTATATTATACAGTCTTCTATCTAAGCCCACAGCAAGTACACTCAGCTCTCGTGTTCATGGTCACGCCCAGTACTTAACTGTCTCCAGGTTAGCAAACAAAGTTTCTACTGCAATTTGCAAACCACCTAATACTTGCAGCAACTTTCAATGTCTACATGTAGGCTAGATGTATGCATGACCGTGGCAAGGCGAGCTAGGGTTTTGTGAAATTTGTTCATTGTTCATAGTCGTCTCTGCCAGCAACCATCTTCCTCCGCTTGTCACACATATCATCCTCTAGTTTAGAAAACTTCTGATCCTTCTCCTGTGAATCATGCTGAGCAGCTTTGAGATTTTCCATGAGCTCCTGCTCTTCCATCTTGCTAATTTGAAGACTGTCTTCATAAGCATGTATGACTACCAGAGAGAGAGGGAGGGAGGGAGGGATGGAAGAAAGGAGGGAGAGAACTAAGTGAACACGAGCGTTACGGTAGTGTGATGCTTACTATCTTCTGAGGTTAGTTGAAAAGATGACGGCTCTCTGGGTTCTGTCTCATTCTGCTGAACTATATGATTGAGGAAGATGACTTTATATGAAGTGAGTCAAGTGACTGTTACTAACCATGTTCGACCTGTTTCTCTTCTCTCTCATCAATATTGGTCTCAAGCTGCTGTGAACACCACAACACATCAACCAGTATCACTGTCACCAACCACACACACCTGCTTCACTGGATCCTGCACCTGGAGTCTGAGCACTCTAACCTCCTCCTCCACCTCTCTGATCCTCCTCTCAGAAGACTCAACTGTTTCCTCACTATCTTGTAACTAGTGAAGGAAATATTAATAAAATAATAACCAGTGAAGGAAATACTAATAAATAACTAGTAAATAACTAGAAATACAAATGTAGCAAGTGAAGGAAATAGTTCGCTGCACATGCACTCAACAAAAGTGGATCTAACACTAACTTGTTGCTGTAGCTCACGTCCCTGAAATGCTCCCTTTATCTTAGCCTCTCTCAGCCTCTTCTGGTACTCTGTATTGTTGCTCAGTGTCTCTCTCTCCATCACTCTCTCCACACACCACTGCCCACTAGTGTCCTGGACTGTATGGAGGAGATGAGCTGTTATGTGCAGTCCACCACTGTCAGTGTGTGCATCAGCTGCTGTAGCTACTGCTGATTACTGCATGGACACACACTGTGCTCACTTAGCTCTAAAATACTAGTAGTGGCAGCCATGTTTTTAGGGTGGTGCCAGCTTCCTCCAAACACTAGTATCCAGACACAGTGGGCTCCTAGATGAAACACTGACACTGAGTGATACCGTCGTCCTGTCACTGAATCAGGTAGTTTTGGTAGCTATAGAACATAATAATTAAAACAACACACATTATGAACTATTAATTAACTACAGTATCATATTCTATACTATAGCTCAGCTCGTCCTGTCATTTTGAGTGAGAAACTACACAAGCACATTAAAGTAGAGAAGTTTATTATTTCAAGTTGACAAAGTTAACATGACTGTAACTAAATTGTACACCTTCATCCATTGGTTGGTAGTAGTGTCACATAACCACATATCACTCAGTAACCAACGAGGTGAACAACGTCCTCCAATCATCACAAACACAGGACCATTAATGTGTGATGCAGCATGGCCACTTCTCCTCTGAGGCCATGGATGGATAGACTGACTAAATGGATTCTTGATCTTGGTCCAGTTCTGAGAATAATAGATTCCATTACAGGAAGTGGTATGAACAATATGTCATAGCTATCATAAAGTGACAATGATGATGATAGTGACCCCATGTGGTGACGAGAGTGGAGCCACAAATCAGTGCTATACTATTCATATTATTACACACTCACCACAGAATGTCTCTCCAGATCTATAATATACAAATCATCAGAACAGATGCCTTGTGGTCTGTAACCACCAAACATAGCAGCCCTTTTCCCTTCCACTGTTGTTAGTGTGAAATTAGTTAATGGATCCGTAGGAGGAGCTTGTCCTGTGACTACTGGTGAGCTCCACCCATCTAGAGGTTATAACATCTATCATTCCACTATGCACCAAAAATACATATTGAACCAAAAAACTCAAACTTTCAAATTTAAGTTGGGGACAAATAAAATTGTGGCACCCAGCACCTAACTAATTCATGCATGTCAATAACAGTAAAACCAGATTTTGATGACGTGTTTTGATAACTTAACAACTCACTAAAATTATAATTTTCACCAAAAATTAACTACAATCAGTATCACTCACTTGTGGACAGAGAGAAAATGTGTTGTTCATGGGTACACACACAAAAATACAATAATTGACACTTTTCTCCATGAAGTGGTGATGATTGGACAGCATGAACCATCCCTCCCACCACATACAAGAGGTCCTCCTCTCCATCAGTGAAGTGCACCATTCCACAATTGCAAGATTTCTCCTTCATTGGTGCCCCATCCTCTGTTGTTGAGGGAGCCAACATCCTCCATTGCAGGGTGGAGGTGCTCAGTGCGTGAACACTGTTGTAGTAGCAGTCTTTATGACCACTGTCGTAAAAGCAGTCTCCATGACCACACCAACCACCGAAATAGTGCAGATCATTCCTGACAGGAATAGCCCGTCACTCCCAGTGGAGGTGTTCCACTAGTGGTGCGCTGCTCCCAGCAGCCAGTGTTCACGTCGAACACCTCTACACTAGAAAAAAACTGGCGCTTCTCAGCGCTATCGTGCACCGCAGGCATTCCTTGTTGGATTCCGCCCCACAAATAGAGTTGATTGTCAACAACAGCTGTGCGGTGACTCATACGACCAGTGGGTTCCCTCCATCCATCCACTGTGAGGAGTAACAATCAGTCACCGTTTAAACACCTGATCGTACAACTTATGAACTCACCTACTCGCTGCTGCTGAGGAGCGGACATGATGAAGGAAAAATAAGAAAGAGATATTTCGAGAGATCTGTTAGCTGCGTGGGAGTATACTTACCGGACAATGTAGCCACACCTTTGGCTTTGATGCGCTTCTAATAGAATACTAGCATTGTGGACACGTTGGCCGGAAGAGCTCACTGATGCTGCCGGACTACGGGACTGAGCTACTCATTGCCTAGTCCATCACTCAGCCGGTGACTCCCTCAGTCCACCCGCAGTCTACTCATTAGGAAGCTGAGACGACAGATGAGTGCAGAGCCGCGTCAAGACGACACAGTGCCACTACACTAGCTAGTCCAGCCTAAGTACGTCTATAGCCTCGACCAGAGGATGTTACAGGTGTACTAATGGACGGTACTACCAGTTCTTCCTACTATGGCTCTAAAGCAGAGGCGCTGGTAGCTGTAAAGAGTCTTCCACCAGGAGTACGGTTCACCATAGTAGTGGAGTCTGCACCAGCTGCCAGCCTGACACAGGATGAGGTAGAGCTGACTGGGTTTACCTTGCAAACACACGAGGAACAGTCTGAAATCACGACTGATGCAGCAATGATATCGGGAAAAGCTAGCAGGTAACAGATAGGTTAGCACTTGATCGATCTCTCACTCACTAACCCACTCTATCATTCATTCATCTCTCTCTGTTTGTTCTCAGATGGTGAAACATGATCTTGGTACAATCATTAAATTCAGTAGAAGTTAGTTTATAGAAAAACTGCAAACTTCATCACAATTGGCGGCAAGCGATCTGATAGGTCAATGCCAGATTCTACTCATGATTCCTTGGTAAGAAAAACAATAATTCTAAAAATTAATATTCTTCACTATAATTATTGTTTCATTTCCTCTCTCTCTTTCCAATCTCTTTTCGTCTCTTTGTCTAACAATTAAACATTAATATTATCATCATGATCTCGTCTCTTTGTGTCTAGTTGCTGATACATCTAAACACAAGTTACACAATGATGATGAGCACCATAATTATTTGGGAGTCAGACTCTGCTTCATTTTCGATCGTGAAGGATCCTCACGGCAACACACTCAAGCGTGGAACCACCATCTCTATCTTCTTGAAGGAGGAGGCACAAGAGTTCACGGAGGTGGAGAAACTGAAGGACTACCTCTAGAACAGTAAGGTGGGTGGAGCAGTAGGTGTGGTCATTATGCAAAGAAGCAATGTCCTAAAATTAAGGTGGCGGTATACCGCTTTTTATGAATATTAATGAGCGACTTTCTTTTTATCTGCAGCTCGTGACAGAGCAACGCTAGCAGCGTGAAACTCGCTCTGATGCATCAATGAGTGTGTCTCAATGTATAATGCAGCTTGAAACGTTGCACAATATTCTACTCCAAGGGAATAATCGACATCAAGAGTTCATTACCTAAGAGTATGCAACCATAGATATATCCACTTGTACTGTATTATCTATGGTATGCCGAACAGGTCAGCTTAGCCCAGGCTGTTGTGTCATACTCAAGATTACTGTTTTGCACCTATGCTACGAAGTGCGCAGCAGCGCCGCTGTAACCAGGAAGCCGGCTTTGTAAAGGTGGTGAACAAAATCACACAGTAACCGCCACAAAACCTGTTGTAACTCAGCCATTTTAGCACCGATTCTACCGAAATTTAGATTTGTGTGCTGCTAAAGGTTAGTAGAAGCCACCTATAACAACTAGTAATTGATTCAGACAGTTCAAACTTTTTAGTGCACATAGCTACTGTAGGATTTATACATACCTTATTGTAAATACAAAAACACACAGTTTGGAATGTACCAGTTTGTGGTACATTGTGTAAACTGTATCAAACCACAAGCTAGACAAGTCACTGTCTGCTTGCTTCTGATAACCTAACTGCTAAGGGCTGTATCTGGTCCTCCTGCAAGAAGCCAGAATGAGAAATATCACAGAAATATTTAGCTATACCTCTACATGCAGCTACACGAGACCAGATCATTGAGTAATGCCCTAACTGTTGTCTCCCTCCGCATTGATCCTTCTCCCTCCCTCTCTCTCTCTCTCTCTCTCTCTCTCTCTTTATCAGATGGTCAATTTGACTCAGAAGAAGACACTAGAGAACAATCCTCGTCATCCTCTTGTCAAGGAGTTACAGTGTCGTGTTGAGAAAGATGAGAGCGATGAGACAACTGTTGATCTTGCTCGAGTGATGTTTGACACCGCCATATTAAGATCAGGCTACACTCTGCCGGACTCAAGCTCTTTCGCTGGTCGTATTGAGAGAATGCTTAAACTGCATGAGTGTAGGCGTGGATTCTGATGTACATGTAAGCTCCTCCCACTGTCAATAACATCACCTTCCCACTATCACAGGTTGAGGAAGTGTTCACTCAGGAAGACAATGATGAAAAGGAGGAGAAAGTAGAGGGCGGAGTCGAAGGTTGAGGAGACCACACCTCTTCCTGAATCAGTCAAGGCAGAGCCTACTGTGATGCTGGTGTCATGATACTTGCTAGTTCTCATACCACTACACTACTCCGTAGTACTATTACTAGATACTGCTTTTTGGTCAATTAATTATTCCGTGATATGAAAATTAACTAACATGTTAGAAACTTAAAAAAAAAGAATCAAGTCTTTATTTCCTAACTAAGAGGTGTAGTGCTAACATAATCGTTTTGGTATTTCCTTGCTATTGTAGCTATATGTTAAATCAATGTAGTTAACTATCAATCATATGTGGGAATTTGTTCAGCAATAGCGATCTCTTTAATCTTTATCAGAGCTCTCTTCAATACTGACCACGAAGGCTCACCAATCTCAGATACATTGTCCTGTTTATTAAGCCAGGCGGCTAGCATCTTTGTCATGCACTTTGTGACATTGCTTCCGTCATTCCTCTCTATCTTCTCCAGTGTGGGGTACATGAGTCCTAACTCAAGTCCAAGGGATTCCCAATCAATGAAATTTTCTAAGGCATTCTTCACATCACGGAGATCCTTAATACCTGCATTATCAACAGTAATGCACAGCTCATGTGTGTACTAAGTAATTGATTACCGAGTGTCTGTTCTTGAGAGCTAACTTGAGGGTTCATTGTAGTTGCTGAATCTGTGTATGATGATTATTGTGTCTGAGTTATTGACCTCTCTCTCTGCACTCACCTACATCATGCTGCTCACCAGCAGCTGATGTCATCACAATTATCTTGTTATCTGCAGAAAATGTAACACAAACACATTCAATTATGCACTTACCTTCAGACTGTGGATATCTTACTGTGGTGTGGTGTGGTGCCCCAGACTGTGGTGTTTGGGGCACTGCTGCTGGTGTCTGGGGCACTATAGAATGAGCACAATGTGATAACTACATGTAGTCAAGGCTTTGTTACCTTCAGGCTGAGGATAGCGTATGTGGAAGTCTTTGGGTGAAGCAATCCCTTTAATGACCACTTTGTGACGTAGTCGTTGAACTTGCTCTGACAACAGCTCTAACTCAAATCCACAGTGAGGGATTCTTCTACCAATTTGGTAGTTCTTGATAGCAGCTTTTGAGATCTGAACCATCAATGACAATGTACGAGTGCATACACAAATCACATGTAGACATACCTTAGGAGAAGAAGATAGAGGGAGAATCTTCCAACAACCAACCTCTTGTTCTTGCTGATCAAGCTCAATTACTGGACTAGGATCATCATCAAAACAAATTTCTAATGTTGTGCTGTCTGCTCTCCACATCTCATACTGATGCTTTACTTCCTGCATGAGTATAGTTAATAAAAGAAAGAGGTCACAATGCAATACAATTTTACTTGTAGATTGGCCTCAAGATCCCTCACAATCACAAAATGGAAATCAACAGTCAGAGGACTGGGCATCTGTTGCTTGTAGAACATAAAGGCTGTACAGAGTGTGTCTGTATCCTCTGGTGCTGTTTCTCCTAGTAACGAGAACTGCTTCAGCTTGATGGCTCCATACTGAGTGTGTGAGCTGAACAATCCCTCTCGTTCACGGAATTTGTACGGCAGTAGACTCTGTGAGCACTTGGCGATGATGAACTTGAACTGGGAGCATTGATCCTCACTGCGTACAACAGCGCAATGCTGTATGTTGACAGACACCTCTTTTATGAACTCTATGCTGGATGAGACCCAGTAGATGGCACTGATCAACTGCCTGTTCTCAGGGAACTTAAACTGGCCGGCTAGAATCACCTTCACGCCCACACTGACTGTCACTCCAGGAGGAACAGCACCTTCAGGGATCTCAATGAAAAACCCATAGCCAGGCCACTCTATTTTCTGAGGCTTGTCTCCCACAACCTCCAGTACAGTCTCTCCATACACTTCAACACCACGCAGGAAGTCTGCACCACATGCACAGTCACAAACTGAAGGAGATGCACTACAGTAGCTAACCTGGTGCTGTAGCCAGATAATCCGCCTGGACACTAGTATCAACGACAGATCTTGGTTTGATAGCTACTGTATAGTCAACTACTAGCAGCAGCTGTGAGCTGGGCAGCATCACTCACCATTTTCTTGATTGCCAGCACTGAGTGAGAGTTCCTGTTTGTGAAGCAGTTGTTTGTAGCTGATATTCAGTTGATCAACTGTGGAATACAGTAACAAGTGCTAGATACATGTACATTAATCACTCACTCTAATACTCACATTTCTCTAGCATCAGTTGACCATCACTTTCCAACATTGAGATCTGTTGATCTCTAGCATAGGCCATTCTCTTAGTTTGCTCCAATACTCTTAGAAGCTCTTTCTGTTCGTCCTCACTAGCTGTCAGCTTGGTCTCATACTCGCGGATGACTATGTAGAAAGTATACACTTTAAAACTATATAGTCTAGCTATATTTACTGTATTCTTGTTGCTCTTCATAGTTAGCAGCCATCTTTTTATGCATGTCATACATATCATCCTCTAGTTTAGAGCATTTCTGATCCTTCTCACGCTGAGCATCATTGAGCTTTTCCATTAGCTCCTGCTCTCTCTTCTTGCTAAGAAGGAGACTGTCTTCATAAGCACGTATGACTGAGAGAGAGAGAGAGTGAGTGAGTGAGAGAGAGAGAAGAGCAAAGAAAGCTAGTAAGTGAGTGTCCCTCAGTGTGCATGTGTCTTACTATCTTCTGAGGTGAGTTCAAGTACTGTCTCTTCAGCTGGTTCTGTCTCATTGTGCTGATCTATTAGAAAGGAAGACATATAAAGTCCATAGATCATCATGCTCAATATGAATATCATACTAGCATAATTGATGAATATCATTACATGAATCTTGTACATGTGTGTGATTGTTACTAACCATGTCTGTCTTGTTTCTTTCCACTCTCCTGTAGCTAATGAAGGAAACATCTCACTCACTACACACTCTACAATATTGACTGTATCTAGATCTGACCAATGGTCACACTAACCTGTTGCTGTTGCTGTCTTCTCTCAGTGTCTAGTTCTGATATTCTCAATTTAATCCTCTCATGAGGTGACCCCTTTATCCTAGCCTCTCTCAGTCTCTTCTGGTACTCTGTGTTGTTACTCAGTGTCTCTCTCTCCATCACTCTCTCCACACACCACTGCCCACTAGTGTCCTGGACTGTATGGAAGATATGAGCTGTTATGAGCAGTCCACCACTGTCAGTGTGTGCATCAGCTGCTGTAGCTACTGCTGATTACTGCATGGGCACACACTGCGCTCACTTAGCTCTATAATACTAGTAGCAGCCTTGTACAGGTATCCACCAAACACTAGTATCCAGACACAGTGGGCTCCTAGATGAAACACTGACACTGAGTGATAGTATCGTCGTGTCACTGAATCAGGTAGTGTTGGTAGCTATAGAACATAATAAAACAACACACATTATGAACTATTAGTATCATATTCTATACTATAGCTCAGCTCGCCCTGTCATTTTGAGTGAGAAACTACACAAGCACATTAAAGTATACAGTGTTCCACACGAGAGAGGGAATAATTGTGTGTTTGACATTTTGCTTGATTTCTCTAGAATCATTTGTTCTAAAGTTATGATTTATATATCATTTTGATCCTCTATATCCTTACTGAATCTTTTGCGTTATATGGCTTCTTGTCAGATGACACTCACGTGACAGAAATTTGAAAGACAGGCAGCCATTTGAAAAACACGTTAGGGAGCGAATCTCAGGGACTACTGATAGTTAAGCTCTGTTATCGCTGCATTGAAGTTTTCACCTCGTATGCTTATCTGTTGGCAGCGGGATTGGTACCATTCAGTGCTACATCGGCGGCAGAGAGCAAAAGTTGACCGTTCACGACGAGCCTAACGTTAGTGACAGGAATTCCAGTTCTACTGGTAGTTAAGCTCTAAAACTTCATGACTGCAATGCTAAAACATTAATCATGAAAGTAGATCTCACCTAGCGTCTCTAGAAGCATATACGGCGACAAGCGTGACTTCACTCTGCGAGAAAGCAGGTTTTTGGTGGCCATTTTGTCAGGTACAATGTATTGTTGCTATTGACGTGACGTCATACATTCCTAACCATTAATTCACTCTCTTCGTGTGGAACACTGTAGTTTTAAAGATTATAACAAGAATTTATTATTTCAAATTGACAAAGTTAACATGACTGTAACTAATTTGTACATTTTAAGTACCGTCTAACCGGTTATTTTCGTAAGTTGACCCAGTGACGAAAATAAAATATTCGAAAAATTGAGCTATATAAAAATTTTCTCTTCAACACAAATTAAGTTTTGTGTAAAACGACACGCAAACGACGCCTTTCACTGGCAGCCATCATGCAAGCCTGCTTGGGAACCAAACTTGCCTGCAGTAGCCATTGGGAGTCTGGCAATGCCTACTATAATGCGTTGGGCAGTTGGCTGAGCATGTTGATGTTTACTATGCCCTACCGTCCACGTGGAGCCATGAACCATCACTAAGCCAAACGCGCGTTTGCTGAGCTCGAGGTGTTCTACAGTACGGCGTAGTAAGTGCTGTCCACTGTTCCTTCCGTCGAAGCTGTATTCGTTTCTTGATCGCACCACGCAGTCGACCACTCAAGCTACATGTAGCAGACATAGCACTCAATAAACAAAATTAAAATTTTGATAAGATTTTATTTTCGAAAGGCCTAAGCCATTCGAAAATATTATTAAGTCCAGTCTAAAACTGATTTTATATACGAAATATTTGGCTGTTGAAAAGTACCAGTTACACGGTACCTTGATCCATCGGCTAGTAGTGTCACACAACCATATATCACTCAGTGTAAAGCCATCATCACGATGTCCTCCACTCATCACAAACACCGGACCAGTAATATGTGATGCAGCATGGGCATATCTCCTCACAGGCCATTGGATAGACTGACTAACTGGTTTTTTGATCTTGGTCCAGTTCTGAGAATAATAGATACCATTACAGGAAGTAATATGAACAATAAATCATAGCTATCATAAAGTGACAATGATGATGATAGTGACTCCATGTGGTGATGAGAGTGGAACCAGAAATAAAGGACATCACATGGAATTACATTTATGCACAGAACACGATTAACTTATAATGTAACACGATGAATATAACGAGTTGCTAATGACAACCACTCCGTTCCGTGAAGGTCACCTTGGATCATAGTTTACCGTACGTCTTCTTGCACAGTTTCTACTAGCGTCTATGGTACTGAAAAGACTGCTATTGGTGTGTCTTGAACATCTGCATCCTTCGCTCTGAACTACAAAGCGTTGTCGCCGTTCGCTAGCATAGTACAGGTAGGCAACTTCACAGCTCTACAAATGCTTGCAGTAGACGTCCACTGTTCCAATACGGTTGTCTATAGCCATGCTAAGAAGCTCAAGCTTATGTGTTACTTGTAACAACGTTCTATTCAGAACAGAATAAAGTAAGAAGCAAAAGAATATCAGTGTGTGATGTACTGACATCATGTGTGTATTGTGATTGTGGTTGTTGTAAGTACATAGGACCCAATAGTGTGCAGATGAACATGTGTGTTATAAGGACATCTGTATAGTGCTTATTGGTTGTTGTGGTTTCTGGTAACTATTAATCAACTGTGCCGAGTATACGTCAATCTGGCGACGAGCGATGGCAATGTTCGGTCGTGTGCAAGAATTCGACAGCAAAGAGGAGGAGTGGCGACAGTATTCTGAAAGACTGAATCACTTCTTTGCTGCTAACAAAATCACGAATGCCAGCAGAAAGAGAGATATTTTCTTTACTGCTGTAGGGGCAAAGACTTACAAACTACTTGGAGACCTGGTTGCTCCTGCAAAACCTGGTGAGAAGTCATACGCGGAGCTAGCCGACACTCTAGAGAACCACTTCTCTCCAAAACCGTCGGAAATCGTACAACGATTCCACTTCCATAGCCACCACAGACGCCAAGAAGAGTCTGTTGCAACGTTCCTAGCAGAACTTAGATCGCTATAGCCAAGCATTGTAACTTTGGTACCACGCTGCAGGCAATATTGAGAGATCAAATCGTTTGTGTGATTAATAATGAACAGACTCAGAAACGTCTCTTGGCAGAACCTGATCTTACCTACAAGAAAACTGTAGAGTTAGCGCAAGCTCTGAAGATGGCAGATTCCAATGCAAAGCAACTCGCACAAAGTCCTTCTGAGCCCACCATGAGCACACCAGATTCAACTCCGGTACATAAAACTGCACCCCCGCCCACCCAAGTGAAGAAAGAATTGAACTGCTATATATCGCTGTGGCAGCAACACACATACTGCTTAGGTACGCAGATTTAGATCTGCCAAGTGTCATCACTGTGGGAAGATAGGGCACATAGAGCGAGCGTGTCGAAGTAAATTGCAACAGAAGCCGACCAAACATCCAGTCCGTAACATACAGGAAAACTGCATGGTGGGAGTGACAAAACTTCTCCAATAATGATTTCAGTGACTGTGAACAACCAACCATTAGAGATGGAATTAGACACTGGTGCTGCATTCTCGCTGGTATCAGAGACAACATTTCAACAATTGTTGCCTATTGTGTTTGAACAATTGAAGCCTGTTCGTGATGAACATTGATTGTACATAGTTGTTTGTCGCTGTGTTCTGCACGGCCTTATGTGTCTAGAGTTGTAATCTTAGTGTCTCCGTTTGTAATTCATTGTTCCTAGCTCTATTTAAATGTGTGTGTTCTGCTAATAAGACAGTCTTTGAATCCTGACCTAACTCTGTCAAACACTACATTTTGGCGACGAGGATAGGATCCTGCTGAAAGATGGCTGCCGGAAGTTCTATCGGTCATATCGCTCCATTCGTCTCTGAAGAGGAGAAGATAGGAACTTATCTTGAGCGAATTCAGCTTTTCTTTGTAGCAAATGCGGTGGAGGATGATAAGAAGGTGGCTGTGCTGCTCACCGTTATCGGAAGCAAGACATATTCCTTGCTGGCTGACTTGGCTGCTCCTGACGCTCCTAGCACGAAGACTTTCGCGGAGTTGAGTGAGCTATTGACGAATCACTTCCAACCCAAGAAAATGGTTGTAGCTGAACGTTTTCGTTTTCACAGGAGGTTCCAGCTTGAGAACGAGTCAGTCATGGAGTTTACAGCAGGACTACGTACTCTATCCCGTGATTACAACTTCAACGACTTCCTGAATGATGCTCTGAGGGACCAATTCGTATGCGGCTTACGCAGTGAAGCACTGCAGTCAAAACTGCTCGCAGAAGATGGCTTAACTCTACAGCGTGCCATTGAAATTGCTAAAGCACAGGAAGCTGCCAGACGGGACGCACACAGGTTCCAAGATACTACTGACAACCCGCCAACCATTGGTTTTATTCGTCGTAAGGAGGATCCGCCAAGCAACAGTCCTACGAGATTGTGTTATCGTTGTGGAAAGGGCAATCATTTGTCTTCCATGTGCCGCTTCAAAGACGCTAAATGTCACGAATGTGGAAAAAAAGGGCATATCGCTTCAGTATGTCGTTCCAGAAAAAAAGGGCCTCGACCATCTCCTGCCGGGAACTTGAGGGAACAGTATGTGAAAGATGATGAGTCTGGATCTGATGAAGATCTTCCGATTAAGCTCGTTGGTGGTCGTCAACTGAAGTCTCGCCCAATTGCTGTTCTAGTTTCAATCAACGGGAAAGAACTGAATATGGAGGTCGACACTGGTGCAGCGGTCTCAATTCTCTCGGAGAAGACTTTCAGGAAAATATTTCCAAATGCTGTGCTTAAACCTGCTGCAGTCACTCTTCGTACCTACACTGGGCAGCGTATGTCAGTTGTAGGGCAGTTGACAGTATTGGTTAAATACCAATCTCAATCTCATTCTCTCCCTCTTCTTATTGTTGCAGGTGATGGACCCAGTTTGTTTGGTAGAGACTGGCTACGTCACATCACGTTGGACTGGAAAACCATTGGACTTGCATCCATGGATCAGCCAAACGTGCAATTGAACAGTCTGCTACAAGCATATGATGACGTGTTTGCAGATGAGCATGGAGAGATGCGACACTTTAAGGCAGATCTCAAGCTGAAAGACCCTACTAGTTCTCCCATCTTCAAGAAACCTCGTCCAGTTCCCTTTGCCCTGAAAGAAGCAGTTGGAATCGAGCTGGATCATCTTGAAGACCAAGGAACACTAACAAAAGTCAACCATAGCGAGTGGGCTGCACCTATTGTTGTGGTACCAAAAGGAGATGGGCAGATACGCATCTGCGGAGACTACAAGGTCACTGTTAATCCTGTACTGGCTGTGGATCAGTATCCTCTACCCAAGCCAGAAGATCTGTTCACAGCGCTGTCTGGTGGAAAGCGGTTCACCAAATTAGACCTGCGGCATGCCTACCAACAGATGAGACTTGAGGACAGTGCAAAAGAGCTGGTTACCATCAATACACACAAGGGACTATACCAATACAACCGGTTGCTGTTCGGTGTGGCCAGTGCTCCAGCGATATTTCAGAGAACTATGGATGTTATTCTGCAAGGTCTCGAAGGAGTCATCTGCTACATTGATGATATTCTTATCACTGGCTCGTAAGACAAGAAACATCTGGCTAACTTGGAAGAAGTGCTGAAACGTCTAAAACACCATGGAATCAAGCTCAAAACTTCTAAGTGCAAGTTTTTGGAAGACGAAGTTGAGTTTTTGGGACATAGACTCTCTGGGTCTGAAGTGAGCACAAGCTCTAAGAAAGTGGAGGCTGTACAACTGGCACCTGTTCCGACTAATGTCCAGCAGCTGAGATCTTTCCTCGGCATGGTAAATTATTATGGCAAGTTTATCCCCAATCTTTCATCCATACTTCACCCTCTCAATGCTCTTTTAAAACAGAATCAAAAATGGAAGTGGACTCGAGATTGTCAGAGATCCTTTGAAACTGCCAAGGAGAGTCTTGCTCAAGCTCCAGTTCTAGCCCATTACGACACCGCTCTACCACTCCGTCTGGCTGGTGATGCGTCTACCTTTGGGCTCGGAGTAGTCCTCTCCCATCTTTTCCCTGATGGAACAGAACGTCCAGTGGCCTATGCCTCTCGAACTCTCTCTACAAGTGAACAAAATTACTCTCAGCTGGAGAAGGAAGCGCTCTCTCTGGTATATGGAGTTAAGAAATTTCACTCGTATCTGTATGGTCGTACTTTTGAGTTACTAACGGACCATAAGCCACTCACTACTATCCTTGGGCCGAAAACTGGAATTCCCTCAATCGCAGCCGCTAGATTACAGAGATGGGCTCTATTATTGTCATGTTACCAGTATCAGATTAAGTTCAAGAGCACTCACTCTCATGCTAATGCTGATTGTTTATCTCGTTTACCTCTCTCTCTCTCTGATTCTTCAGAATCAACAGATGTGCTACCCAGCTCCACTTCGGTATTTAACATCAACCAGATATCTGCCATGCCGATTAGCTCGATTCAAGTTGCTGAAGCTACCAGGCGAGATCCCACTCTATCAAGAGTTCTACTCTACACGAAACAAGGCTGGCCTAGTCATATAGAGCCTGGGTTACGTCCATACTGTGATCGAAGACTTGAACTAACAATTGAGCAGGACTGTCTGCTTTGGCGATCCGAGTGGTTGTTCCGCCCAAGTTCACTGAGCAAGTTCTACAAGAATTGCACCAAAGTCATCCTGGTATTGTCAGGATGAAATCAGTGGCTCGAAGTTATGTCTGGTGGCCTCAAATCAACGAGGACATCGAACACCTAGTAAAGAAATGTGACAAATGTCAATCTACTCAAAGTGCTCCACCATTGGCACCCCTACACCCATGGTTGTGGCCTACTAAACCTTGGGAACGTATTCATGTAGATTTCGCAGGTCCAGTGAGAGGAAAATGCTCTTTGTCGTGGTGGATGCTCACTCAAAATGGCCAGAAGTATTTCCAATGGTGTCAACTACTGCTTCAGCAACCATACATGTGTTGAGATCTCTTTTTGCTACCTTTGGTTTACCGCGTCAAGTTGTATCAGATAACGGCCCGCAGTTTGCCTCTGAAGAATTTAGACTGTTCCTAGGAAGTAACCGAGTGAAGCATATCAAGAGTTCGCCATATCATCCTTCCACGAATGGTGCTGCAGAGCGATTTATACGTACTCTCAAGAGAGCTCTCAAGGGTGGTGATGATCTACACATGGATCTGACTACCTTCCTGATGTCCTATCGTATTTCTCCACATGCCACTACAAGCACTCCTCCATGTGAACTCTTTTTGAAGCGTACCATTCGTACTAGATTGGACATGATCCGACCAGATTTGGGCAGTACTATTTCTGACAAACAGTCTGCCCAGAAGGCATATCATGATGTACACAGCAGAGTACGAGACTTCTTCTTAGGTCAACGAGTGTTGGCTCGTAATTATCGTGAAGGGCCTCGCTGGATTTCTGGAGTTATTGCCGAGAAGAGGGGACCTCTCACCTATCTGGTTCAGATTAGAGATGGTGTTCTTTGGAAGAGACATGTTGATCAAATCATCAATGCCACTGATACTCCAGATGATGTTTCTCCCAAAGAACACCATCTCTAATCTGAACCAGATTGCCGGATTCAACACTCCAGGAATCCAAGATGCGCTTGTGTTCATACTCAGGAGACCCTATCACAGTTCGGGGCAGCATAAACGTGAATGTCGTACACGTACAAAAGCCAAGAAGCTCAGCTTTCCCTTCTTGTTGTGGCTAGAAATGGTACCACCTTGTTATAGGAAGAAACTGGCCGAAAGCACTACGCCTAGACTGGCAGGAGATCCACCAGGTGGTGGATGACCCGATATTAGGGAAATATTCTGCGCTGTTCCAGGGGGGCCTGGGAACACTACAGGGGCACAAAGTCTCTATTCACGTCAACTCAGATGCAAAGCCGGTATTCTCAAAAGCTCGTGCACTTCCCTATGCATTCAAAGACAAGGTGGATCAGGATCTGGATCGCCTAGTCAAGGAAGGCACTCTGGAACCAGTTGAAGTTTCTCAGTAGGCTTCTCCCATATAGTGGCAGTTCTGAAGAAAGACGCATCAAGTGTCCGAATTTGTGGTGACTTCAAACAAACAGTAAATCCAGTCTCTAAGCTTGACAGGTATCCCATCCCTACAGTGGAAGATCTTTTCGCAACCCTCTCTGGTGGACGAGTCTACTCAAAGCTTGATCTTAGCCAGGCATATCTGCAGCTGCCACTAGACGAGCACTCCAAGCAGTATGTTGTCATCAATACTCACAGAGGCCTCTTTCGTTACACACGACTATACCCTACGGCATTTCCTCCGCTCCTGGAATCTTTCAGCGAGTGATGGAGTCCATCCTCCAGGGCATCACAGGTGTGATCGTGTATATTGATGACATCCTTGTGACGGGTTCATCAAAGGAAGAGCACAATCAGAGACTAGAAGAGGTGCTCTCAAGATTGGAGAAGGCAGGCCTGGGTCTAAAGAAGGACGAGTGTCGTTTCAATGTATCATCGGTTTCATTTCTTGGTCACAGAATAGATAAGGATGGCCTCCACCCTCTAGAAGATAAAGTGCAGGCGGTGGCAAAGGCACCTACTCCTTGCAATGTTAGTCAACTGAAAGCTTTCCTAGGTCTCATCTCTTACTATTCCAAATTTCTTCCTAACCTCTCCTCCACTCTTGCCCCTCTATACTACTTACTTCGCAAAGATGTACAGTGGCACTGGTCCGCTAAACAAGAAAAAGCGTTCTTAAAATGCAAACGAACTACTGACATCACCTTGTCTACTTGTCCACTTTGACCACTCACTACCTCTTGTTCTCGCCTGTGACGCATCAGCATACGGGATTGGTGCAGTATTGGCACACCGAACTCCTGATGGCACGGAATGAGCCATCGCCTAGGCTTCTCGCTCTCTTTCTAAAGCCGAGCAGAACTACTGTCAGCTAGAGAAAGAAGCACTCTCATGCATTTTTGGAGTGAAGCGGTTCTACCAGTATCTCATTGGACACAACTTTGAGCTGTGGACAGACCACAAGCCCCTTCTTGCACTACTCAATGAGCACCGTACCACATCCTCTCAAGCTTCAGCGAGAATTAGACGATGGTCTTTATTACCCTGGGCGCGTAGGCGCCGGAGGGTTAAGCGTTTGTCCATGTCCGTATGTATGTATGTATGTATGTATATATGTGTGTGTACAAAAAACAGGGCCGTTTGGTGTTTGTCGATTGGGACTTACCATACAATACTTCTCTACGGCTGTGTTGAGAGATTCTTACTCCTCTAAAGTGGTCTACAAAGTCGGCAGACTCTTCTGCGGCGTGCTATGGCCATAGTATCTAATAATACAGCGCTAATAATTATGAACATTATACGGTAACTCACTAGAGGTGTGTCGCCCAACCTTCCCGCATGAGCGTTGAAACTTATGTCAAAGAGACAAAGAATGCCTTCATGGAAGGCTGTAGAGGCTATGGAAGCAGAGGAATTTTTGCGGTGAGTATTGCTTCTCGTATGTCAGTACTTAGTTTTTGCTCAGAGAAACAAAACGGATGGCTCGTAACAGGAAAAACACCTGTGCTGTTGCCAGTTGGAAATGTCAGCACGCCAAACAGATCCGATCGCCTTGCCTCTGAGACACCAGAGCAGCGGCAGATTCGGTTGCAAAGTATGTCAGCAAGCAATGCAGTTCGCCTTGCCTCTGAGACACCAGAGCAGCGGCAGATTCGGTTGCAAAGTATGTCAGCACGCAATGCAGTTCGTGTTGCCTTGATTCAGAGAAAAATTATTCTCCGCCACAAAAGGAGCTCAGAACTTCATGAACACTATAATTATGTCTACAGTAGTGAAAATATTCTTTTGTTCTAATGGGCGATACAATAGATCACAGTACACAATACAACTAGCATTCACAACAATTTCTGCACATTTGCATAGCGCACAGGGTATGTGTTCCATTGAACTCTTGTTTCTCTCTGAGTACGAGTACACACTCAAGTTTCGTGACACCACTGCTCACGCAAATGCTGACGCATTGAGCAGATTGCCCTTGCCTGTTACTCCTGGAACATCGATTCTTCCTCCAGAATTGATCTTGCTCACCAAACAGCTGGAAGATCTACCAATCACATTAGACCATGTACGCACCTGGTCTCGCAAGGACCCCGTCATATCCAGAGTAATTTGTTACGTCAACAAAGGCTGGCCCAAGAACCCAGATCCGAAAGTCAGGCCTTACCAATCAAGGAAGAATGCACTGTCAACACTGGACGGCTGTCTACTACGGGGAGCTCGGATTGTTATACCACCACAAGGTCAGCAGTTTATGCTAGATGAGTTGCATGATACTCACATTGGTATGACCCGTATGAAAAGCTTAGCCAGAATGTATGTATGGTGGCCTCAACTAGATCGAGACATTGAGCTGTTAGTTAATAGATGTCACCAATGCCAAGTAGACCAGTCAGAACCACCAAAAGCACCACTGCAGCCATGCATGGAGCTGGCCAACCCGTCCGTGGAGTAGACTACACATTGACTATGCTGGTCCATTGTATGGGAAAATGTGTCTCATAATAATAGATGCCCATTCTAAATGGATTGAAGCATCTTTCGTATCATCTGCAACATCACACGCAACCATGGAACTACTCCGATCTTCATTTGCACGGTTTGGGATACCGTCTACCGTGGTTTATGATAATGCTGCTTACTTTGCTAGTGAAGATATTGAGTCATTTTTCTCCAGGAATGGAATCAAGCATAAGACATCCCTACCAGTAATGGATTAGCTGAACGTGCTGTCCAAATTATCAAGAAAGGTCTCCGCAAGGTAACTGAGGGTACTCTCAACACTCGCCTCTCTAAAGTACTGTTCACCTATCGAACTACACCCCAATCCTCCACCGGTCTGTCACCATCTGACCTTCTGTTGCATTACAAACCTATAGCACACGCCTTGACTTGCTCTTCCCATGTGTCCAAGAGAGAGTTGAGGAAAGTCAGTTCCGTCAGAAGGAAGCTCATGATGCTAATTCTCGCAAACGTGAGTTCTCTACAGGACAGTCTGTGTATGCACGGAATTTTAGAGAGGGAGAGAAATGGCTGCCAGGTCATATCATTCGAGCCAATGGTGCTGTGTCCTTTGATATCAAGTTGAAGGACGGCAGACTGTGGAAGCGGCATCAAGACCATTTAAGACAACGACTTGAAAGTATAAGGACAGCTTGACCGAGCTGAACACTCAAACTGACATACCCATCGACTCATCTCAATCTAAGACTGGATCGTCTTCCACGAATTCTCAACCTCGTTATCCCCTTCGTACACGGACCGTCCCCAATCGGTACCGCTCAAGTTCCAACTAAGGCAGGGCTCAAAATAAAATTTTGAGGTAGCCTGTCATTATATATGACTGGCCATAACAGAAAATGACAGATCCAAAGGTTTTCATACCGGCCATCACCAAAAAAATTTATATAGTACCTGCATTTTTAACTTGTAATATGATCAACTTTGATCCTTTCCAATTTTTGCTTTTTTAGAATGCGAAGCAAGTGTATTAGGGAGGTACGGTAGTGACTCCCTATGTAGGGATGAATGAGAAAACAAGATGGCGGCTACATACAATGTATTAGCGTTCAAACGCTGATATTTCGCCTGGTGATGAATTTTATACGTCCAAAGACACTTAGATCTGCTATCTGGCGTTGCCCCATCTTACAGTAGCAAGGAGATCGCTCGAAATTGTTACTAAAGTGACGAACCTGGAAACGGTGAAAATCGAGTTTCGTCATCTTCGTTTTCTTCTTTCTTTCTTTCTTTCTTTCTTTCTTCAGCGCGCCTAGCGCCTTTATGCGAGGAACAAAAACACGAACAGTCGTGAAATTATGCCACGAACAGTCGTGAAATTTATGCCACGAACAGTCGTGAAATTCTCCTGGCAGGTGCCTTTCGAACTTCGTTTTTAGCGAAACGGCGATATAAATTCCGCGACTTCTCGATCGTGATCCATTGTCAGCTAAGTGTTAGACGCCATTATTGTGATTGCGCAATACGCACGTGACCAAGCAGTGGTTAGCGCACGTGACCAAGCACCAGCTTGAGTATCGCCGCGCCGTATCAATCGCAGAGAACACATAATTTATTTGTCTGGAGTCTTCGAAGAACGGTAAGCTCGTGTAGGATCACTATTCTGCGCTTGCCAGATTATTATAACCTGTCCTCCGTGTCTACAAACAAGTGTGGGCGGGGCTCGTATGCACTGCATGTATGCGTAGGCGAGCTGATATGACAATCAATTTTTTGCTGTAATAATTATAAAGAAAAGGCATCAACAACAGTAAAAGTAAACTAATGGTGGAAACAAAGACGGCTTAGTACATGCATGATATTGAACTGCACTTCACTGAAAAAGAAAAAAGGACACAAACAAGAAAATTAAAAAGATTTCAGTCGAAATCAAAAGGATGTAGTGATGAAGAAATCTACTACTGGTCCACAATGTAAACCAACAAGGAACAACCATGGAATGGTAACATGATTGACTTGCTAACAGACCATAGATCTCTACATCAGTGGCTGTACATCAGATCAATATTTTTGTCACAAGCTGAATTCAATTCAATGCACGTCATGTGTCAGTCAACAGCAACTAGCTGAACTAGCTATAGTCAGCCACAGCAGCCACTGATGTAGGGATCTATGGTCTGTTAGCAAGTCCATCGTGTTACCATTCCATGGTTGTTCCTTGTTGGTTTACATTGTGGACCAGTAGTAGATTTCTTCATCACTACATCCTTTTGATTTCGATAGAAATCTGTTTAATTTTCTTTACAAGAACAATTATGATAGATGACACTAAGAAAATTTCCCATGCATTCTTGTTATGTTTTTAAAATATTAGGGAGGCACGGTAGTGCCTCCCTATGTAGGGTTGAACGGGAAAACAAGATGGCGGCTACATACAATGTATTAGCGTTCAAACGCTGATATTTCGCCTAGTGATGAATTGTATACGCCAGAAGACACCTAAATCTGCTCTCTGTCGTTGCCCCATCTTACAGCAGCAAGGAGATCGCTCGAAATTGTTACTAAAGTGACGAACCTGGAAACGGTGAAAATCGAGTTTCGTCATCTTCGTTTTCTTCTTTCTTCTTTCTTTCTTCAGCGCGCCTAGCGCCTTTACGCGAGCAATGCCGAGACCAAAACACCCATGAACAATCGTGAAATTCTCCTGGCAGGTGCCTTTTGAAGTTTGTTTTTAGCGAAACGGCGATATAAATTCAGCGATTTCTCGATCGTGATCCATTGTCAGCTAAGTGTTAGACGCCATTATTGGGGTCGCTCTAAACGGAGGAACGAGGAAATAAAAAATGGGAAACGGAAATGAGGAAACGGAGAAATGACGAGATAAGGTAGGGCGGGGTAACTTGGAACAAACTTTATGTTCTCGTACCTGGCGTGAAGAAGAAAATTGCTTGACGTCGAGTCGCAAATTATGCTTACACAGTAGGTACATTTATAGTCTACCGTGGGCATAAAGAATCTTGGAGCTAGCTTTCGTCTGCTTTGCAACCGAAGCTCCAATATGAAGTGAACTGGTAAATTAGTAGGTGTGGTAACTTGGAACAGGTTGGTGTTGTCAGAGCTAGAGTAGTTCTGAGTGAAGACATTGACGACTTGAGGAAGAAGAAGAGCCCTCTCTTGTTGAAGCATTTTTGCTACATGTATCACAGTATTCAATACCGCTCTTGTTAGTTCAGTTGTATGTTCTTCACACACAATCATGCTCCATAAGGACATATCTGAACTGAGGTCTGGTATGTTATCCAGACTCTCTATACTCTTAATTATAACTAAATGCGTGTCATAGCATGACTTGCATAGAACATCTGTTGGGGTTATTGTGACCTCAAATTCAGTATGTTCATTCAGATAGTTAGTAACTGAAAGAGCATCTGGACTATGGCGTGTGTAGCCTCCCTGGCTAGATTTTGGCTTAGCGTCACAACCAGCACATGGTATGTGTGCATGAATTTTCCTGTAAAGGCATTGATAATGTGTCTGGCATAAGAAGATAGGCTGCTCAGTACCATAAAGAACATGGCGAAAAGCTTCTTCTGTATCCACGCATGGCGCAATTATTCTTGTGTTGTTAGAGGATGCAACACAATCTGACTATACACAGTGTTGTGTTGATTTTGGTGGGGGGTGTGGTTTGATTTTCTTTATTCCATGTAGGAACATACTTTGGATTTCCCAGATTTCTTTGCACCTCTTTTTGGTGGATTCTACAAAGGCAACTGTTGCCAGGAATTGTGCCAGTTTGTGTACTCTGTATAAACGTTTGTACTTCTACTGGTAAACCAGAAAAGTGGTCATATCTGTTCTCTACCTTACCACAAAGGTAGCATGGACCACAGGACTTTCCTTGATGGTAGGATCTGGACATAGCCTGTTTTGACAGCAGTTTGCTCACCCTAAGTGATATCAACAATATTATTACAAGAAAATTAAAAAGATTTCAAAAGGGTGTAGGACTGTGAAATCTACCACTGGTCCACAATGTAAACCAACAATTAGGAACAAGCATGGAATGGTAACAAGATTGACTTGCTAACAGACCATAGATCCCTACATCAGTGGCTGCTGTGGTTGGCTGCTATTTCAGCTAGTTGCTGTGACTGACACCTGACGTGCATTCAGCTTGCGACAAAATATTGATGTTATGTACAGCCACTGATGTAGGGATCTATGCATGGTCTGTTAGCAAGTCAATCTTGTTACCATTCCATGCTTGTTTCTTGTTGGTTTACATTGTGGACCAGTGGTAGATTTCACAACCCTACATCTTTTTGATTTCGATAGAAATCTTTTTAATTTTCTTGTTTGTGTCCATTTTTTCTTTTTCAGTGAAGTGCAGTTCAATATCATGCACCTACTGAGCCGTCTTTGTTTCCACCATTGGTTTAGTTTTCCCGTTGTCGATGGCTTTTCTTTATAATTAACAATTTAAAAATTTTAGCTGAAAATAATTGTAATATCAGGTCGCCTACGCATGCTGCATGCAGTGCATACGAGCCCCGCCCACACATGTTTGTAGACCTGTAGTGTACGGAGGTTATAATTATCTGGCAAGCGCAGAATGGTGATGATGCTATACGAGCTTACCGTTCTTCAAAGACTCCAAACAAGTAATTTTTTATGTGTTCTCCGTGATCCATACGGCGTGGCGATACTCAAGCCAGTCCTTGGTCACGTGCGCCACGCTTGGTCACGTGTGTATTGCGCAATCACAATAATGGCGTCTAACACTTAGCTCACAGTAGATCACGATCGAGAAATCGTGGAATTTATATCGCCGTTTCACTAAAAACAAAGTTCAAAAGGCACCTGCCAGGAGAATTTCACGACTGTTCGTGGGTGTTTTGGTCTCGGCACTGCTCGCGTAAAGGCGCTAGGTGCGCTGAAGAAGAAGTAGAAGAAGAAAACGAAGATGACGAAAGTCGATTTTCACCGTTTCCAGGTTCGTCACTTTAGTAACAATTTCGAGCAATCTCCTTGCTACTGTAAGATTGGGCAACGCCAGATAGCAGATTTAAGTGTCTCTGGGCGTATAAAATTAATCACCAGGCGAAATATCAGCGTTTGAACGCTAATACATTGTATGTAGCCGCCATCTTGTTTTCTCATTCGACCCTACATAGGGAGTCACTACCGTGCCTCCCTAATATCCACAATGCACATGATTGTTTATATATACCTGTACATGTAGGTGGCTAAGTTTTTACAAGACAAAGCTGAACTCCTTGACCTTTGATGATGAAAGGCTTCTTTTGGCTATGGACTACATGTACCAGGGTACACCACACAGTTGCAAAAACAAGAATGGGCCAAAAATATATGATTTCATATTTTGCACTATATTTTTGTAAATACTGGACCAATTTTATTCAGGATAATTTTGAAACATGCAAAAAGATGTGCATTATATGCAACCACAAAATTCACTGCTTGTGCATGGGTAGATATCTTCTAAAGTGCAGCTTTTTACTAAGTCCAAGGCAAACAAGTCGTACACTACAGCATCACTGTTCTTATCTTCTAGGACAAACTTGACTGATGGACCTGACGGGCCTTGCAGAGTAGATTTTGCACGACAGGCAATCTTGATGTGTCCAATACGTCCGGCGCACTCAGTGTGACATTTAGCCGTCTTGAAACGACAATTGGCTGCTGAATGGTTGCTCTTCCCGCACTGATAGCATGGCTGTGGAGCTTTCGGCGCATCTTGTCTTTTGGTCTCGACAATTTGTGCACCGGGTCATGCAGTATCTCCCTCGGAGTTTTGAAGAGTCTTCTCATTCTTCTCTGCTGCTTCTAAGCTTAGCACTGTCTCCAATGTTTTGGCAAAAGTCAAGTCATTCTCCTGGACTAGCCGCACGTTGCCGATACCGCCCACTAGTCTGTCACATAGCAGCATCTTGTGCAGGGTTCCCTCGAAGTTACAGAAGATAGCTATCGAGCGCAACTCTGCAATATACATAGAGACAGATTCTTCTTGTTAGCATCTGTTATCTAGTTCGATGTAAAGAAGTGGTCTAGGCGTTTAGCATACTGCTGCCATGCATTCTTCTTTCTCTGAGTCAAATTCCGAGATGCTGGCGTAGCCATGGTATATCCCCGTCGCCATGTGACTCGTGCAGTTAGTCACTCAACTATTCAGGGCTCAAACTCAACTCTCTTATTGTGCATTTACAGCAATTTATATAGACAGTCACACAATCATGTATTGTTCAAAGGTTATACAGAATCATGTCTTAGTTCAAGGTCATGACGCTGGCAATGGTGGAACCACAAATCAGTGCTATACTATTCATAATTATAGTGTCCACATGCAGTATTACACACTCACCACAGAATGTCTCTTCAGATCTACAATATACAAATGATCAGAGTAGTCGCTTGTTGTGGAACCACCAAACATAGCAGCCCTCTTTCCTTCCACTGTTGTTAGTGTGAACTCATCACATGGAGGAGGAGCTTGTCCTGTGACTACTGGTGAGCTCCACCCATCTAGAGGTTATAACATCACTTGACTATGCACCAAATTACATATTGAACCAAAATTCAAACATTCAAAATGATCTTGATTTAATTTGGGGAATGAAAAAAATTGTGCCACCTAGCGCCTAACTAATTCATGCATGTCAATAACATGCAGTAAAAGCAGATTTTGATGAAGTTTCTTGATAGCTTAACAACTCACTAAAAGTAATTTTCACCAAAATTACTATGATGCTGAAACAAACAGTATCACTCACTTGTGGACAGAGAGAAAATGTGTCGTTCATTGGTATACACACTATACACTGATGGAAGATACTTTGCTCCATGTTGTGGTGATGAAGGGACAGCATGACCCCGCCCTCCCATCACATACAAGAGGTGCTCCTCTCCATCAGTGAAGTGCACCATTCCACAAAATGTCTTCTTCATTGGTGCCCCATCCTCTATTGTTGAGGGAGCCAACATCCTCCATTGCAGGGTGGAGGTGCTCAGTGTGTGAATACTATTGTGGTAGCAGTATCCATGACCACAGTAACCACCGAAATAGTGCAGATCATTCCTGACAGTAACACAGGCAAAGCCCCGCACTCCCAGTGGAGGTGCTCCACTAGTGGTGCGCTGCTCCCAGCAACCAGTGTTCACGTCGAACACCTCTACACTGGAGAAAAACTGACGCTTCTCAGCGCTATCGTGCACTTTAGGCATTCCATCCTGATCTCCACCCCACAAATAAAGTTGATTGTTAACAACAGCTGTGCTGTGTTGATCACGACTAGCGGGTTCCCTCCATCCATCCACTGTGAGGAGTAACAATCAATCACTGTTTAAACACCTGACACAACTCATGAATTCACCTCCTCGCTGCTGCTGCTGATGCTGCTGCTGCTGCAGAGGAGCGGACATGATAATGAGGAATAAAACAAGAGAGAGAGAGAGATATCTCGAGAAGCACGAGATCTGTGTGGGAGTGACTATCACACCTTTGATGCGCTTTTAAGGGTGCACGCAACTAATTAATATTCACGGCGCTGCGCGTTGCTATGGTCAGTGTTTCTGGAAAACTAAAGCAGCAGACAGAGCGATATTAGCAGTATAGCAAGTGCGTCTGGATAGCTAGTCGTGTCATGAAATTTAACGGGCTAGCTTGCTCGCGAGAAAACGGAGAGACGCGGTCCATGATCGACGTGTTTATTCATAAAACTCACCAGTGAAGACTTGAATGAGCTCAAGATTCCAGAAATGCAAGTTTCAACAAAGTTACAATCTAGTAACAGAGCGATTTTTTCGCTAGCGCGCCTAGAAAGCACCGTTGCCCTTCGAGCAGCATGGATTTTCCCGTTTTTCTTGGCAGTGTGGCGTTTATTTAGAAAAATCGTTCTGTTACGGTATAGCCCACGTGCTGGCGATCGCGTAGAGCTAAAAGACGTCTAGATCCAGCTCGCGTTGGCGAAGTTTTATGCCAAAATGCGTGTTGGCTAGGGCAGCGCCATTGGAATGCTAGCTGAGTATACAGTAGTCTGGCCGCTGCCCCTCCCCGCCTATTGAGTGGGTGGTGGACGGCGTGTAGGGTCTAGCAAACATTGCCATTCATAGTTTCCCAACCGACCAATCAGATTCTACTGCTCAAGATCTTGAGCAGTAATATTCATGGATCGTGGGCTGGGTTTGATCGTGAATAATATTACAGGCTATGACAGAACAGCTACGGTGGGTGAAACCTAACAGTCACGCTGTTGACGATGCTCTCGATTATAGTCTACCGCGCTTCAAGCATAAACAGCTTAAAAAATAGCACCATAGGTGCTGATGCCTCGGTGGATTGACATTATATCCACAAACACAACTATCCACCATTCCACAAACACAGCAACTGCAGATGCATGCATACAGGATTTCTGTACAGCAATCACAATGCAGTGCTTTAGTTATGCAATCAGAAGCCAATCATGCAGTGCTGACCACAATTCCACTGGGCGTGTCTACAATGTTCATTATACAGCACAAGCATACCACGAGCGAGATAGCTTCCATAGCTTGCTTACACGATTTCTCTGGACCTGCGCTGCTATCCTGTAGTAAAATTCTACCCTATCAGCTTCTAGGCAGTCAACTGTGGACAGCTTTGCCTTTGGAGAAGTCCAGATCGCCAGCAACGGTAAACAAAGTAAGCAAATCACGCCATAACTCGCGAACGAAGCTTTAGAACCAAATTTCTATACATGCAGATCCGAGTAAATATCGAGTTCTGCTTGTGTTGCTTGTTTCAGCGCTTAGTTTTCTGTGAGCGACGAGAAATGCTTGCAACAGACAGAAAAATAGCACCATAGGTGCTGATGCCTCGGTGGATTGACATTATATCCACAAACACAACTATCCACCATTCCACAAACACAGCAACTGCAGATGCATGCATACAGGATTTCTGTACAGCAGTCACAATGCAGTGCTTTAGTTATGCAATCAGAAGCCAATCATGCAGTGCTGACCACAATTCCACTGGGCGTGTCTACAATGTTCATTACAGCACACGCATACCACGAGCGAGATAGCTTCCATAGCTTGCTTACACGATTTCTCTGGACCTGCGCTGCTATCCTGTAGTAAATTCTAACCTATCAGCTTGTAGGCAGTCAACTGTGGACAGTGTTGCTTGTTTCAGCGCTTAGTTTTTAGTGAGCGACGAGAAATGCATAACTCGCGAACGAAGCTTTAGAACCAAATTTCTACACATGCAGATCCGAGTAAATATCGAGTTCTGCTTGTGTTGCTTGTTTCAGCGCTTAGTTTTCTGTGAGCGACGAGAAATGCTCGCAACAGACAGACAGCACGATTACAGTATGCCTCGTGGCTCCGCCCACCGAGGCATAACCAGCGCAGTGTAAGGCAATTCGTGCAGTACAATGGAATTGAGGAATTCCCGCTTATCATTGCAATAATTAACGATTAATATTCATTATAAATCGATGAATGGTAATGTTTGCTAGACCCTACACGCCGTCCACCACCCACTCAATAGGCGGGGAGGGGCAGCGGCCAGACTAAGTATACAGTTGCTATTGGCTGTGGTTTGTCGTGTAAACAGTTGCTATGTCAGCAACCACATAATAATTATATTCATAGAAGCCGCACAGTTGCTACTTGCGTGCACCCTTAATGCAATACCAGCAGAGCTCAGTGATGCTGGACTACGGGAGCTACTCACTGCCTACTCCATGCATCACTCAGCCGGCCGGTGACTCCCTCTCAGTCAGACCCGCAGTCCGCTACTCATGAGTGCATGCAGAGCCGCGTCAAGACGGCACAGCCACGACACTATATAGCTAGTCCAGTAGCTGCTGCTCAGCTAGCTCGACCAGGCCAGGGGATGGTACCGGTGTACTAATGGACGGCACTAGCCGCACTACCAGTTCTCCCTACTATATGGCTCTAAAGCAGAGGCGCTGGTAGCTATAAAGAGTCTTTCATGGTTCCACCAGAAGTACCCGGTTCACCATATTAGTAGTGGAGTCTGCTCCGGAGCTGCCATGCAGCCTGACACAGGATGAGGTAGACCTGACTGGGTTTACCTTGCAAACACACGAGGAACGTCTGAAATCATGACTGATGCAGCAACGATATCGGAGACAGATAACAGATAGGTTACTGTAGCACTTGCTCGATCACTCACTCACTAACCCACTCTTATCATGCATTCATTCATCTCTCTCTGTTTGTCTATTTGTGTGAAACGTGATCTTAGTACAATCACTAAATTCAGTAAAAGTTAGTCCATCAGCTAACAGCGGCAAGCAATCTGCATGATAGGTCAATTCAATGTCAGCTTCTACTCACAATTAAAAAAATTAATGATCTTCACTATAGTTATTATTTCATTTCCTCTCTCTCTTTCCAATCTTGTCAGCCTCATTCTCATCTCTTTGTCTAACAAACATTAATATTATCATCATGATCTTGTCTCTTTGTGTCTAGTTGCTGATCATGTACATCTAAACACAATGATGATGAACACCATAGTTGGGAGTCAGACTCCGCTTCATTTTCGATCGGCAACACACTCAAGCGTGGAACCACCATCTCTATCTTTTTCTCTAACTCCTCCTCTCTCTTCTTGCTAATTCGAAGACTGTCTTCATAAGCATGTATGACTACCAGAGAGAGAGAGAGAGGAAGAGAGAGAGAGAGAGAGAGAGAGAGAGAGAGAGGAGGGAGGGAGGGAGGGAGGGAGGGAGGGAGGGAGGGAGGGAGGGAGGGAGGGAGGGAGGGAGGGAGGGAAGGAAGGAAGGAAGGAAGGAAGGAAGGAAGGAAGGAAGGAAGGAAGGAAGGAAGGAAGGAAGGAAGGAAGGAAGGAAGGAAGGAAGGAAGGAAGGAAGGAAGGAAGGAAGGAATCCGTTAGACTGTCAGTCTGTCTCTGCTTGTACAAAAACGGAGACCAAAGTGGAGACCTCGAAAACGGAGACATGAAAACGCTCGTGTAACTTTTTGTATGAGCGTACCTCAGCCTTTATACTTGCAAAGAATGCTGGGTAGAGTATTCAAACAGCATCTATCAACAAAGAGTTTCTTCTTTCGCTTTGGTTCGTGCATACAAGCGAATAACAGCGTGCTCGCCTAAAAACGCCACACCCTCATTCCATACAAAACGTTGTCTCGTAAACAGCCAAAACGCTGCAGCTGAATACGCATACATTTCCCCATTTTGGACTGATTGTTGTCGTGTAAACGCCGCCTCAATGCAGGTATCACATCATATTACATCTGACATGTGTATAATAGCTGCGGTATCTCAGTCTTGATCTGAGAAATGCCTTCTTGTAGGCAGCTGATATCGTGTGCATGCTCATACTAAAATGCCTAAATCTAGGCTTATTGACTGTAGAAATCGTTGCTGCATCTTTCGCTAAGTATTATGTCACAGCCCGGTTCAGTTCTTTAACCTGAGCACTGGTCGACACAAACTTTGTTGCTCTGGTAATCATCAGAAGAATTAGCCTGGAACTTGTTGATTACTTCAATGTCTTCGGAGCAAGCTCAGTATTATAGATAGTAGAATGATGGTCATGCAGATGTTGATAGAGATTGCTTGTATTACCACCTTTAGCTGGCACGCTTTGCCCACACGAACGACATGCGGGTTTATTTTGCCCTTTGTAGCGACGTGCGTGGGCATGGTCATGCGGCCGGAAATGTCTCCACCTTTTTCAATTCAAAAAGTGGAAATTGTGTTGCGCGACGTCTGAGTGCCGTTTCAGTGGCTAAAAACCACCCTAAGGTTTTCAGATACGCTGATTTCAACTAATTATGAAATTTAAGCGGACAATTCTTGGAAACATTGCTATTTTGCTATGATCAATCAGTGCTAGATAAAAAAAAAACCAGCAATTTGGTAATCAAAAAATTATTTTCGAAGTCAAACAGTTTGCAATGTTAGTTAAACTTGGAGAATACCTCCGACCAGCACTTACAAAGATATCAGTGACAGTTTAGGTAAGTGCAAACGTGCTCCATAGTCGCGCACAGCTGGAGTGTCTTGCTAACTGACCTGTTCGCCATGTACTGCAACAGGCAAATAGCTGGTCGAGTGTCCGTTATAGCCATTGTTGTGGATCTGGCTGGTCGTAGTTTGCTTCAATAAGTATGCCGAACAGGTCAGCGTAGCCCAGGCGGTCGTGTCATACTCAAGATTACTGTTTTGCACCTATGCCACGAAGTGCGCAACAGCGCCGCTGTAACCAGGAAGCCGGCTTTGTAATGTAAATTTAGTGGAGAACAAAATCACACAGTAACCGCCACAAAACCCGTTGTAACTCAGCCATTTTAGCACCGATTCTAACGAAATTTAGATCTGTGTGCTGCTAAAGGTTAGCAGAAGACAGCTAAAACAATAAGTAATTGATTCAGACAGTTTAAACATTTTAGTGCACATCGCTACCCTTTGTCTACAATGACGCCTTCTTTTGACGCTCGAAGCCCAAAATTCTTTCAAACAATACTCTTAGTCCTCTTATTCTGCACCAGGTAAGTTCCAAAGCGAGTGTTGCTGCCATTTTGCGTGCATTTGCTTACTATCAACAATGTGTGCAATCAATCACGTGGCGATAATCGCAGTAGAACAGATTTCAAAAATCGAATTTTTTACGCAATGATTATAATCGTGATACTGGTTAATTGCCCAACACTACTAATAACTGCAGCAATTTGTGTTGTCAAAGCATGTCTAGTTATCAGCTCTATTACAAGTAATAAAAACATTTTAACAAAAATGAAAGAGATTTAGGGTTGGTACATGTATCGAAAAAGTATGGAAACAAGATTAAAAATAAAAAGTACTGTAACAATAGCAGTGTAATGCTACCTCCCTATTAAATTAACCACAACTATCGAAAGCAGTTAATTTAGGGAGGTAGTATTACACTGCTATTGTTACAGTACTTTTTATTTTAAATCTTGTTTCATACTTTTTCGATACATGTACCAACCCTAAATCTCTTTCATTTTTGTTAAAATGTTTTTATTACTTGTTTATTTTCTTTTTTTTATTACTTGGCACTTATGCTAATGCAGTGTAAAGAGAAATATTCCACTGACGACTGCACTGGCCTGGATTGACTCTGCCGCACTGCATGCAACACGTACCATGCAACATTACATTAGCTAAGCTTAAGTTAACATTCTTACAAGCCTGAACAGACAAATCCAGTGTGATTTGCTCGTTGTCTGCTGTGAACACTGCTAGTCATGCATGTGTAGTGGCAGCAGCACTTGCGTTCCAAGCAATTTGTACTAAGGTGCGCTTGTATTAGAATAATTACATACACGGGCGTGCGCGAGTAGGCGTAACCTATTAGCGGAGTTCGAGCAGAATGCATGGAATGGAGTCTGTTATGGACCAAAAATCGCTGTTTTCCTGGGAATACTCGCTTCTGCTAGTGTTTTAGGCTTAAATAGATGTCAGGTGCACTGATGGCCATAGGTAGCGTTACTTCTGTGTACGTTTAGTTGCGTTTGGTTCGCTCACTACTGTGCTAGACTCTCTGAAGAATAGGAAAGAAAGAAAGAAGAATCTGAACAACGGGTGATCACGTGAACTCTGGTTTACCACCTTAGACTTCGTTTCTGCAGTTACTAAAGGTCTCTTTGGCATCGTAAAAATCGTCTAAGACGCCTCAGACAGTTAGAATCACTTGAAACGCCCGTGCAGCGAAGATATGAGCGTGCCGTAATTTTGCCTACTGACGCCGGAGACGCCATTATTGTTTTTGTCATACCAACATGTTTTCTTGACGGAATTAATAGACTCATTGCAAGCGCTTACCTATCAGCATGAACACCAGGTGATTAAAATACTGTCAGATTATACTAGAGAAGAGATATACGTCATTAACTCGTTTCAGTCTAGTGTATCCGCCATCTTGTTTTCGTGCCAACCCTAAATATGCCACGACTACCGCGTGGCATAATAGGGCTGAAGGTGTCACAACAATTGTGGTCAAAACTAGTTTTCGTTGCTATGCTCAGTTACTAGAATTCTAGTATAGCTACAGCTTCTTCACTGTAGTGTTTGTTGTCAGTTATACTGCACTGAGCTAGCTACTTAAAATTCCACTGAGGCATCAGCACCATTTTACATTGTACCGTGACATGCATGTAGTTGTAGTTAGTTTATGTCTGCCTTCTTTCTTAGGCCCTCCGTCTCTCCAACCACATGCTGGAGTCCCAGTGCATTCTGATCCCATCACATCATATGCATCCTACCTCAAGGAACTTTACACGGTTATGTCTCACAGCCAAACCTCCCAACATTGGAGCCACCTCCCACGATGTGAGTTCACACAACTAGCAATGATTGAAGATGAGAAGATACGACGTGGAGGACCAGAGGAAGAAATGATCAGACTAGCACAGCAAGGAAAGATTGAAACTATTCTGAGTCACAAAATATCTCTTGATCTTAAAAATCTTTTTTCTTCATTATATCCGTTAGTTTTGTTACCACCGCCAAGTGCAGATAGAGTGTTTCTTATTGAAGGAGCCCCAGGAATAGGAAAGAGCACACTTGCTCTCCACATCTGCCTGCAATGGGCACAAGGTGCTTCCTGGTTAGAAAAATTCGATGTAGTTGTTCTTGTTTACTTACGAGATGAAGCCTGTCCAGAATGCTAGTACCTTTGCTGACATTCTACCAGCTAGAACTGGGAATAATTCAGAATTGGTCTCTTTAATGCAAGATTCTAATGGATGTCGTATTTTATTTGTTTTTGACGGATGGGATGAGTTTCCACATTATAAAATGAGCAACTCAATTGTCTCCACAATAATTGGACAGTCGCATAAACTATCTCTTCATTTGAGTACTGTTCTTATCACCTCTCGACCAGTGTCCACTGGAAACCTGCTCCATATAGCTGATCGACGAGTGGAGATCCTGGGATTCACTCAATGGCAGATTCGTGTGTATATTGAGAATGCTTTGGATGGTAACAGCACTTATATTCAGAAGATTTTCAAGCATCTTAAAGAGCACCCACTAATAGAAGGTTTCTGTTATGTACCTCTACATGTAGCAATACTGGTGCACATATTCCTGACAATGAAGGGAGCTCTGCCTACCACCCTCCATGAGCTATTCTGTTCTCTTGTACTCTGCGGCATAACACGAGATCTAGAAATAGAAAGTTTTGTATCTTGTTCACTGGATGATCTTCCTGATGAACTCAAATCTAAATTGACTAATCTTAGTTTACTTGCGTATGAGGGAGTAATGCAAGACAAAGTAGTGTTTTATGAAAAAGATATGAAACTAGTCCACCTACCAGTACCATCTTTGGGGCTCATTCGGGCTGTTGAAGGACTTACACTTTTCAGCAAATCTCTCTCATACAACTTTCTTCATCTTTCAGTTCAAGAGCTCCTTGCTGCTTATAATATATCACACATGGATTCTAGTGAACAGGTCAAAGTATTCAGGAAGATGTTTAATAGCTCTCGTTTTCAAGCTGTGCTTCATCACTATTGTGGCTTCACTAAACTAGCCAATCCCGAGATACAATCTTTCCTTTCTTCATTTCAAGTCGGAAAATCAAGCTTTAAGGATATCTTACCTTTACTTCACTGCTTCTTTGAAGCACAACAGCCATCTCTATGCCTGTTAGTTAATCCTAGATTCATACCAAAAAAACAGGAAATATTAAATGCTAAGTACTTGACTCCAGTTGATTTCATGGTAGTCCGCTACTTTTTTACTTCTCTCTTGTCGACATCAACATCCTCTTTTCCTGACATACAAGATATAATTTCTTTCATTCAACAAAAGGTATCTGATTTCTCTTTCTTTGATTATGATAATGTTCAAACAGATCCTGTGAAAATTAATGATGCCATGAAATCATTGGAAATATCGGTCTCCATGGAGATCACTACCATTGGTACCCAGGGCTATCCTAGTCTAGCTTGCTAGACCCTCAACGCTCTCTCGCTCGATGGGCGGGGTTACGGGGCGGAGCCCCGAGCGAGATCGCGATGAGGGTCTAGCCAAACCTGCAACATGATTAGTTTCTGAAACGAGTTTTGTAATCATATTCATCATTAATTACGTCACGCACATGGTGAGCTCAGAGTGACGTTTAAGGCTACATATGTCTACAGACAACTGCGCGTTTAGCAGCTTGCCCCCGCCACTTTACTACCTACCAGATGGCGATAGGACTGATCTAGGGAGAATTGTGGAAGTGATCGTCGAGGAAGACCTGAAGGACAGTTGAGAAACGTGTCTCTTCCACGAAGTACAGCTTTTGCGGCATCAGATTGCAATGGCCTTGCTTCTTGGTGACCTAAAGCAAGTACTCCGTGTTCAATAGCTCTCACGAAAAGTTGATCGTCGGTTGGTAAGCTATCGGTTGTTTTAGCTGACCAGAGATTACACAGCGACGATAGCGCGGCCATATTGACTAAGTGACGAAATCAATGACGTAACGACTTGCATTAACAAAACTCATTTCAGAAACTAATCATGTTGCAGGTTTGGCTAGACCCTCATCGCAATCTCGCTCGGGGCTCCGCCCCGTAACCCCGCCCATCGAGCGAGAGAGCGTTGAGGGTCTAGCAAGCTAGACTAGGGCTATCCTGGCGTTGGGAAAACATCAGTTCTTAAACTTGCTTTGGGAGAGGAACTTGTTGTAACAAGGAACAGTACAGACTGTGTCGATCCACCCGTACACCACATGATGATAAAACATGAAGACTCAGATGGAGTCAAGTGGGAGAAGGTCACTACTGACAGGATGTCCGAACTGGTGTGCGAAGCAATGAAAAAGATAATCGATGAAAACCCTCCAGTCAGCACATTAGATGAACCACCAGCAGTTATGGTCCACCAGACTGAGTATATGAACGAGACAGAGGACAAAATTCCACTAGATACTAACATGGGAGATGAAGAAAGCAGCTCTTTTCGGACACCTGCTCATGAAACCTTTTCTGATTCTTCTCATAAATCTTTTCCTCATGAGTCTTTCTCTGAGCCTTCATTTGATTCACAAGATTCTCGCACTACCTTTTCTGATCTGCACAGAAAAATATCCTCTAGCAAAGCGTCTGGAGTAATATTTAACTCTCGCTGGATTATGGTCACTGATTGTGGTGGCCAACCTCCATTTCTAGATGCAGCTGCCCTCTTTGTTCAAAATTGCTGCCTTGTATTATTACCTATCAAGCTAAATGAGCCTTTAAGCAATTACGCAGAGTATTCTTACTTTGTTAATGATGTTTGTGAATCTGCTTCGTTTGGTACACATGTACCTCACCTGCGGTTAACATATCTCCAGACAATAGAAAAACTGGCCAAGTCAATAGCCTCTTTTCAGTTACCACAATCGCCGTTAGCAACTGGGGCATCAGGAGGAATAAAATTTACTATTGTTGGCACATTTGAAGATGAGGCTGACAAATGCAAAAGCGAAACTGTAGCCGAAAAGGAATCTATTCTCAAAAAAGCCCTTGAACATTATCAACCATTCCGTGTTGATTTTCCTGATGTTATTATGCGCATCAATGCTGTTACCATAAATGAAACAGAGCGAGAGAAGTCAAGAAAGAATCTTCAACAGCTTATCGATAAATCGAATGTTACGATAAAGAAGGATGTGAAGCTTTGTTGGTTTGGATTTCTCCTCGGTATACTCGATATAGTTGAAAAACAGAGTAAGGCGCTGTACTTACGCTTGATGAATGCTTTAATCTTGGAGCCACTTTAGGCATGGATAAATCAGATACCAGAGAAGCAATTCAGTTCTTTGATGAAATTCGCCTGATCATGCATTTTGATACTCCAAAGCTCAGGAATTTTGTCATCATTGATACCAAAGTAGTATTCATCAAGCTCTCTGAACTTCTCAGTTTGTCATTTCTTGATGAAAAGTTTGTTAAGAAGCGATTAAATATAAAGATTCGTTTGGATAAACTCCGACATCACGGTCTTTTCACCATACTTGAACTAGAGAAATGTGTTGATTTCAGAAGTTGCCAAATTGAAGTGCAATTCTTTTTAGATGTTCTTGAGCATAAAAAAATAATATCTGCTATTGAAAGTACCGAGTATTACTTTATACCTTGTGCCCTATACTCCATTCCTGAAGTTGATCTGAATGAATATATGCAGCAGCTGCGTTCACCTGTCTCTTCTGTTCCTTGGGTTATTAAGTTCAATGTGAACACTGTTGGGCCCGTAAGAGAAATTGATGACATTCCTATTCCAGTGGGATATCTGCCAACTTTAGTTATTTTTCTTCTCAAACAAGATGGCTCTTTTTCAATTGGCTTAGAAGAAAAACATGTACAGTATCGGAATGTCATCAATATTCAGTATAATTGCAATGAAGGAACTGTCTACTTAGTCGAACGTCACATGCAACTGGAGGTATACTACTCTCATGCTAAAAGTCATCCTAATCGGTTCTCGGCTATCAAAGCCTTTGTACTAAAGTCAATGCAGCAGACCCAAGAAGAAATTCGCATTAGAGATGACGCTGTCACAATATTCCTGTGCTCCTGTGGCAAGAACACTGACTGTACCTATGAATTACCTGATGACATTAATGCTGAATGCTGTGAGAGGGGTAAACTCAGTGAATTGGTTACTCATCACTCTTGCCGGCTATCATCAGGTAATTGCATGTTCACATGTCATTGCATGCATGCTGATATGCATACATGCAAGGGTTAAAACTTGTTATAGCAACTTAGCACATCAAGAATTATTAAGCTTTGGTCCATATCTATTCAATTATGCACTAGTAAAATCAATGATCCATGAATGTATCTATATGAATTATAGTGCTACGGTGTATTTTTGTATGTGTTGTCTGGCTGCAGCAAGTTATAGTGCCTGTGATTCTTATTCTATCTTATGCAGGGACACAGGTGAAAGACTCTAGAGAACCAAACGTTGCCAGTAAAGAATCCGATGAGCTTGGTATTTAAATCTTTAATGAATGTATGTCAGTTATCAATTAAATTTTTCTCATCTTTAGGTATTGATGACTTGCCAGATGTGATTAATGCTTTGAAAGAAGTCAATCGCTGGTGGCCTCTTGGAATACAGTTAAGAATTCACAATTCTACAATTGAGCGAATAGATAGTGAAGAACGTGGCAAAGTTGAGCAATGCATGATAAAGATGTTAACAGCTTGGCTGAAGCAAGAGTACAATGTACACAAGTTTGGTTCTCCTTCGTGGTCGATACTAAAGAAAGCTCTCGAAAATATTGATGAGAATAAGGTAGCCAGTCAGTTACCTCAAAAGCAACACACTTGCTCAACTGAGCAATGAAGCAATTAATAATTTCTCTTTGATCCTTCAGTCTATAATAAATTGAGGATCAAAATTGTTTTATTTAAATTAAGTATGACTTAATTATTATGATCTCTCTTTAGCTCTTTTAATGTATAATACTGGATCTAAGTTCTTCACTTCTCTATGGCTCAAGCTTTTTGTTGTCTTGATCCAATCATCGATCAGTTTTTAAAACATAATATTATTATTTTTACAAGCACCTTAGTTTTGCTCAACAATGCCACATCTGACTTCTAAGTTCTCATTTTGAATTCTAACTTTATCTTATTTTCACAAGAAAATTCTAACTGACCTGATTTTTTCTTTTCTTACGTGGTGCATGGCAATACTTTATCGATGCACAAAAATATGCATAGTACCTCAGTCCTTTGTTATGGCTACTGACCCTACTGTTTAGTCAAGGCTCTTTCATCATAATCCTATCTTTCAAACTTTTCCAATCTCTTCGTTTCTCGTTATTACAATTAGATTTTAAAACTTTTCCAATCTCTTCGTTTCTCTATTTTGTCATTCTTTATTACAAGTAGATTTCAAACTTTTCCAATCTCTTCGTTTCTCTATTTTGTCTTTCTTTATTAACCCTCGGCGCATGCGCGAGGGTTACGGTACTTGCTCTGTCGTTCATTCGTTCGTTCTGTCCATCGAGCTACAGAGACCATCGCTCACTTCTAAAACTCAGTGAAGGTATGAACAGGCTTAGCATGACAATGGCTTGCAATGTGACTCGTGGATTTTGCTAAAGTGCTTTCGTTCTCGAGTTATGTATGGCTGGGTCACCTGGACAGCCATCTTGGACCTCTCTGACGACAAAAGTGCCCATAGTTGACTACCTAGGTACTTGTAGATTCCATCTAAACTTCAGGACAGCTATGGGGGTGCGTAGACATGTCAAGAAAAAGCCAAGAGCAATGGCTACCTACTCAGTGTTCGCGGTCACGCCCACTTGACACACCTTGTCCTTATGGTCAGCACTTTGCTGTCTTCTGGATAGCACTCGGGTTAGCAGTGCAAGCAGGTTGGCTTTAGCTGCAAAGCTCCTTCTGCAAACCGTAACCAAGAAGCTAATTTTACAATGTGCATTACGCCGAGGGTTTTGTGAAATCTGTTCATTACAAGTAGATTTCAAACTTTTCCAATCTCTTCGTTTCTCTATTTTGTCATTCTTTATCACAAGTAGATGTTCATTATGCTACCATCACATCTCACCATTCCTAACTCAATTTTAATCTAACATATCACCGCCCTCAACTGCCACAGCTCAATTATTTTCTTCACTCTCAAATTCTGACTTCTTTTTAATGTGGTGGCTGCAAGTCAGTGAAGACAGCAAAAATGTTTAAAAATCGATAAGAATTTATTATTTAACCTGCACGTGGATTGCAGTGCTCATAACCATGATAGATGGGTCATGGTCGCAAGATAAAGATCGAATTTGGTTTAGAAGGCTCTGACCTCTGCATCCTTGATTCTCACAATATTTGTCTCCTGATCTAATCTTGCAATTTTAAATTATTTTTTATTAACTGATGGTTGTTATAGCGACCATTAATTTCAATCTTGGATCTCGCTGCTCTCAGCTACCAAAGCCTCAAATTGATTGTGTTCTTTGTCGCTCAACTCTTTTGCTAATTCTGAACTCTCTTCTACATAATCAATATTCTTGAGTGTGGTGGCAACAATAAGACAGTGAGAACAAGGTTATACGTGAATTATATTATTGCAACTCAGAGATGTGTCTGTCACAGCCGTGCTTATCGTATTAAGTACAATATGGTTGAAAAATAACAGACTGATAATCATTTTGTTTGAAGATCGAGTGATGAAAATGTAAGTGTGATTCTGTCTTATACATTATTCAGCAGTATATACAAGAATATTTTATTACACTCTCCTTATAGTTACTGAGCTACAAGATGACAAGTTATTCTGTGATCAGATATTAACTTCGAAATACATGCAACCTTTTGTGATGTCCTATATAATTATTATAGTGAGCATCATCATTATCACCATGAAAACTGAATAATACTATGCACCCTTCTCTTTCAGTATCACTTCCTCATTCTTAAACGGCATGTACAGGTTTGAGGATACATTACAAGCTATAGAGTGTTCTTGTAGTGACCAGACTGCGAGAATTGAGTCTGCAAGTGAGAAAGCAGCATGCAGGAGTGATTGTGTCATGTATAGAACCATAATTTGAGTCTCTTCCCACTCAGAGATAGATCCAACTAAGAGTATATCTATTAAGAGTATCTATCTCAACAAAGTGGTGGCCCCACATGCATCCTTAAAACAGTAATAATTATTTCACTCACTCACTTAATTAGCCATTTTTGATTCTGTAATTATGCATACTCACTTTCCTTTGCTGTCGTGTAGGCTATGGTGTCATGGAGCTGTGTCTAGTATTACACAATTTACTAGCAGCAAACAGTGGAGCACTATACGGAACACCTGGCAGACGGTCTAGTCCAAAACCAAGTCTCAGTTTTGATGTAGATATAGTCTTGCTGTTGATATGGTGAGTAGTGATTGATACAGTAAATCTCACACTGACTCTATTTTGTCACAGGATCGTATACTCACAGATCACAGACCCTGCCTCGTAAAATGGTAAATGAAGAAGTGATAACCATTTGATTTCATCCTCATTATCACAATACATCTGCAGCATCTAGCTCACCTCTTCTCTATCACACCAGTACTATTATAAACATTCTACATCAGCCGAGGTATAATGTAATTATAGCTATATAATATTATCATCAGTATCCTGTTTACTACTATGCTCCATCAGGAGTTACCAGATAGTTCAATGGAGGTTCCTATGGCTGCATAAAGAGACAGCGGATTTTTCTCAGAGTCTATTCCTGGTGTGTACAGCTCACCCAACACAAAGTTCCACAAACTGTTAACTGTTCTCTTCCTTTTATAGTATTAGATGATCTTCGTCAACCTACTCATCACTCTCCTTCACCCATACTTGCCAACAGAGACTCCTCACCAACTAGTTCTTCTCCAGTTGCCTCCTCTTATCTATTTTAAGAAGAACCAATTATCAGCAATGGTACAAGAGGATGAGGATATGAGAATAACAGAAGGCACAGACGTAGCTATGCTGAGGTAAGTCACTAGCACTGAATTTACTATGGTATTTACTAAAAATGTGTTTTCATGCAGGATGAAATGAAGAGCAAAATTGGAACAGATGACTATCTCACGAGTCACTCAGCTACCAATAGTCCTATACCACCTGCACCGGGCTCTGCTTCTTTTTCACTTGATCGTACCTTCACTCCTCCCACCTACACTCCTCCTACTATCATTCATGACACTCACCCAGTCTGTCTGTCCGTATCAACACCTGATTTTCAAGTTCATTCCAAAGATTGGACCACAAAAAAAACAGTAGAACAGTCATGATACTAGAAAACGGTCAACCGGTGAATGAAGAGGAGAGTTGCATGACAAAATCTAATTCCAAAGGCAACTTTGAGTCATCTGTTCTGGAGACCATTTATTCCGAGGGAAGCACACCACAAGGTTCAGCCTCACATGAAGAACTACTTGCTTCCCTGCAAGCAGCAAGTGATACAGGAAAAACTCTCATGTCACATTCACCCATTATTCAGAAAGTAAATTAGGTAATGCACACATAACAATGTGTTTTTCATAATTATTTGACTATCACATGTACACACAGATACCCTATCATAGAAAGTAGATCCCAGTACTGAGCTGTGAGTGATATTCTCGTAAATCATCATGCAGTAAGTTAGTAAAATATTGTAGTATTATAAGGTTTAAAACTTCTATCTCTCAGCTACACTGTAGGTCAGCATTAAACTAGTGATACGCACAGTAACAGAACAGCTGATGCTCCATATGTACGTGATTCGTGACTCTGCTCAACCCACAAGGCTACAAAAAGTAAAGATCCTGCTCTCTCTATTTACAACCCGATAGCTAGCTAGCTAGTTGATCAGTTGATCAAAAGAAATAAGTAAATACTGTAGAAGATAGTTAGTAACAAATATGCTGTCAGCAATGAAAGAAATAATGGAATAGAACATTTACAACTCATTGGTATAATTGTGTGGATACAGTAACATAATACTCATCCAGGTCATTTAATGTCTAGTTTTAAATATCAATGTATTTGTCTCTAAGTCTGTTGGTCACTCTGAGCATGTCTTCATCACTCACTGACATGTACTCACTGAGCAGTAACTTGCACTGATGGTAGTGACTCTACAACACATGACAGACACACAACAAGTGAATTAATAACCATGCAGTATCAAGCTCCATATCATGTCAGGCTACAAATGCATATTACATTTTCAAAGCCTATAGTATACTACAGCAGTGCAGTGCAACTTCATACAAGATAACTTCAAGGATTAGCCAGCTGGTTTGTGTGAGTGATATACTCTAGTGACTGAGTACCTGAGAATGAGCACTAGCACCAGCTGTGTGGAGCAGTGGACACCTTGTGATCTTCACCATGATAATGAACAGATTTCACAAAACCCTCGACGTGTTGCACATTGTAGAGTTAGCTCCTTAGTTATGGTTTGCAAATGGAGCTTTGCAGCTAAAGCCAACCTGCTTGCTATTGAAAGTGCACTGCTAACCAGAAGACAGCAAAGTGCTGACCATAAGGTGACCATAAGGTAGGGTCCGCAATGAAAAAAACGAGTGTTACAGATTCAGCGGGATTGCGTCTCAGCGTGTAAAGTGGGTTGACCCGAACATAGAACAGGTAAAGAGAGAAGCGCCAAGTCCTTCCTTTTTGCAGGAAAAACAAAAAGACTTTAAAAAGCGTGGGCGGAGGTAGCCAATCGCAATTAAAATGCTTTTTATCGAACAACATTCAACGCCGAAGCTTAGTAATGTTCGTAAGGACGTTCAGAATCATACTTTCAAGAATTCCGAGGTCTTGGACGTCGCAGCGTCCTTCGTGTGTTGTTTCCAGGTCATAATTTGAAAGGGGCGGGGTTCCCCAAACGGCGAAAAAATACTCCTTGGGCTCGAGCGCCTTTGTACATTGTGCTGCAGCAACCCTATTGCAGATTTAACTAAGTTAGGTGACAATGTATCTACATAGCAAGTTTTATGACGTTTATGCATTTCCTTCCATCTGGCTCAAAACTTTTAAACATTTTTTGAGCCAGATGGAAGGAAGCATGTAAAGTTTATAACATTTGCTGTGCAGATATATTGTCACCTAACTTAGTTAAATCTGCAATAGGGTTGCTGCAGCACAATGTACAAAAGCGCTCGAGCCCAAATAGTATTTTCTCGCAGTCTCGGGAGCCCCGCCCCCTTTCAAATTATGACCTGGAAACAACACACGAAGGACGCTGCGACGTCCAAGACCTCGGAATTCTTGAAAGTATGATTCTGAGCGTCCTTATTACAAACATCACTAAGCTTCGGCGTTGAATGTTGTTCGAATAAAAAGCATTTTAATTGCGATTGGCTAGCTCCGCCCACGCTTTTTGAAGTCTTTGTGTTTTTCCTGCAAAAAGGAAGGACTTGGCGCTTCTCTCTTTACCTGTTCTATGTTCGGGTCAACCCACTTTACACGCTGAGACGCAATCCCGCTGAATCTGTGACAGTCGATTTTTTCATTGCGGACCCTACATAAGAACAAGGTGTGTCATGTGGGCGTGACCATTGTGACCAGCTAGCCATTGCTGTAGTGTTACCCTGAAATGTCTACGCACCCACAGAGCTGTTCTGCAGTTTGGATGAAATCTAAAAGTACATAGGTAGTCAACTATCGGCGCTTTTGTAGTCAGAGAGGTCCAAGATAATCGTCAAGGTGAGTCAGCCATAAGGCTCGAGAATGAAAGCACTTTAGCAAAATCCACGAGTCAAATTGCAAGCCATTGCGGTTCTTGTCATGTCATAACTTTACAAGTGCGTAAAAGTGATCGCTGATCTCTGCAGCTCGATGGACAGCGAATGACAAACCAAGTACCGTTATGGAGCGCCAAATGGGACATAATTCGATTTTGTTTACCGATTGTCGACTTTCGATTTTCGATTGTCGATCTTCGATTCGATCGTCGATTACCGATTTTTGATCTTCGATTCGATTGTCGTTCTTCGATTCGATCGCCGATTATCGATTTTTGATCTTTGATTCGATTGTCGTTCTTCGATTCGATCGTCGATTATCGATTTTCGATATTCGATTCGATTGTCGTTCTTCGATTCGATCGTCGATTATCGATTTTCGATATTCGATTCGATTGTCGTTCTTCGATTCGATTGCCGATTATCGATTTTCGATATTCGATTCGATTGTTGTTCTTCGATTCGATCGCCGATTATCGATTTTTGATCTTCGATTCGATTGTCGATTTTTTGATTTGACAGATTTCGATTGTAAAAGGTGTGGTCTGGGAGCGGTCTCCTGTTGTGCACGTGTCACTGCTGTGTTGGTAGAAGAGTACTTTTTTTCAAGAAAGTCCCCTATTACGGGTCTTTTTAGTCCTTAATTTTATGGGGCTTTTTATGTACAGAGCCTCTCTTATATGGAGCCTTTTTATATAAAATTAGTCTCTATTCATTAAGGGTTCACCCCATGCTCCACCCACATACATAAAAAGAACCCATAATAAGATCAACCAGATAACACTATCCATGGGAGTACAGTGGAACCTCTGTAATCCGGACACAATTGGGACTTTCGAATTTTGTCCTGATTAACGGGGTGTCCTCTTTTTAGGGGTTAAAGTATACACTCATCACCAGTTGGTGCCCACATTTGGTGTCCTTGAAAACGGGGTGTCCACAATTCAGAGGCTCGGATTAGGGGGGTCCCACTGTGTATTATTTACAATAATTACTCTCCATACATTAACCTTTTAGTTGCCAAGTTATTTCGTCAGAAATTTGACTTGCTCTAAACTGGCAGTTTGTTTTGCAATTTTCTACAAAATGCAGTACGCTAGCTATTCCAAACTAGCACTCTTTTCTCCTGGCATGTCAAGGTTTACGAAAATGTACTAAACTCTAATCTGGCCACTCCCACTTCGGAACTGAAGCCACTTAAGTGTTGCGGCCTCGTCAATTTTTTGCTCATTTTGATCTTCATTCAGCCCTGGTGACTGATACAAAAACCTGGTGGTGTCCAGGTGAGCGAACAGGACAGTTTAGACCATATTCTATGCCAAAGTATGCATTTCCGGGCATCCTGAAGCCCTAAAAATGCCGAAAGCGGCGAGGGGCTCCGCCCCTTCGAACCCCAGGTTAAAGGGGGGACACCCCCCTTTAAAAATCCCCCCGTCCCCGTTCTATATATTTTAGTGGGGAGGGCGCGGCGAAAAACAGTGGGTTTTTTCAGGTAATTTGCATTAAACTTGATTTGACCTTTCTAGAGCACTTTTTACACTACTTATGACGTCTAGAGTAGGTGGAGTCAATTATGACACCTATAGGTGTCATTAGGGGTTAAAAGGTTAAGGATTCGCCCCATGCTCCACCCACATACATATAAATGACCCATAATAAGATCAACCAGATAACACTATCCACCCTCAACATTAAAAAGGAGATCTACTAGCTACATGCAGTGTATACGTAACACTACAATTTTATGTACGATGCATATACTTCACTGCAGGGATCACAGTTCGAACACGATACTAATAGAAATCCATCTGGCGTTGTCGTAGGTCACACTACATGCAATCGAATAATTTCAATGACAATTATCTCATGATAATGCATGACAAATTACAATGTTTGAGTGATAATCGCTAAGCCAAAGTGCTATATGATTGAGCTATTATAATTATGACAGCAAGTGATAATTATGATGAGATCACATCAGTAATGGTCTTTATCCGTACGTACGTAGTGGGATACAAGTAAGTGATATGAAGAGATTACATTATATTCTTTATCTGTAGATGAATCTACACAGCAAGTGATACGATGCGATTGCAATAGCTGGTAGTCTTCATCTGCAGATGGATCTACATATTGCTCTGTCCCATCCTCAAACTTTGTGATCCACTTCTGTGTGGATGGGTCCCTAACAATGATCACTCCTATACATAAAATTATACCACTTTCCATCATCAAAAATACATTGACATTATTTACCAAAGTAACTGACAGGTGCTTTTCCTACAATTGAAATAGAAATAGTTTTAATGGTCAATAAAATTATAGTGATGTTAATTATTGTACATGTACCTTTGTCCGTTTTGTTCGTCTCTGCCTTGTGGTACCTATTTAGAATTATATCACTGATTTATACCTCAATGATTGTCTAGCTGTATACAAAACCTGATCCTGCATGTCGGTAAGTGAAATCCACACACGCCTCAAGAGTTTTAGAATGTTTGACTTGTCAATTGAGCACTTGTTTAATGACCATTTGTGTCTTATGGCATTGCCTTCCACTGAAACTCACTCCTAGGGCTGAATGCTGGTGTTAGCATTTTCTAAATTAAAAAAATTACACTCTGCATATCTTTACAGAACACATGTACACTAGAAAATCAATATTGCATGACATACTCAGATGTGCTGGCTTTGTCCACCACTTAACCCATATGACTTTGCCGACTTCCACTGACTTGTGTCTATGTCACTGCATGTAGAGAATCTACTACATCAGAAAGCAGTGTTTCTAATGGTCGCTCCCCTGACAGTGCCTCAAAATACAACATGACTTTTTCGTTGTCATGCTAGCTCTTTAGTGATGAATGAGCCTAACTTGCAATAAATGGTCTTTTGCAGCTGTGTTGAGCAAACTTTGTCAGACACCCTCATCAGTGCTTGAATAAAATGCATTGTGCTTATGTGTTCTGTCTATTAACTGAATTAATCATTATATCATTATCATAGGCATTATTCTTCTGTATTGTGTTATATTTGTTGTGTTGCTTTGTTTTGGCAATAATAATAGTAATAAATTAAACTTACATAATGCATAATGGGTGGGTGGAGCATGGGTTGAATCCTTAATGTATAGAGAGTAATTATTGCACATAATAATATAGTCCCATGGATAGTGTTATCTTGTTGATCTTATTATGGGTTCTCTTTATGTATGTAGGTGGAGCACCCTTAATGAATAGAGACTAAAAATGGTACATAAAAAGGTTCCATTATAAGAGAGGCTCTGTACATAAAAGCCCCATAATACCTAGAGTACACAAAAGAGACCCATAATAATTATTAGGGGACTTCGTGAAAAAAGTACTCTTCTACCAACCCAGTTTACACAAGACAGCAGTGACACGTGCACAACAGGAGACCGCTCCCAGACCACACCTTTTACAATCGAAATCTGTCAAATCAAAAAATCGACAATCGAATCGAAGATCAAAAATCGATAATCGACGATCGAATCGAAGAACGACAATCGAATCGAATATCAAAAATCGATAATCGACGATCGAATCGAAGAACAACAATCGAATCGAAGATCAAAAATCGAAAGTCGACAATCGGTAAACAAAATCGAATTATGTCCCATTTGGCGCTCCATAGTACCAAAGTTTATTACTGTTGCCCTCTACGGGATAATAATGACAAAAACAAAAACTAAGTAGATGAACACATTAACATACAAAGGTGGACAGTCAACAGTTTGAGCCACCAACAGAGTCAATACTAGTATGAGGAAAGAGCTGAGCCATGAACTTTATGTGTAGAAAGAACATTGTGGTCGCCATAAATTCCACACACACACAAGGACGACGACGAACACAATGGACTTCATGAGTAGAGAAATACAGCGCACAGGACGAACACCAGCAGATGACTGTCGGCAACACGCCCCAGGGAGGCTACCCATCTCACCATGAGTGTGAGAAGACCAAAGCATGGTATTTTCCCACCACCCACGTGGACGCGTCTAGCGGTCACCCCTGATGCCCCAGCCCTGCACGTGTAGGTGTCCACTCAGAGGCCAAAGGTCAGTCAGAGTCGAACAAAACGGGCAAAGGAACCTTTGTTGAAGACTCTTAACCATGTAACGCGGTATCACGCTCAGCTGTCTAGGTAGAAAAGTAGACAAAGGCGTCGTTGTCAGAGTAGGAGAAAAGCAGCAAACGAAGGAGTTGTTGTCACCAGGCGGCCGGTAGCGCGTACCGTAACCCTCGCGCATGCGCCGAGGGTTAATGAACAGATTTCACAAACCCTCGGCGGGCATGCCATTCACATTGTAGTGTCAGTCTGCATAGCTGCAAACTCCATAAAATTAATTAGTATGTTGGATTAAAATTAATGGTCTGTCAAGGTGCGTTAGGTGGGCGTGACTACAACCGAATACGTACACGTGTGCAGTAAGCTGACGACCTTTTCTTGAAGTATGACTATCTATGCATCCCAGAGCTGTGCTACAGTTCAAATCGACTGTAAGAGTACCTAGACAGCCAACCATGAGCGTTTTTGTCCTCAGAGAGGTCCGAGACGGCCGTCAAGGTGAGCCAGTCGTAACTCGCGAACGAAAGCATTTTCACAAAATCCACGAGTCAAATTGCAAGCTCTCGTCGTGCTTAGTCTGTCTTGCCTTAGTCGACGCGTAGAAGTGATCGCTGTTCTCTGTAGCTCGATGGACAGAATGCGACCAGGCAAGTACCGTAACCCTCGCGCATGCGCCGAGGGTTAAATATATAGGATGAGAACAGCGCAGAGAACTAACAGCACTCCTATAGTGAGACTAACACAATTATTGTACACATATCTTCAGCTAGTTGTTAGTTTATAGTTCATTGTCACAAAATTCCGTATTGCTTCATGTAAAGCACAGCCTGATCAGCTGTATTAGACAGCGTTCTCTGGACATGTGTTATAATGTATTGTCCAGCTGATCCTCTTCAATGGATTACTAATTATCGATAGTAGAGACAACAGATAGAGCTGTCACTATCTACTCCATGCAAGAGACAATCGATTAGTTTACTACACATTGCATAAGATAATTTGCACACACTGACACACTCAAAACAAATGAAAGAAAAAAAATTAATAACTGGACTAATACTACACAATGATCTATTGCTAACTAAACCAGTATCACACTAGTTAGTGAGTTCTTTGTTCAACCATTCCTGGAGATCAGTAGCTGTTTTCTTCTCACCGAGTGTCCCTAGAGTGCTGACGATGGTCTCCCAGGTGAATGGGACCTTGAGCTCCTTCTCCCATTGTTCATATACCATAATGCTGAGTTGAATTGGATCATTGCTCTGTTCCTTAAATGTGTTCAGAGTTGTTGTCTCGATACGTAGCAGTATTCCTACTTGATACCACTTGGTTGGTATCTTGAGTGCAACATGAACCATCAGATCAGCAGTTGATGGAGCTTGAGAATACACTACTGACTTATCTGAAACAAAACAACCAAAAAATTACAATGATATCTATTGTTCATGCAATCAAAAATAAACACTGAAGTCACAAATCAGGAACAGATTTCACTGCACAAACATTATATGCAAGTCAGTGGTCACCTGGAGTTCTCTGTGGTGCTGATGGCTGCTGGGTCAGTGACTGTGATGGTGTAGCTGACGGTTGTGTTGCTAATGGTGATGCTGTACTCACAGAAGACACTGCATAGAATGATCAATATTCAGTAAACATGACTATGCTTGATAATTACCTGCAGTAGCTCTATCACCTTCAGGCTGAGGATAGCGTACTATGTGGAAACTGTTGGAAGAGGGTAGGCCCTTAATGACCACCTTATGACGCAATCATTGAAATTGTGCTGACAACAGCTCTAACTCAAATTCACAGTGAGGGATTCTTCTACCAATTTGGTAGTTCAGGATAGCAGCTTTAGAGATCTGTTTTGATAATAATTATTATCAACAGACAATCAAAAACATTACACTCACTCGAGGAGGTGCCCGAGGAAGAATCTTCCATGAACCAACCTCCTGTTCTTGCTGATCAAGCTCGATCACAGGACTAGGATCACCATTAAAGCGGCACATTTCTAGTGTTGTGCTGTCTGCACTCCACTTCTCATAATGCTGCTTTACTAGCTGTTCATAGAAATTACAATGTAGCACACTTTCAACACACACACCTCTAAATTTGGCTCCAGATCCCTCACATCCACAAAATGGAAATCAACAGTCACTGGACTGGACATCTGTTGCTTGTAGAACATGAAGGCTGTACAGAGTGTGTCTGTATCCTCTGGTGCTGTTTCTCCTAGTAATGAGAACTGCTTCATCTTGATGGCTCCACACTGTGTGTGAGCTGGCAGACGTTTAACTGAAATCGCCGCCCACGCGAATTGTTCATCTTTCTTCTTTTCTTTCTTTCTTCCTAGGAAGACTTCATGGTCCTAGTTCCAGAGTACTATAGAGAGATGAGAGGATATTGTCATGAGATGAACAGAGAAGAGAAAGAACTACTAATGGGAAAGATCTTCATAGAAAACCGTACTAACAAGCGCATCAGTACTCAATCTCACTCAAGCAAGCAATAGGTAAGTTGTGAAACGTATGTGTGTGTGAAGATTGTTGTGATAGTTGTGTGTTTGTGTGTGTGTGTGTGTGTGATAGTGTGTGTGTGTGTGATAGTGTGTGGTACCTAGCTTTGATATCCATTCCTATTCCTTTTTACAGATTGATAAACACATGAGAGAGAGACAGCATCAAGCGATTGGTCAAATTACTGCTCATCACGAAATGATTTCCAATAATTCTTGCTCACTTTAAGATCATGATTAGTCAAATACAAAGTAGAAGGCTTAAACACAATGCTGTGTTAAAGAAATCTAACATTATAGTCGATAGAATACACTTATCAGACAGATTGAACTTACCAGCATGGCTCACACACATCAGTTTAGTTATCCAGGCCTTCTCCATAGCTAAAACCAGGTAAGAACAACTTCTCAACACTCAAGAAAGGCTTCTCAACACTCAGACGAGACGTAACAGGCCTTGTTAGCAAGAGAAAGAGAAGTGAGCTAGTTCAACCGGGAAACCATTAGCGCCATGTGCTCGCGCACGGAAGAATGCGGACACGCCCACGCGTAAATTATTTACAAGTTTACACGCGATTATCTTGAAACAATGTTTTGCTAAAACAGCGCGCGTTTTAGCTTATATCTTAGCGACGGAATGCACGATCTCGGCGCTTCAAACGTTACCATGACCAGCGAAGACAGGGCTATTGCCAGGTACCAATAACTCAAATTTCGAAATTTGCGCGACATTCCGGGTTTTCCAAAATCGGGTCACAATTTCGAAACCGTTTTTCTAAGTAGATCGCACAAAGATTCACTAGTTCGACGGGGATTGTTGTACTAGGCTATAAATAGCTTCGCCTGGTGCATATTTTGTTTCCGGAAGGTGAATTTTGGGCGTTCCATTTTTAGCATGAAAACAGCGAAAAATAGGTAAAAATTACAGATAATTAGATAAAACCATAATACGGTCAGATCTAAAAACAGTGCTGTATTGCTTCAGCGATCAAGTAGTAGGTTGTCAGCAAACTCCTTGTGTCTTCTAGCAGTGTAGAGTAGTTGATTCAAACGCTATGGGGCGTCTGGAAGCTGAAAGGTGTGTTCCAAGGATTGTTTCTTCGTCCACCATTGCTTGCAATACGTTTATTCCGGTATGCGATGTTGACCGTCTGCCTGTGGTAGCAGATGATGTTTTAGAGCACTAATGCAGTTTAATAGCTTCTCCAAGAGTCATAGTAAATAATTTGTAGGTTTGTGGTTCGTTTTCATACGTAAACAGCAAATTTCCGAAAAATGTATTACATTTCTGGCAATGAGAAGAAAGAAGATGACAAACGGGTGCCCATGAACTCTGGTTTACCACCTTAGCCTTGACCTGTTTTCTTTTGTTTATGAAGGTCTCTTTGTAATCGCAAAAATCGTGCAAAGAGCTTCAGAACGTTAGATTAGCTTGAAACGCCCGGCGAAGATACTAGTGCCGTACTTAGTGCCTCCAGCCAGGCCGCGAGACGCCATCTTTTCATGCCCATACCAACTGGCCTTATAGTTTATTAGTAGACTCATTGTAAGCGCTTACCTCTTAGGATAGCTCCTAGGTAGTTAAAATACCCCTGATGTCATCAACAGCCAAGATATACGTGAATTATTGCGTTTAGCCTAAGTGTAGCCGCCATCTTGTTTTCCGCCCAACCCTATAAATATGCCACGACTACCGCGTGGCATAATGTATTCATAAGTTATTATGAATAAAATTATTATTTGATTTCCATGGTTACAAGTGTGTAAACAGTACTCATAAAGCTAAGGTGTGACCGGCAATGGCTGGAGACACCAATTTGATGGGTGAGCTACTCTATATACCATTGCTATAGTAGTCAAACCACTTACTTGTTGCTATTCTGCAGGTGATCAGCTACCTACACTACTGGATCTTATGGAAATGAAAGGAGCTGATGGTGAACCACTGAGAGCCATTGAAATGATTGCTGCTGGTAAGTACAAAAAGTTTGGAATGTATCTCCTACAAGACAGGAATGGAGCAATGGTTAATCTGCTCAAGAGGAACCACATTCACGATGGTGCTGCGAGTGTCACACAAGCTCTCCTCCAGAAATGGCTCACAAGTGATGCACCTACTCGTACATATCAACACTTGATAGATTGTCTCAGACAGTCTGAACTGGGTGCACTTGCTGAACTCATTGAAAAACAACAGTCTTCAAATGCTCTTGTGCTTACACCACGAGAATCTTTAACAAGTTTTTCATCTTATCTAAGAAGATTATACATGTCAATGTCTCAAAACCACACTTCCCAACATTGGAGTCACCTCCCACGATGTGAATTTGTCCCTCTAGCAATGATTAGTAGTGAGAGACGACATGGAGACAGAGAGGAAGAAATGGTCAGACTGGCACAGCAAGGAAGAATAGAAATTATCATGCATGACAAAAAACCGATCAATCTTGAAAATCTATTCCAACTGCAAGTACCACAGAACCAGCCACCAGTTGTACTACCACCTCCTCCTTATCCAAAAGTACTTCTCATTGAAGGAGCCCCAGGAGGAGGAAAGACCACACTTGCTCTCCAGATCTGCCACCTATGGGCACAATATGCTTCCTTCATTGACAGGTTTGAAGTAGTAATTCTTGTGTATTTACGAGATCAAGCCATTCAGAATGCTTCTGCCTTGGCTGATATACTACCAGCTCGTACTATAGAAGATTCTAAAATGGTCGCCACAAGAATACAAGCTATTTGTGGATATAATGTGCTGTTTATCTTTGATGGATGGGATGAATTTCCATCTCATCTACAAAAAAAATCTCTAGTATCAACAATAATTCGACAGCCACACAAGCTCTCTCTTCATCGAGCCACTGTTCTTATCACCTCTCGACCAGTATCCTCAGGAAACCTGCTCCACATTGCTGATCGACGAGTGGAGATACTGGGATTCACTCGAAGGCAGATTCGTGAATTCATTGAGAAAGCCTTGGATGGTAACAGCACTTATATTCAGAAGCTTTTCAAGCATCTTAAAAAGCACCTAATAATAGAAGGTTACTGTTATGTTCCTCTACATGTAGCAATACTGGTGCACATATTCCTGACAATGAAGGGAGCCCTACCTACCACCCTCCATGAGCTATTCCGTTCTCTTGTACGCTGCTGCATAACACGAGACCTGGAAATAGAAAGTTTTGTATCTTGTTCACTGGATGATCTTCCTGATCAACTCAAATCTAAATTGAGTAATCTTAGTTTACTTGCGTATGAGGGAGTGATGCAGGACAAAGTAGTGTTTTATGAAAAAGATATGAAACTAGTCCACCTACCAGCTAATCTACCATCTTTGGGGCTCATTCAGGCTGTTGAAGGACTTGCACTTTTCCGCAAATCTCTCTCATACAACTTTCTTCATCTGTCAGTTCAAGAGCTCCTTGCTGCTTATCATATATCACGCATGGATTCTAGTAAACAGGTCAAAGTATTCAAGGAAATTTTTAAAAGCTCTCGTTTTCAAGGTGTGCTTCATCACTATTGTGGCTTCACTAAACTAGCCAATCCCGAGATACAATCTTTACTTTATGATTTTCAAGACGGAAAATCAAGCTTTAAGGATATCTTACCTTTACTTCACTGCTTCTTTGAAGCACAACAGCCAACTCTATGCAAGTTAATTAATCCTAGATTCATATTACCAAAAAAACAGGAAATATTAAATGCTAAGTACTTGACTCTAGTTGATTTCATTGTAGTCCGCTACTTTTTTACTTCTCTCTTGTCGACATCTACATCTTCTTCTTCTGAGGTACAAGATATAATTTCTTTCATTCAACAAAAGATATCTGATTTCTTGTTCTTTGATTATGATGATGCCATGAAGTCATTGGAAGTATCGGTCTCCATGGAAATCACTAACATTGGTACCCAGGGCTATCCTGGTGTTGGGAAAACATCCATCCTTAAACTTGCTTTAGGAGAGGAACTTAATGATAAAAGGAACAGTACAGACTGTGTCGATCCACCCGTACACCACATGATGATAAAACATGAAGACTCAGATGGAGTCAAGTGGGAGAGCGTCACTACTAACAGGATGTCTGAACTGGTGTGCGAAGCAATGAAAAAGACAATAATTGATGAAAACAGCACATTAGATGAACCACCAGCAGTTATAGTCGCCCAGACTGATGAGACAGAGGACAGAATTCAACTAGATACTAACATTGCAGATGAAGAAAGCAGCGCTCATGAAACCTCTTCTGATTCTTCTCATAACTCTTCTCATGAGTCTTTCTCTGAGCCTTCATTTGATTCACAAGATTCTCGCCGCACTACCTTCTCTGATCTACTAAAAAAACTATCCTTCACCAAAGCGTCTGGAGTAATATTTAACTCTCGCTGGATGATGGTCACTGATTGTGGTGGCCAACCACCATTTCTAGATGCAGCTGCCCTCTTTGTTCAAAACAGCTGCCTTGTATTCTTACCTATCAAGCTAAATGAGCCTTTAACCAATTACGCAGAGTATTCTTACTATGTTAATGGTGTTCGTGAATCTGCTCCTTTTGACGCACAGGCACCTCACCTGCAGTTAACATATCTCCAAACAATAGAGAAATTAGCCAAGTCTATAGCTTCTTTTCAGTTACCACAATTGCCGTTAGCAACTGGGGCTTCAGAGAGAATAAAATTTACTATTGTTGGCACATTTGAAGATGAGACAGGCGAATGCACAAGTGAAACTATACTCGAAAAGGAATCTATTCTCAAAAAAGCCCTTGAAGATTATCGACCATTCCGAGTGGATTTTCCGGATGTTATTTTGCCCATCAATGCTGTTACCAAAAATGAAACAGAGCGAGAAGAGTCAAGAAAAAATCTTCAACGCCTAATCAATGAATCTAATGTTACTATAAAAAAGGATGTGAAGCTTTGTTGGTTTGGATTTCTCCTCGATATACTCAATATAGTTGAAAAAGAGAGCAAGGCTGTACTTACACTCGACGAATGCTATAATCTTGGAGACACTTTGGGCATGGCTAAATCACAGACCAGAGAAGCAATTCAGTTCTTCGATGAAATTCGCCTGATCATGCATTTTGATACTCCAAAGCTAGGAAATTTTGTCATTATTGATACTAAAGTAGTATTTATCAAGCTCTCCGAACTTCTCAGGTTGTCATTTCTTGATGAAAAGTTTGTTAAGAAGCGATTAGTTTGGAAGACAATTTGTTTGGATAAACTCAGACGTCACGGTCTTTTCACCATATGTGAACTAAAGAAATGTGTTGATTTCAGGAGTTGCCGAATTGAAGTGCAATTCTTCTTAGATGTTCTTGAACATAAAAAAATTATATCTGCTATTGAATGTTCCGAGTATTACTTTATACCTTGTGCCCTATACTCCATTCCTGAAGTTAATCTGGATGAACATATTAAGCGGCAGCTGGGTTCTTCTGTTCCTTGGGTTATTAAGTTCAATTTGAACGCTGTTGGGCCCGTAAGAGAAATTGATGACATTCCTATTCCAGTGGGATATCTGCCAACTTTAGTTATTTTTCTTCTCAAACAAGACTATTTTTCAATTGGTTTAAGAGAAGAACATGTACAGTATCGGAATGTCATCAATATTCGGTGTATTCATAAAGAAGGAACTGTCTATTTAGTCGAACGTCACATGCAACTGGAGATATACTACTCTCATGCTAAAAGTCATCCTAATCGTTTCTCGGCTATCAAAGCCTTTGTACTAAAGTCAATGCAGCAGACCCAAGAAGAACTTCGCATTAGAGATGACGCTGTCACAATATTCCTGTGCTCCTGTGGCAAGAACACTGACTGTACCTATGATATACCTGATGATATTAATGCTAAATGCTGTGAGAAGGGTAAACTCAGTGAATTGGTTACTCGTCACTCTTGCCGGCTATCATCAGGTAATTGCATGTTCACATGTCATTGCATGCTGATATGCATACATGCAAGAGTTATAACTTGTTAGTAACTTAGCATATCAAGCTTTGGTCCATGTCTACTCAATTATGCACTATTGATCCATGAATGTATCTATAGAAGTATAGTGCTACAGTGTATTTTTGCATGTGTTGGCTCGGGCTGCAGCAAATTATATAGTGCCCGTGATTCTTGTTCTATCTTATGCAGGGACACAGGAGAAAGACTCTAGAGAATCGAATATTGCCAGTAAAGAATCCGATAAGCTTGGTAAATCTTTACGGAATATAAATTATGTCACATGTCAATTAAATTTTTCTCGTCTTTAGGTATTGATGAATTGGTTGATGTGATTAATGCTTTGAAGACAGTCAATGACTGGCAGTCTCTTGGATTACAATTAGGAATTCTCAATTCTACAATCGAGCAAATAGAGATTGATGAGCTTTGCAAAGTTGTGCCATGCAGGAGAAAGATGCTAACAGCTTGGCTGAAGCAAAAGGACAATGTGCTCAAGGTTGGTATTCCTTCATGGTCGATACTAAGGACAGCTCTCATAAATATTGGTGAGAATGAGGTAGCCAGCCACTTACCTCAAAAGCAACACACTTGCTCAACTGAGCAATGAAGCAATTTATTTTTTCTCTATAATAAATTGAGGATCAAAAAGTATTAAATAAATAAAGTGTGACTTATAATTATTATGGTCTCTCTATAATAGCTCTTTCGATGTATATACTGGATCTAAGTTCTTCACTTCTCTAGCTCGAGCTTTTTGATCCAATCAGTTTAAGTATTATTATTTCTTTGCTCAACTATACCACATCTGACTTCTAAGTTCTCATTTGAACTCTCAATCTCCTTTTTACAAGAAAATTCGAACTGAGCTGATATTTTTTCTTTTCTTACGTGGTGCATGCCAATACTTTAATTAACATAGCAATACACAAAAATAGGCATAGTACCTCAGTCCTTGGTTATAGCTGCTGATCCCACCGTTAATTCAAGGCTCTTTCATCATAATATTATCTTTCAAACTTTTCCAATCTCTTTGTTTCTCTATTTTGTCATTCTTTATTACAAGTAGACGTTCGTTATGCTACCATCACGTCTCACCGTTCCTCACTCTATCGTAATCTAACATCACTGCCCTCAGCTGCCACAGCTCAATTATTTTCTTCACTCTGAAATTCCGATCCCTTTTTATTGTGGTGGCTACAAGCCAGTGAAGACAGCAAAAATGTATAACAGTCGATAAGAATTTATTATTTAACTTGAGCAAGAGTTGCAGTGCTCATAACCATGATAGGTGGGTCATGGTCGAAAGATAAAGATCGAATTTTGCTTTGACCTCTGCATCCTTAATTCTCACAATATTTATCTCCTGATCCAATCTGTGATCAATTTTAAATTATTTATTATTGAGTGATGGTTGTTATAACTACCATTAATATCTTGGATCTCGCTGCTCTCAGCTACCAAAGCCTCAATTTGATTGTGTTCTTTGTTGCTCAACTCTTTTGCTAATTCAGATCTCTCTTCTACATAATCATTTTTCTTGAGTGTGGTGGCAACAATAAGACAGTGAGAACAAACTTATTCGCGAACTATAAAATTTATTTTTGAAAGCTCTGACCTCTGCATCCTTAGGCTCTCGCAATATTTGACTCCTGATCCAATCAGTGACCAATTGAAATTATTTATTACTAACTGATGGTTGTTATAGCTACCATTTATTTCAATCTTGGATCTCGCTGCTCTCAGCTACCAAAGCCTCAATTTGATTGTGTTCTTTGTCGCTCAACTCTTTCGCTAATTCTGATCTCTCTTCTATACATAATCAATTTTCTTGAGTGTGGTGGACAGTGAGAACAAACTTATACGCGAACTATATTATTGCAACTCAGCTTATGCAGAGACGTATCTGTCACAGCCGTACTTATCTTATTAAGTACAATATAGTTGAAGAATAACAGACCGGTGATCATTTTGTTCGAAGATCAGTGATGAAAATGTAAGTGTAGTTCTGTCTTGTACATTATTCAGCAGTACAAGCATATACTCTCCTCTTACAGCTACTGAGCTACAAGATGACAGGTCACTCTGTGATCAGATATTAACTTTGAAATACATCCAACCTTTTGTGATGTCCTATAATAGAGAGCATTATCATTATCACCATGATAATTATATGCACATTTCTCTTTCAGTATCACCTCCTCATTCTCAAACGGCACGTAGATGTTTGAGGATACATTGCAAGCTAGAGTGTTCTTGTAGTGACCAGACTGTGAGAATTGAGTCATTGCAAGTGAGAAAGCAGCGCTAGCAGGAGTGATTGTGTCATGTATAGTACTAATTTGAGTCTCTTCCCACTCAGAGATAGATCCAATTAAGAGTATCTATTCCAGAGGTAATTTTCTCGAAGTGGTGACACCACATGCATCCTTAAAACAAGTAACAATTATTTCACTCACTCACTTAATTTTAACCGATTTTGACTCAGTAATAATGCATACTCACTGTTCTTTGCTGTCGTGTAGGCTATGGTGTCATGGAGCTGTGTCTAGTATTATATACAATTTACTAGCAGCAAACAATGGAGCACTATACGGATCTCCTGGCAGACGGTCTAGTCCAAAACCAAGTCCCAGTTTGATGTATATAATAGTCCTGCTGTTGATATGGTGAGTAGCGATTGATACAGTAAATCTCACACTGACTCTCATTTATCACAAGATCGTATGCTCACAGGATCACAGACCCTGCCTCGTAAAATGGTAAATGAAGAAGTGATAACTATTTGATTTCATCCTCATTATCAAATAGCCCTCAAAGCATCTGCAGCATCCAGCTAAGCTCTTCCAGTAGTACTAAACATTCTACATCAGCCGAGGTATAATATATAGCTATTATCATCATTATCCTGTTTACTAATACTATGCTCCATCAGGAGTTACCGGATAGTTCAATGGAGGTACCTATGGCTGCACAAAGAGACAGTGGATTTTTCTCAGAGTCTATTCCAGGTATGTACAGCTCACCCAGCACAAAGATCCACAAACTGTTAACTGTTCTCTTCCTTTTATAGTATTAGATGATCTTTGTCAACCTATACTCATCACTCTCCTTCACCCGTACTAGTTGCCAATAGAGACTCCTCACCAACTAGTTCTTCTCCAGATGCCTCCTCTTATCATAAATTTCAAGAATAACCAATTGGTAGCAGCAATGGTATAAGAATCAGAAGAGGACGAGGATACGAGAATAACAGACGGCACAGACGTAGCTGTATATGCTGAGGTGAGTCACTATATAGCATTGAATTTACTATGATATTTACAAAAATGTGCGTGTTTTCATGCAAGATAAATGAAGAGCAAAATTGGAACAGATGACTGTCTCACGAGTCACTCAGCTACCAATAGTCCTATATCACCTGCACCGGGCTCTGGTTCTTTTTCACTTGATCGTACCTTCACTCCTCCCACCTTCACTCCTCCCACCATCATTCACGACACTCACCCAGTCTATATATCTGTCTGTATGAACACCTGATTTTCAAAAGATTGGACCACTACAAACAGTAGAATAGTCATACTAGAAAATGGTCAACCAGTGAACGAAGAGGAGAGTTGCATGACAAAATCTAATTCCAAAGGCGACTTTGAGCCATCTGTTCTGGAGACCATTCATTCCGAGGGAAACACACCACAAGGTTCAGCCTCACATGAAGAACTACTTGCTTCCCTGCAAGCAGCAAGTGATGCAGGAAAAACTCTCATATCACACCCATTATAAATTATTCAGACAGTAAATTAGGTAATGCACACATAATAATTGTGTTTTTCATAATTATTTGACTATCACATGTACACACAGATACCCTATCATAGAACGCAGATCCTAGTACTGAGCTGTGAGTGATATTCTCGTAAATCATCAAGCAGTAAGTTAGTAAATAAATTGTAGTACTATAAGATATAAAACTTCCATCTCTCAGCTACACTGTAGGTCAAAATTAAACTAGTGATACACAGAGTAACAGAACAGCTGATGCTCCATTATGTACGTGATTCATGACTCTCTGGTCAACCCACAAGGCTAAAAAAAATAAAAATCCTGCTCTCTCTATTTACAACCCAATAGCTAGCTAGCTAGTTGATCAAAAGAAATAAGTAAATAATGTAGAACATAATTTGTTTATCAATGATCATGACAGGAAGACAATAGTATAGCCTGTGCGAGTGTGTGATTTGAAGATAAAAACATTTCCTGTATATGAACATAATTTTAGTAACGAATATACTGTCGGCAATGAATGAAATAATAGAATAGAACATTTAAAACTCATAGCTAGGTATAATTATGTGATGCAGTAAAATAATATTTCAACACTCTTCCAGGTCATTTTATGTAGTTTTAAATATCAATGTATTTGTCTCTATAACTGAATCTGTTGGTCACTCTGAGCATGTCTTCATCACTCACTGACATGTTCTCACAGAGCAGGAACTTGCACTGATGGTAGTGACTCTACAACACATGACAGACACACAACAAGTGAATTAATAACCAGTACCCTATAGTGCTCATGCAGTAACACATCAATAAGAAGTACATGACACTGTGTGACAGTGCATGACTGTACAGTGTAAATATTAGATTAAGTTGACTGTTTATATGTATGTCATTCTTGCAGGCTACAACTGCATTTTACAGTTTACTAATATTATGTTCAAAGCCTATACTACAGCAAAGTAGTGCACTTCACAAGGTAACTTCTAGCATTAGCCAGCTGGTTTGTGTGAGTCAGTGATATTATACTCCAGTGACTGAGTACCTGAGAATGAGCACTAGCACCAGCTGACACCTAGCTATTATAGCTTGTGATCTTCACCATAATTATTGTAGGACAAGAGCAGCTAACGCAGAAATAGTGAAACTAACACAATTGTACACATAATTATAGCTAGTTGTTAGTTTATAGTTCATTGTCACAAAATTCCGTATTGCTTAATGTAAAGCACAGCCTGATCAATAAAATAGTATTAGACAGTGTTCTCTGGACATTTGTTATAATGTATTGTCCATGCTAATCCTCTTCAGTAGATTGCTGATGATCGATAGTAGAGACAACAGATAGAGCTGTCACTATCTACTCCATGCAAGAGATAATCGATTAGTTTACTACACATTGCATAAGATAATTTGCACACAAAACCATGACACACTCAAAACAAATGAAAGAAAAAAATTATAACTGGACTATTACTACACAAATTGATCTATTGCTAACTAAACCAGTATCACACTAGTTAGTGTGTTCTTTATTCAACCATTCCTGGAGATCAGTAGCTGTTTTCTTCTCACCGAGTGTCCCTAGAGTGCTGACGATGGTCTCCCAGGTGAATGGGACCTTGAGCTCTTTCTCCCATTGTTCATATACCATAATGCTGAGTTGAATTGGATCATTGCTCTGTTCCTTAAATGTGTTCAGAGTCGTCGTCTCGATACGTAGCAGTATTCCTACTTGGTACCACTTGGTTGGTATCTTGAGTGCAACATGAACCATCAGATCAGCAGTTGATGGAGCTTGAGAATACACTACTGACTTATCTGAAACAAAAAATACAATGATATCTATTGTTCATGCAATCAAAAACAAACACTGAAGTCACAAATCAGGAACAGATTTCACTGCACAAACATTATATGCAAGTCAGTGGTCACCTGGAGTTCTCTGTGGTGCTGATGGCTGCTGGGTCAGTGACTGTGGTGGTGTAGCTGAGGGTTGTGTTGCTGATGGTGATGCTGTACTGACAGAAGACACTGCATAGAATGATCGTTATTCAGTAAACCTGACTATGCTTGATAATTACCTGCAGTAGCTTTATCAGCTTCAGGCTGTGGATAGCGTATGTGGAAGTCTTTTAAAGAAGCAATCCCTTTAATGACCACTTTGTGACGCAGTCGTTGAACTTGCTCTGACAACAGCTCTAACTCGAATCCACAGTGAGGGATTCTTCTACCAATTTGGTAGTTCCTGATAGCAGCTTTAGAGATCTGAACCATCAATGACAATGTATGAGCGCATGCACAAATTACATGTAGACACACCTTAGGAGAAGAAGATAGAGGGAGAATCTTCCAACAACGAACCTCTTGTTCTTGCTGATCAAGCTCAATTACTGGACTAGGATCATCATCAAAACAAATTTCTAATGTTGTGCTGTCTGCTCTCCACATCTCATACTGATGCTTTACTTCCTGCATGAGTGTAGTTAATAATAAAGAAAAAGACAATGCAGTACGCTGATGCAGTACAATTTAACCTGTAGATTAGGCTCCAGATCCCTCACAACCACAAAATGGAAGTCAACAGTCAGAGGACTGGGCATCTGTTGCTTGTAGAACATGAAGGCTGTACAGAGTGTGTCTGTATCCTCTGGTGCTGTTTCTCCTAGTAATGAGAACTGCTTCAGCTTGATGGCTCCATATTGAGTGTGTGAGCTGAACAATCCCTCTCGTTCACGGAATTTGTACGGCAGTCGACTCTGTGAGCACTTGGCGATGATGAACTTGAACTGGGAGCATTGATCCTCACTGCGTATAACAGCGCAATGCTGTATGTTGACAAACACCTCTTTTATGAATTCTATGCTGGATGAGACCCAGTAGATGGCACTGATCAACTGCCTGTTCTCAGGGAACTTAAACTGGCCGGCTAGAATCACCTTCACGCCCACACTGACAGTCGCTCCAGGAGGAACAGCACCTTCAGGGATCTCAATGAAGAACCCATAGCCAGGCCACTCTACTTTCCGAAGCTTGTCTCCCACAACCTCCAGTACAGTCTCCTTGTACACTTCAACACCGCGCAGGAAATCTGCACCACATGCACGCACAGTCACAAACTGAAGGAGATGCATTAGTAGCTTACCTGGAGCAACTGCTAAATAATCCGCTTGCACTCCAGCTTCGACCACACACCTTGGTTTGATAGCTACAGTATGATAGTGAGTTACTAGTATCTGTGAGCTGGACAGCATCACTCACCTTCTAGCAGCTGCTGGTTCCTCCTCTTCTGTTGATCAACTATACACAGTTACACTAGCAATGATGAGCTGGTTAATCACTCACTCTAATACTCACATTTCAGTTGACCATCACTTTCCAACATTGAGATCTGTTGATCTCTAGCATAGGCCATTCTCTTGGTTTGCTCCAATACTCTTAGAAGCTCTTGCTGTTCCTCCTCACTAGCTGTCAGCTTGGTCTTATACTCACGAATGACTATATCCATACAAAATTAAACTTTAAAAATTATTTAGCCCGCTACACTGTATATACTTACTCTTTTCCTGTTGTTCATAGTTGTCTCTGCTAGCAACCATCTTCTTCTGCATGTCATACATATCATCCTCTAGTTTAGAGCGTATCTGATTCTTCTTTTGTGAATCACACTGAGCAGCATTGAGCCTTTTCTCTAAGTCCTGCTCTCTCTTCTTGCTAAGTCGAAGACTGTCTTCATAAGCAAGTATGACTGCCAGAGTGAGTGAGTGAGTGAGTGAGTGAGAGTGAGTGAGTGAGTGAGTGAGTGAGTGAGAGTGAGTGAGTGAGTGAGTGAGTGAGGGAGGGAGGGAGGGAGGGAGGGAGGGAGGGAGGGAGGGAGGGAAGGAGGGAGGGAGGGAGGGAGGGAGGGAGGGAGAGAGAGAGAGAGAGAGAGATAACTATAAGTGAACACGAGGATAGTGTCATGCTTACTATCTTCTGAGGTTAGTTGAAAAGATGACGGCTCTCTGGGTTCTGTCTCATTCTGCTGAACTATGATTGAGGAAGATTATATGAAGTGAGTCAAGTGACTGTTACTAACCATGTTCAACCTGTTTCTCTTCTCTCTCATCAATATTGGTCTCATGCTGCTGTGAACACCACAACACATCAACCAGTGTCACTGCACCAACCACACACACACCTGCTTCTCTGGATCCTGCGCCTGGAGTCTGAGCACTCTAACCTCCTCCTCTATCTCTCTGATCCTCCTCCCAGAATACTCAACTGTATGCTCACTATCTAGTAACTAGTAAAGGAATCACTGTTAAAACGTAAGTGGAAAAACGAAAGTGGTTTCCCACTTTCGGTGGGAAAAGTGAGGCAATTCTCCCACCTTCGGTGTGACATTACCACTTAATTAACTGCACATGCACTCATCAAAAGTGGATTTGACACTAACCTGTTGCTGTAGCTGTCTGCTCTCATAGTCTGATACCATCATCAGCTCCTTCAACATTGTTCTTGATCGATCTCCTAGTACTCCCTTTATCCTAGCCTCTCTCAGTCTCTTCTGGTACTTTGTGTTGTTGCTCAGTGTCTCTCTCTCTATCACTCTCATCATACACCACTGCCCACTAGTGTTCTGGACTGTATGGAGGAGATGAGCTGTTATGTGCAGTCCACCACTGTCAGTGTGTGCATCAGCTGCTGTAGCTACTGCTGATTACTGCATGGACATACACTGTGCTCACTTAGCTCTATAATACTCGTTGCAGCCATAATTTCAGGGTAGTTCCGTCCTCTAAACAGTAGTATCCATACACAGTGGGCTCCTAGATGAAACACTGACACTGAGTGCCGGTATCGTTGTGCCACTGAATCAGGTAGTGTTGGTAGCTATAGAACATAATAAACAACACACATCATGAACTATTAATAAACTATATAGTATCATATTCTATACTATAGCTCTGCTCGTCCTGTCATTTTGAGTGAGAAACTATACACAAGCACATTAAAGTAGAGATTTAAAGACTCCAACAAAAATTTATTATTTCAAGTTCACATAGTTAACATGACCGTAACTAAATTGTACATTGTGAAATACCTTGATCCATTGGATAGTAGTAGAGACACACAACCATAATTTTATATCACTTAGTGTAGACCCAACACCACGTCCTCCACTCATCACAAACACAGGTCCTGGACCAGTAATGTGTGATGCAGCATGGGCATATCTCCCCACAGGCCATTGGATAGACTGACTAACTGGTTTCCTGATCTTGGTACAACGGATCTGAGAATAAGATACCATTAAGTGTCCAATGATTGTCCAGTTATACGTACACTAATGGAGACTTTGTTGTTATAATACTTAATCTCGTACAATCTTTAAGTGTGTTAGCAGTGGCGGATCCAGGGGGGGAATCGGGGGCCAATTCCCCCCCTTCGCGAGCACGTTTAATTAATTCATAGACTATTTTATTGATTGCCACGCCTCTCGATCGTTAACACGCGCACGAGCTCATACATATACACGACGAGCAGCTAGCTGGGGACTACTAGTACTGTAGTATCAAGTCTATAACCATGTTTCGCGGTCTGTCTTGCTCTCCAACAGCTACAGGCTACCGCGAACGCAGTTTAAAATGACGTATTCTAATGAATATTAATTAGCTATTTTTCAAAAAATCGCGCGCGTCCAAGCGCGCGCATTTAATGCCTCCCCAAACATTTCCCTCCACTGTTTGGCCCCCCTTTTTCGAATCCTGTATCCGCCCCTGGTTAGGACATATCGTTTGTCTTTAAAAAGCTCATTCAACAGTTTCTCTAGATCTCCTATCTTCTATCTTCTATCGTCATGGTTCCACTCCTGTGGAACCATGTGGTTCCATAGGAGTGGAACCACAAATCAGTGCTATACTATTCATACAGTGTCTACACTATTACACACTCACCACATGTCTCTCCAGATTTACAATATACAAATCATCAGAGTAAACGCTTGCTGGAGTGGAACCACCAAACATAGCAGCCCTCTTCCCTTCCACTGTTGTTAGTGTGAAATCATAACATGGAGGAGGAGCTTGTCCTATGACTGCTGGTGAGCTCCACCCATCTAGAGGTTAAAGAAAATAAAAATGATTTCTAACGAAATCAAAAGGATGTAGGGATAAAGAAATCTGCTACTGGTCCACAATGCAAACCAACAAGGAACTATCATGGAATGGTAACACGATTGACTTGCTAACACGATTGACTTGCTAACAGACCTTGGATCCCTACATCAGTGGCTGACTATAGCAGTTCAGCTAGTTGCTGTTGAATGAAACCTGAAATGAATTCAGCTTATGACAAAATATTGTATAATCAAAATCTTATGTACAGCCACTGATATAGGGATCTATGGTCTGTTAGCAAGTCAATCGTGTTACCATTGCATGATAGTTCCTTGTTGGTTTACATTGTGGACCAGTAGCAGATTTCTTTATCCCTACATCCTTTTGATTTCGTTAGAAATCTTCTTTATTATGCCTCGGTGGGCGGAGCCACGAGGCATACAGTAGTCGTGTTGTGTGTGTGTGTGTCATTATGCCTCGGTGGGCGGAGCCACAAGGCATACTGTAATCGCGTTGTCTGTCGTTCTGTCTGTCAGTCAGTCTGTCTGTTACACTATTTTGCAGCGCACGCTGAACGGTGAGCTCTGAAACTTGCAATAGAGGTAGAACTCGATATTATCTCGGATGTGAACTAGCGAAAGTTCGATACAAAGCTTTGTTCTCGACTTATGGCATGATTTGCCTACTTTGTTTACCGTTGCTGGCGATCTGGACTTCTCCAAAGGCAAAGCTGTTCACAGTTGACTGCCTAGAAGCTGATAGGTTAGAATTTTACTACAGGATAGCAGCGCAGGTCCAGAGAAATCGTGTAAGCAAGCTATGGAAGCTATCTCGCTCGTGGTATGCGTGTGCTGTGCTAAACACTGTAGACACGCCCAGTTGAATTGTGGTTAGCACTGATTGGCTTCTGTTTGCATTACTAAAGCACTGCATTGTGATTGCTGTACAGAAATCCTGATTACATGCATCTGCAGTTGCTGTGTTTGTGGAATGGTGGATAGTTGTGTTTGTGGATATTGTGTCATTCCACCAAGGCATCTGCACCTTAGGTGCTTCATTCTGTCAGTCAGTCTGTCGCAACGATTTCTCGTAGCTCACTAAAAACTAAGCGCTGAAACAAGCAACACGGGTAGAAATCGATACTTGATCGGATTTGAATTTTAAGAAGTTTGATTTTAAAGCTTAGTGCGTAAGTTACCGCGTGAATTGCACACCTGGATGGCTGTTGGTGGTGATGTAGACTTCTCTGGAGACAAAGTTGTCTACAGCTAGCTGCCTTGCAGCCAGTGAGTTTGTGAACAGCTTGGTAGACTTGTATATCAAGCTTCGTTCTCGAGTTATGGCGTAATTTGCTTACCTCGCGATTGATGGCCATTGCTGGCGTTCTAGAGTTCTCCTTGGCACAAAACTATCCACAGTTGACTGCCTAGAAGCTGATAGGTTAGAATTTCACTACAGGATAGCAGCGCATGTCTAAAGAAATTGTGTAAGCAAGCTATGGACGCTATCTCGATCGCTCGTGTGCTGTGCCCTGCACTCGAACTGAACATAATAGACACGCCCAGTTGAATTAGTGGTCAGCACTGATTGGCTTCTGATTGCACAACTGCATTGTGATTGCTGTACAGAAAGGTATACCTCTTTGATCTCTGAAAAGTTGTAAAAATACAACGCTACTTAGTATTCATGGTAAGTGCCCACTTTAATAATTATTAATAACAACACAAGTTATAATGGTTATTGTACAGGAAATGAGATGCAGGCGGCATTCAAGTACCGTGAAACCACCCCCTCTGTCGGCATGAAAGCGGAACCTTCATCTTTACAAGTTTCCGGTGTCGGGCCTTTGAGGATCAAAGGATCTAGCGACTGAAGAACTCTTTTTTTTTTTTTTTTTTTATTTTTTAAGGAGACAGATATGAACTGTGTGGATGATAAGATATGTTTGTAGTGTCTGTGTGTGTCTAGCCGAAGGGGCCTGAGCCGCTTGCAAGAGGATGAAGCGAGCGAGCAAGCGAGATAGCTAGCTGCACTTACTTCTGTCTATTGGTCAATGGCAAGCATTCAGAACTGGTAAGAATTACTGGCGCAGTCGTCTAAATGTACCTGGATAGCTGCAATCAGTCACACAATCCGGAAACGCTGCGTACAAGAGAGCTCGAAATTCGCCATCGTTCTAGACCAGAATAAACCACGCCTACAGTGACACGCCCAACAACGAGCTAACGTGGCCTGGTCGTCAACGCGTGGGTGCACGGGTTAAGGTCACGTGCTCCTCCCCAGCTAGCTCAGTTGTCAAAGAGTTATTGGTAAAAATTCTGTATTTGCGTTGTCATGGCTAGTTCGTCCGACGAACGCTCAGAACTCGAGTCCGGCGGCTATTCCGTCGATGGCAGTGAAGACTGCAGCGTATCCAGCGATGAGGAGGCTGAAGAAAGCGACTGGGAGAAATCAACTGGTAAGTTCTGTGATTACCGAGCACGTGCACACTGTATTACCGAGGGTTGTCCTCGCTTCAGGAGAGAGCTCTGATGACAGCGACTCTTCTTATGAAGGAGACAGCAGTGAGCAGAGTGATGAGGAGGGAGAGACAGCTTCTTCTGAAGGGGACAGCAGTGAAGACACTGATGAGGAGGAAGAGACAGGTCCGGAGAGAATACTGGTCAGAGGGAAAGCATTAGAGCCTCCTAGTCCCAAGAGGAGACGCGAGATCAAGGAGGCAACTCTCTGTCAGGTTCTAAAGTCTGGTATGTATCCCACATTCTTAGGCACACACGGTCCGTCCCAGGGTATAGACCCTCGGCATAATAACGCCCTAGAGTATTTACAGAGGCTGTGGACATTGCCACTGTGTGAGCTAATAGCTGATGAGACAAACAGGTACATGCTCAAGCGTCAGGCACAAGGTCTTGCTCGTAAAGCACCACCAACTACAGCTAGGGAGGTGTGGTCATTCTTAGGCATAATTTTGGCGATGGGTGTGCACGGTATGTCCAGATACAGCATGTTCTGGAGCAACGATGAGTACCTGGGAGTTGAACCGATCAAGCAGTGCATGACTAGGGACAGATTTGACTTTCTGCGCCGGCATTTGCACCTTGTTAATGATGATGATGCCATGGTAGATAAGAGCGACCGCCACTACAGAGTTAAGCCATTGGTGCACAGTTTGCAGACAGAATTCCTGCGTAATTATAGCCCTACTCAGGAGATTGTAGTCGATGAGCTGATGATAAAGTGCAAGGGTAGGGCTAAAGGAAGGGTCGTAATGCCGAAAAAACCTGTCAAGAGAGGCTTCAAGATGTGGAGCCTCTCGTGCTCGTGTTGTGGATATCTGTGTAACTTCCAGCTCTACGCTGGAAAGTGCACGGCTAAGCCAGAGAAAGGTCTAGCTAAGAGAGTAGTGCTAGATTTGGTTGAGCCGTTTGAAGGCATTAATCGTGTACTGTATTTGGACAACTACTTCACTAGTGTTGATTTGACTGTTGCACTGCGTAAAAAACACATCTACACTGTCGGCACAGTTAAATCCGACAGCGTAGGGCTGCCTGCCTGCCTCAAAGGTAAAAAACTCAAGTTTCAAAAGGGTGACTACAAGTGTGTTACTGTAGGTACAGGTGTGTCACAGGTGAACTGTTTTGCATATGAAGATCGCAAACTAGTCAGATTCATGACCAATGCATTCCCACCTAGCATGACGACAAAAGCTCCTGTTCGCAAGCTCCTTGTAAAGCAAACCTGCCCTCCTCTAGTTCCAGCATACAATAAATTCATGGGTGGTGTAGATCGAACTGGCCAGCTTCGAAAGTCGTATGGTAACGATCACCGATGCAAGCGTCCTTGGCTACGAATTTTTTTCCACCTCTTTGATATAGCTGTAAGCAATGCACATCTGCTGTACAAACATAACTGCAATCGTTGCTCAATAAAGCCTAGAGACTCACTAGCATTCCGTATGGAGCTGGTGCACTGTCTTCTCGATAGTGCCCGGAAACCACACAAGCGAGCTTGCTTACCACAGCCTTGTCCTGACGCTGCTAGTGAGCCCTGCAGGTTAGTTAGAGTCAATGCTGTTGATGGTTTGAAAAGGGGTAAGTGTCACTACTGTCAACAGAAACAATTAAGGCCCTGTAAACACACTAGCTTTGCCTGCTGTAATTGCCGTGTGCGTCTGTGCAAGATTGGCTGTTATGATGCATACCACAAGCTATAGTTTACCTGCTTGCGCTGTTCTTATCTATCTATCTATCTATCTATCTATATATCTATCTATCTATCTATCTATCTATCTGTCTATCTGTCTATCTGTCTATCTGTCTATCTGTCTATCTGTCTATCTGTCTATCTGTCTATCTGTCTATCTGTCTATCTGTCTATCTGTCTATCTGTCTATCTGTCTATCTGTCTATCTGTCTATCTGTCTATCTGTCTATCTGTCTATCTGTCTATCTGTCTATCTGTCTATCTGTCTATCTGTCTATCTGTCTATCTGTCTATCTGTCTATCTGTCTATCTGTCTATCTGTCTATCTGTCTATCTGTCTATCTGTCTATCTGTCTATCTGTCTATCTGTCTATCTGTCTATCTGTCTATCTGTCTATCTGTCTATCTGTCTATCTGTCTATCTGTCTATCTGTCTATCTGTCTATCTGTCTATCTGTCTATCTGTCTATCTGTCTATCTGTCTATCTGTCTATCTGTCTATCTGTCTATCTGTCTATCTGTCTATCTGTCTATCTGTCTATCTGTCTATCTGTCTATCTGTCTATCTGTCTATCTGTCTATCTGTCTATCTGTCTATCTGTCTATCTGTCTATCTGTCTATCTGTCTATCTGTCTATCTGTCTATCTGTCTATCTGTCTATCTGTCTATCTGTCTATCTGTCTATCTGTCTATCTGTCTATCTGTCTATCTGTCTATCTGTCTATCTGTCTATCTGTCTATCTGTCTATCTGTCTATCTGTCTATCTGTCTATCTGTCTATCTGTCTATCTGTCTATCTGTCTATCTGTCTATCTGTCTATCTGTCTATCTGTCTATCTGTCTATCTGTCTATCTGTCTATCTGTCTATCTGTCTATCTGTCTATCTGTCTATCTGTCTATCTGTCTATCTGTCTATCTGTCTATCTGTCTATCTGTCTATCTGTCTATCTGTCTATCTGTCTATCTGTCTATCTGTCTATCTGTCTATCTGTCTATCTGTCTATCTGTCTATCTGTCTATCTGTCTATCTGTCTATCTGTCTATCTGTCTATCTGTCTATCTGTCTATCTGTCTATCTGTCTATCTGTCTATCTGTCTATCTGTCTATCTGTCTATCTGTCTATCTGTCTATCTGTCTATCTGTCTATCTGTCTATCTGTCTATCTGTCTATCTGTCTATCTGTCTATCTGTCTATCTGTCTATCTGTCTATCTGTCTATCTGTCTATCTGTCTATCTGTCTATCTGTCTATCTGTCTATCTGTCTATCTGTCTATCTGTCTATCTGTCTATCTGTCTATCTGTCTATCTGTCTATCTGTCTATCTGTCTATCTGTCTATCTGTCTATCTGTCTATCTGTCTATCTGTCTATCTGTCTATCTGTCTATCTGTCTATCTGTCTATCTGTCTATCTGTCTATCTGTCTATCTGTCTATCTGTCTATCTGTCTATCTGTCTATCTGTCTATCTGTCTATCTGTCTATCTGTCTATCTGTCTATCTGTCTATCTGTCTATCTGTCTATCTGTCTATCTGTCTATCTGTCTATCTGTCTATCTGTCTATCTGTCTATCTGTCTATCTGTCTATCTGTCTATCTGTCTATCTGTCTATCTGTCTCTCTGTCTGTCTGTCTGTCTGTCTGTCTGGTTGTTTGGCTGCTTTGTTACCTCCTACAGTGATCTTTCTGGCTGGACTGAGAATTGGGTGCTAGACATGACGGCAAAAACAATGTATGTTCATTTTACAGTAGTTCTTTTGTTGCTGTTGTGTTGTGGTCACATTCAGGGTTCCTTCAAACCATTCTGAATGTGCTCATAAGGTTGGAGTGGATTCCATCGGTGATCAGTTGTCCAGAGTTATCTCTTTGATCTCTGAAAAGTTGTAAAAATACAACGCTACTTAGTATTCATGGTAAGTGCCCACTTTAATAATTATTAATAACAACACAAGTTATAATGGTTATTGTACAGGAAATGAGATGCAGGCGGCATTCAAGTACCGTGAAACCACCCCCTCTGTCGGCATGAAAGCGGAACCTTCATCTTTACAAGTTTCCGGTGTCGGGCCTTTGAGGATCAAAGGATCTAGCGACTGAAGAACTCTTTTTTTTTTTTTTTTTTATTTTTTAAGGAGACAGATATGAACTGTGTGGATGATAAGATATGTTTGTAGTGTCTGTGTGTGTCTAGCCGAAGGGGCCTGAGCCGCTTGCAAGAGGATGAAGCGAGCGAGCAAGCGAGATAGCTAGCTGCACTTACTTCTGTCTATTGGTCAATGGCAAGCATTCAGAACTGGTAAGAATTACTGGCGCAGTCGTCTAAATGTACCTGGATAGCTGCAATCAGTCACACAATCCGGAAACGCTGCGTACAAGAGAGCTCGAAATTCGCCATCGTTCTAGACCAGAATAAACCACGCCTACAGTGACACGCCCAACAACGAGCTAACGTGGCCTGGTCGTCAACGCGTGGGTGCACGGGTTAAGGTCACGTGCTCCTCCCCAGCTAGCTCAGTTGTCAAAGAGATACAGCGTTTCACTACTCCTTGCTAAAGCCACAAAAGCGTGGTCCGTGCCTTATTTGGAAGGTTTATTACATTGCGTGATTTAGATTGAACATGGTTTACGCTCTACGGTTGACACTTTTAGATTGCAAGAAGTAGTGAAACCGCTATAATAGCTGCAATTTACGGTGTATGTGAAATGGTGGCATTCCACCGAGGCATATGCACCCTTGGTGCTTTATTTCCACCATTATTAGTTTGGTTTGCTTTTGTTGATAACTTCTTTATGTGAGCTTTGTTTTAAGGTATGACCGGTGTGAAAATTCATCTCTTGGATTTTTGTTGGTTTTACAGCATATGTTCATTTTAGATTGATAAGTAAAAATCCAGCGTTACAGTGGAGAATTCTGATCGGTTCTGGAGATATGCTACTAAAAAATACCGCTTATAATGATATTCACGCAACGATAATTAGATTCATGAGCGCTATTTGAAGTACAAATACAGCTATATGCCAAACCACAGGCTACACCACACTTCCATATTTGGAACAGTATTAGCTAAGTGTTTGCTAGCCTCGTCCCCAGGCCCCGCCTCCCAAAGCTGAGGAGAGGGCCTGGTACAGACTGTCAGCGCATGCGCCGGAATTCACGGAATTCCAGAAATCACCGGATATTTTCCGTTCATTATTGCTACACTTTACGTCACAGATCATGGCGGAAGTTAGTAGAGCAGATTTCGAGGCTACTATGTTGTATGCACTCCAGTGCATCGGATGTTCACATTTGAAACCAAAGCCAGAACAGTTAGCCATGTATATGAAGGCTGTGATGTTTTCGTATGGAGATATTGTGCTGTCAAGTTTTACCATTCGTTTTCAACCACAAGTACAGTCGTACTGACAGCCTAGTAGTAGTTGTCTCTCAGTTGGTGTCTCTTATGGCTGACCAGGTGGATGGCTTACGGCAAAAGGGAGTGAAAGCTGCAATAATATCGCCCGTAGGCAAAATTATTATATACGTCACATAAATAATTACCATCTAACGACGTCATCGCAATTAAATTCCCATGAATAATAGACGCATGCGCACACAGTGTGTACCAGGCCCTCTCCTCAGCTTTGGTAGGCGGGGCCTGGGGACGAGGCTAAGTGTTTGCTGGAGTCATTAAATAGAATAACGAGTAAAATGTGCGCGTGGAGAACAAAACAGGACTGATTTGTAAAGAACCACGAAGCCTGGCGGGCTCTTACTCAGCGAAGGAGTATCAACGGTACTCAAGAGTAGCTACATAGATTCTTCAACAAGTTTGCGTTGTTCTTAGCAGAGGCCGCAACAGCGGGATCCAAGTTGGCTGCTCTAGGCAGTATTGAGCTAAAAACGATAAGCTTTGAGAACAAATCTTTTTGTGATTGCGGCCTCTACAGAAAAGTTAGCTCTTTACGTCCCCTAAACAACTGTGACACTGAATTTATTGCATCTTTTTCTGTCGGCGAGAAAAACAATATAATGTACTTTAACTACACTTTACAACGATGAAACTTTTGGTAAACCTGAGAACTTTGAAACTCTCATTTGCATTACGCATACAAACAAACCTCTCTACTTTAACTATGTGAAAAAATAGTGTCTCTAGCTTGCTCGGTTCTACCACAATAATTGTTTGTTTTGGTATACCTAGAATTCACAAAAATTCACACCTTCACACCGGTCATACCTTAAATTGTACCTCATAATTATTATTATTCCTAAAAACCATTCATTAATTCATGCTGCAGCATACGAGCCCCACCCACTCCAGTTTAGAAAATTTGGTACGGCTGTGATACTATCTGGCAAGCAGCAGAACAGTGATACTACACGAGCTTACTCGGTAAAATATTCTTCGAAGGCTCCAGACGCCCTTCATAAAATTATGGCGATACTCTACTTCTAGAATTCGTGTGATTGGTCACGTGCGTATTGCGTAATCACAATATGGCGTCTAACACTTAGCTGACAACTGTTCGTGATCGTGAACTTGTGAAATGTATATCGTCGTTTCGCTAAAAACTAAGTTCAAAAGGCACCTGCCAGGAGAATTTCACGACTGTTTTGGTCTCGGCACTGCTTGCGTAAAGGCGCCAGGCATGCTGAAGAAAGAAGAAAGAAAGAAGAAAACGAAGATGACAAAACTCGATTTTCACCGTTTCCTGGTTCGTCACTTTAGTAACAATTTCGAGCAGTCTCCTTGCTACTGTAAAATGGGGCAATGTCAGAGAGCAGATCTAAGTGTCTTTGGACGTATAAAATTCATCACCAGGGAAATATCAACGTTTGTTAACCCTTTAATTACAAAATTATCTTGCTGAAATTTTAACCTCGTAAATGCTGACCACTTCTCTCGTGAATATCTCGTGTGTCTTTTGTGCTACTGGTCTCAAATTTGCGTCCTTTTACGCCAGTGAGTAGCCGCAATTGTCCACACTCAAGTCAGTCAATATGCCCCTCCCACTTCGAAAGTGAAGCCGATAAAGTGCAACGACCTCGTCAAATTTTGCTCAAAGTTAGTACTTTGGGGCTGGCTACTGAAAAGTACACACAAATAGCAGTGGTTTTGGTGAATGCAAAATGTAGCCCAGATCATAGAGAATGCACAAAATGAGTTTCCGAGCACCCTGAAGCCATAAAATGTCCAAATTTTCTTGGATGCCATTTTTTTCTTCTTGGATGTTGTGGAATTTGCACTGAAGCCACAGAAAATACCGCCGCCATAACGTCTAGTGCAGGAGGCGCGCCAAAAACCACTGGATTTTTGTGGTTATTTGTATTCTTCAATTTACCTTAATTTTGGGGATATTTTAACACTTTTTGATAAAGTTATGGTGTCTGAAGTATGTATGTCGCCAAATGGCGACAATAGGGCTTAAGGTAGTACAGACGCGAAAGTGTAAATTTTGAAGATTTTTTTTGTTTTTGGTGTATCTCAGAAAGTAAACTACCTATACACAACAGATTTGCAAATGTGATTGTTTAAAGTATATAGCATGTCATTAAAGAGCAAGAGTAGTACCAATAATAATAATACAAAAACAGCAACAGTTTAAAGACACTGACTGATTTTGACTATTTTCTGCCTAGCTATTGCCAGAAGTACTGTATGCTAGTAAATTGAACAGAAAACTTAAGATAAGCTAAATTGCTAACTTCTCACCAGAAGCCGCCTCTCGAAGATAAACCACAACCCTTTGACTTTTGTTAAGAGAATCTTGGCCGACATTTTTTCAATGGATCAGCTAGCTTCTCACACTAAAGAGCTCGTGGCGGCTTCTGGTGAAAACAATGCAAAATCGATGAAGAATCCATGCAGCAACTCTTGAGTACTGTTGAAACTCCATCGCTGAGTTACAGCAAGCTAAAATTTGGTGGTTTCTTATAGGTCGGTTCTTTGTCAAATCAGTCAGTTTCCATGCGCATATTTTACTCAAGACTCTATTTAATGGCACAAACAAACACTAAGCTAATACTGTTCCAAATATGGAAGCGTGGTGTGGCCTGTCAAGGCTGTAGCCAGGATTTGCAATGGGGAGGTTTGTTCTTGTTTGCGGCGCAAAGCGCCGCCGAAATTTTACCTAATTAATTATTCATGATGGGCGTTTCCATTGAATCGGGCAGCAGATCGGTCACTCGCGATCGCGTACCGTGCATGCAACTAGGAAGCTAGCCGTATTACTGGCTTACTGTAGTCTTCTATTCTAGCAACAGCGATTAGTAGAGTCAAAAGTAGCCAGTATAGTAAATTTCTGAAGACTTCAAGCGGACCGTTGGGTAGCCTGGGCGGTTCGTCCGAACCTACCGAACCCCCCTGTCTACGGGCTTGCCTGTGGTTTGGCTTGTAGTTGCACTTGTAACAGCAACTAGTTTGCCTAGCAACCGTTTAGCCAGCAAGAATGCAATTAGCGCTTGTGAATCTAATTATTATTGCGTGAATATAATTATTTTTTTGATTGTGAATATCATTATAAGTGACGTCCTTAGCAACGATTTGTGCAGTATATCTAAAAAACCAACCAGTATTCTCCACTATAACTCTGGAATTCTACTTACCAGTCTTGAAGTAACACATGGTATAAAATTAATAAAAATTAAAGAGATGAATTTCGTGTCCGTACTACCTTAAAGGGTTAAAACTAATACATTGTATGTAGCCGCCATTTTGTTTTCTCGTTCATCCCTACATAGTGCCTCCCTAATAATATCTATCCTTTCACTGCGCATCAAAATTACATATTGAACCTAAAACTCAAATTTTTGGGACGAATAAAATTGTGGCACCCAGCACCTAACTAATTCATGCATGTCAATAACAGTAAAAGCAGATTTTGATGAAGATTTTTGATAACTTGACAACTCACTAAAGTAATCTTCACCAAAATTATGCTGAAACAAACAGTATCACTCACTTGTGGACAGAGAGAAAATGTGTTGTTCATTGGTATACACAACACTATACTCTGATTGATACTGTGCTCCATGTTGTCGTGATGATGAGACAACATGACCCCGCCCTCCCACCACATACAAGAGGTCCTCCTCTCCATCAGTAAAGTGCACCATTCCACAAAATTTCTTCTTCATCGGTGCCCCACCCTCTGTTGTTGAGGGAGCCAACATCCTCCATTGCAGGGTGGAGGTGCTCAGAGTGTGAACACTGTTGTGATAGCAGTCATCGTGACCACACCAACCACCGAAATAGTGCAGATCATTCCTGACAGCAACAAAGGCAAAGCCCGCCACTCCCAGTGGAGGTGTTCCACTAGTGGTGCGCTGCTCCCAGCGACCAGTGTTCACGTCGAACACCTCCACACTTGAGAAAAACTGACATTTCGTAGCGCTATTGTGCACCTTAGGCATTCCATTCTGGTCTCCACCCCACAAATAGAGCTGATTGTTAACAACAGCTGTGCTGTGATCATAGCGACCAGCGGGTTCCCTCCATCCATGCATCCACTGTGCATGAGGAGTAACAATCAGTCACTTTTTAAACACCTGACACAACTCATGAACTCACCTCCTCGCTGCTGCGCTGCTGCTGCTGAGGAGCCGACATGATGGAGGAGGAAGAAAACTCTGATGCTGCGTAGGAGTGACTATTGACTAAGCCACACCTTTGATGCGCGCTCAAGGCAGGCGATTCGCATGAGTCCCGTTAAGCGGAGACTTCCTAATTAATAGGGTTCTCCTCAGCACTCGCGTTATGCGAGTCATCATCGATACTAATTGCTATAAAGGCTTGTTTGTAGCACTAAGTTTAACATACATGTACAGCTAAACCCAAAACCCTAAAAACCTTCGCAAAGTAGGGAGGGTCTTCCTAACTAACTAAGGATCGTCGGGAGGGTCTTCCTAACTAAGGATCGTCGGGAGAGTCTTCCTAACTAAGGATCGTCAGGAGGGTCGTCCTAAACCGGGCCTTCGGCCCTTAGTAAGCCTAAGGATCGTCGGGAGAGTCGTCATAAACAGGCCTCAACTAAGGATGGAGCTAAAACTTAACTTTTATAAAAAAAAAAACACAAAAAAAGCATGCATTCTGCGAGAACCGAACCCTGACCATCTGCATCACAAGCCACCATACTAAACCGCTGTGCCACCGAACCAACTGACCGGTTGGCGCTACAAACAAGCCTTTATAGTAATTCTGTACGCGCGCGCACAACGCGAGTGCTGAGGAGAACCCTATTAATTAGGAAGTCTCCGCTTAACGAGACTCATTCGCATAGTCTGGCCGTAGCCTCGTACCCAGGCTCTCGGACGGGCTGCGTGGGTGGCTATTAGAGAGCCTGGTACGCATTGCATGCGCATGCGCGAAATTAATCATCTGATGGTTAATCCGTATACTACGGTAAACTACTGTTGATGTCCGTGCACTCTTGCTTATGTCAGGATACTCATTGTTAGTTAGGAAAAAACACAGAAGCAGCGGTGTTTAGGCCGGCTAAGCATGCCACGATGAAACATTGTACTGTTACGAGCCATATCGAACGCCACGAGCGGCAAATATTCTCGATTTTGGCCTGATTTCGACAAAGTAAGTGTTTTATGTCTAGACAGATCTCCAATTGCTCACAATTTGGTCGTGTGTACCTGGACAAGCGGCCAAGTAGATGCAGCAGCTTGCCCGAGCGTGGTTGGATCCCAAACAATAGTTCCAGCGTTGTTCGCATTAATGCATAAATTTATATAGGCGGGGCGAGGGCGGTGTCTTGCGATTTTTCACCCGCGCTTTTCAAAATCTGACGCATGCGCATGCAATGCGTACCAGGCTCTCTAATAGCCACCCACGCAGCCCGTCCGAGAGCCTGGGTACGAGGCTAAGTCTGGCCGCTGCCCCTCCCCGCCTATTGAGTGGGTGGTGGACGGCGTGTAGGGTCTAGCAAACATTACCATTCATCGATTTTGTATGAATATTAATCGTGTATAGATAATTAATTATTGTAATGATAAGCGGGGTTTCCTCAATGCCATTGTACCGCACTAATTGCCTCACACGGCGCTGGTTTAAGCGATCTATGCTTTAATCGCGGTAGACTATGTTCGACAGCATCGTCAACAGCACGACTGTTAGCTTTCACCCTGAATCACCCACCGTAGCTGTTCTGCCATAGCCTGTAATATTATTCACGATCAAACCCAGCCCATGATCCATGCTGCTCAAGATCTTGAGCAGTAGCTATAGAATCTGATTGGTCGGTTGGGAAACTATGAATGGCAATGTTTGCTAGACCCTACACGCCGTCCACCACCCACTCAATAGGCGGGGAGGGGCAGCGGCCAGACTAAGAATCACATACACAACCAAAACAAGGTCTCCGTATCAAGGACGTAATCTATTATGATACCGCGTTGTAGCATATCCCTTGTATCAGAACTTTCCGGTAATCGAATGTAACAGCCTTGTGCTAACAGCATTGTTACCGTAACTATATCAGTGCTGTATCTGGCTTCGCTCCTGTTTCATAATGTAAGATCAGGTCTGAACCAACATTGTATCTATCCTGTATCACGCATTTAAATTTCATGTATATATTATACTGTACAAAAAATATTATTGATTCATACAAAAAACATTTAAACAATACAAGCGATAGGTTTCAAAATTATGAACATATTGTAGCTTGTCTAAAGTAACTTCCTCCCGCTCAACAATGACAGAACCACTGTTCACAAAGTCGCATGACTCGTCACACTCATGTACAAAAGATACTTCTGCTTTAACTGAGGTAGATGGCATCAGCTTGAAGTTAGTGGTGATCGAATATAAAGGACAGTCTAGATTGTTTACTACACCTGCCATACCCTCCATCTGCTGTACCAAACACACCTTGTCGTTCTTGTACTTTAAACCAAGTACAAACATTCCATACATCACCTAGTAGTCAAGATAAAATCTAGAATAGTAATAAAACCTTCATGATGATGTAACAAACCTCAGTGCCCTCTCCTAGTTTGATGAAAGAACCGTTGTGAGCCATTTGACCAACCTGCGTCATCACTCCACCATATACAAAAACAAGAGCACTCAATGGTACATGTTCTGGTAGAAACAGCATAGCAGTGGAACACAGACCAGCTATATCAGTTGATACACCTTTTGCCACAACACTCACTTCTCCAAGCACCATTTGTCGAGTATGCTACATAAATAATATTGCGTAATATTAATTATATTATTTTCTCTGTGCATCAATATTACCATCAATAGACGTAGTGAACCTGGTTGAAATATATTATCTTTGTCGTGGTGAAGGGTTCTAAGAGGGATACTGTTTACAAAGTGTTGAACAGGACTTTGTGAGTATAGCTCCTGTAATCCTGCTCCACTACTATAATTATACAAGCACTATTTTATTGATTACATAAGGTTACCTTTGTTTACCAACCAGAGACCCACCATCGCCAAGAAAACGAAGGTGTTCTAGCACATCGAAACAATTCGCAATGTCCTTGCTTGGTGATTGGCGATTACCAAACACATTGAATGTACATAAAATAGAATTGAATGCCTCACATCTACAGTCATAAGATGTGCATCATAATAGTTATACATCATGTATTTATCTTACCTTTCAGTGTTAAAAGCAGAAGTAGGCCCAAACTCAATCATGTTATCTACTAAATGTAAGAGAAGGTGAATCTTCGGCTTTTTAAGCATGTCAGGAAAAGCCAATCTGACTGCTTCAACAAATTCAACACAAACACTATGACAGCTATCTTTGTTCTTGGTAGAAAAGGGAGTGATGTAGGCAATCTGAAATACCTTTACACAAGTATTATAAAGCATTCTTAGCACAAAGTGTATTAACCTTAGAAAGGCAAAACCAAACTTGGAACTGCTCATCATTGAGATAGTCCTGAACAAGAAAGATTGCCACCTGAAAAAAATCATACATAATAATTATCATTATTATTATTACTACCTGCATCCATGCTTTAAAATCTCGGCCAACAAATGAGCGATAATTTCTGGTGAGATTCCCCAAGACCTTTTCATCAATTCCTGACAAGGGGAACGCTTGCAAACGAGCATGAAGTTTTTTCTTATCTTCAGCAGAAAGAGAAGCCATAAGCATATGGAGAAGATATTTACACGGACCCAAAAGGATCGTGTGAAGAGTCTCAACAGGAGTCGACCTAATACATGTGCATGATTTGTGCCAACATACTATAATTAACTAACCTGTACAAGTCACATGGAAGTGACAGTAAATAATTGGTGCTTTCTCTTAACCCACATTCTTTTCTTGCCTCAATCTTCTTGTTTTCCGAGGTCTTCGCTTTGATATTCTCAATTTGTTTCAGTGAAATTTCTTTTGTTCTAAGCTGAGCGACAGAGTCCGGTGCAATGTCCTTGTCAGTCTATTGATGTACATAATCAGGAGAACATGAACTGTAATAAGGTACAACTTCGGTGTCATCAGAATAACATTTAATTACGCATTTCTGCTGTTACAAAAATATTTTGCATCATATTATGAGTACCACGTTCTTCTCAGTGCTTTCAATGGCTTATATACGAGGTCTTTCCTTGCTTGAGCGCACACCAACAATATGTGTGTTCATAGCATTCTCTGTCACTAAGCAAAAAGTATCAGTGATCAGCTTGGAGTGTGTGTTTACAAAATGCTACATCTCACAAGCACAAAACTTATATTGTTATTCTGGCACCTATATACATGCTGCTTACCTGCTTATAACTATAATTTTTTCACTGTTACTATGAATTAATTTTGATAATTATTGCCAACACTTTTAGCAGTAATCATGCTTACCAATCGCTACTAGCACTTTCTGCAGTCTTAGTCCAACGTCGCCTGTAATAAGTAAGGCAATGTGTGTGTTAGTACAAGCTTTATGATCAGCTTAACTGACTTACTTCCGTGTAGACAGCCACTGACCTGTCGCCATATTTGTAGATCTACAATAATGTTTCATGGCAAGTTCATCTTTGAAACACCATTGATAGTTTCAAGCCCATCAACCGTATGATCGTTATCAACCGCCGTACAGGGCTGTTTGCCTGTAACATGGATGAAATATTATGGACATACTGATACGCGGATGTACCAGTCAACTACATTATTGTTTCAATACTGAAATCAGGCTAATAACAGACATGCGCGGTATCGATACAGAAACATTGCTGGATATTTTTGGTTGTGTAGTCTCGTCCCCAGACCACACACCCTCGCCTATCGCGAGAGAGGGTCTGGTGACTTTAGTCGATTTTCTTGGGCCAGGAAGTAATATCTTCCCCGGAATGTCTGGGAAAGAATCTGATTGGTCAGAAGGCCAACTCTTACGTAATACAAACCACATCGATAGAATGATGGGTTTGACTGGCTTGAGCTTGACCTAACGTTCTCGACGGTAAAAATCAGAGCTGCATTTGTCGGCAGCATCGGTTATGAAAGTCCGATAAACAATCAGCGTCTTGCTATTACTGAGTTTGTCTAGGAGAAACTTAGGACGTTTTTGTCTCCCTCCCGCGAGTAAAAGGCAAGAGTCTGTGTTTTGCTACTCTGCCTGCTGTATAGACGTAGATTGTCTCCCTCGTCTAACGCGCAAATACCAGACACTTGTGTATAGCAGCCATTTTTCTATTCCAACATTTATATGGATTCATTAGTGTTACGTAACTCTTGTACACGAAAAGCCCAAGTAAGTGCAACCAGGAGCACATGAACAGAAGGAGCGTGCAACTTACAGTGCCAACACTTTAATAACTAGAGTTCAATGGAACACATACCCGTGCGCTGACTCATGCATGTATTCGTTTAGTATACATGTACACAATAGTGTTTGAAGAAGCCTGATTTGTAGACTTAATTGTTCATGTACGTTTATTATCCTATTCTGATCATGATGTAGCATTTTCTCTATAAGATGGTGTAATATATGTAAAATTTTCAGTCACACATAATCACTGCCTGAACTTCAACCTTCGAAAATATGTAAGTCAATATCAATAAAGCACCAAAGGTGCAGATGCCTCGGTGCAGTAGCATGTATGCTAGCATGCAATTAGCAGATGCATTATGACAGCACGTATGCATGAATGCAGTAGATCCATGGAAGCATCAAAACAGTGTCATAGAAGCATGCAATGCAAGCTACACTAGAAGTGACCAGCAGATCCATGGAACATGCAGGCAAGCAGCAGATCATAGCAATAGTGCTATGGAAGCACAGGCTAGTGGCAGCTATCCAGCAGCAGGCAAGCAGCAGATCATAGTGACAGTGCTATGGAAGCGCAGGCTAGTGGCAGCTATCCAGTAGCAGCAGATCATAGCAACAGTGCTATGGAAGTGCATGCTAGTGACAGCTTATCCAGCAGCAGCAGATCATAGCAACAGTGCTATGGAAGTGCATGCTAGTGACAGCTTATCCAGCAGCAGCAGCAGATCATAGCAACAGTGCTGTCGAAGCGCAGGCTAGTGGTAGCTATCCAGCAGCAGCAGCAGATCATAACAACAGTGCTATGGTAGCGCAGGCTAGTGGTAGCAATTCAGCAGCAGCAGATCATAGCAACAGCGCTGTGGAAGCACAGGCTAGTAGCAGCTATCCAGCAGCAGCAGCAGCAGCAGCACATACCCGTGCACTGAGCTAAGATCTACATACTTAGTACACGCATGATTACTCCAGCATTACTGCAATAGCTACAGCTCCAGATAAATTGAGACTGAGTGAGGACGTCGATATGGGATAGGAGGTTGGGTGACACACCCACAATACCGTAAAGTGCTCTTACAAGGACATGTAGCTTTAGAAAGCCATGGATTAGCCGCTCGAGCAAGGCTTGCCAGCACAGAAAACGTCTTCATAGTACTATAAATTCAGTGGAGAAGCTGCAGAGAGTGTTTTGGTGGAGATTTTCGAGCTGTAAGACGCAAACAGACGTGTTTTTTGACGACACACACACACACATATACGTACACAGACGGACACAAACGCATAACCCTGGCGCATACTGCGCACGGGTAATTAATGACGTTCTTCCGCTTTACCTAGGTATGAACGTACGTCATATCTATTTAACGCGCATTACTTGGTAAGTTTACGACAGCGAGCGCGCCTGGTGTTGCTCAGCTTGAATACGGTCATCCCAGCTTTCATTGCGCTCCTCACGGGCGAGTTCTTCACTTGTTGTAAACGAATCAGCCGGGGAGACAGCATAATCAGCTTTCTCTTGGAGCTGGCCTGACTAAAGCAAATGTAAGACGTCGAGCGGTTCGCGCCATCCTCTCTTGCCGCACTTAGATCTATTATGTATCACGTGCACAGAACGTACGTCACGCATATTTAATGAAGCACAAACTTCCAAATATGGAAGTTCTGAGCACACATCTGTGAATCTAATTATACACTGTTGGCACTAACGCGCGGTTTACAGTTGCACGCTCCTTCTGTTCATGTGCTCCTGGTGCAACTAAAGCCACCAGACCCTCTCTAGCTCGCGATAGGCGAGGGGGTGTGGTCTGGGGACGAGACTAAGAATCACACGGTCGACTGAAATCATGTGGGAGCGACCGAGCTGATTCCAACCGTAAAGTGTTCGTGTCTAATACACCGCTATGAGGCAGTACCATACAGTCGGATCGCCAATGGACCGGAAGTAAATCAAACGCATACAATTTTATTTGCAACGCGGGATTTGTTTTGATACAGATTACCAGCGCAACCGAATGAGCTCATTATATATTCACATACCTATATTTCCAGTTTGCTTAATATTTGCTGCTCTCTTTTTTCTCTACAGTTTGGCAGATGCAAATTCTTTGTACTCAAGTAGTGAAAGCTTGTAATTCCAAACAAAAACCAAGCCAGACCTTCGTTTATTGACCGAGGTGACGAGTGCGGTGACTGTACAAAACTCGTCCGAAAAGTATTTTGGGATAATCGATTTTGTCTGTAATCTTTCATAGTGATAGTGCATACATTGAAGTACATTGTAATCAAAATTTGAAGTTGTCTTGTGTTTTTGACTTCGCATAATATCACTTTGTAGTACAATTATTAATGTAGTACATGCGTTCATACAGCAGCTGGTGCACTGCCATACTGTAAGCGTTTTTTCTCCTTGGGTGAACTAAAAACTGGTATGTCATACTAAATTTAAATGATTCAGCATTATATATAATAGTTACAGTAAATGGAAAGACGGACAAAGCGGCAACTGGAATTTCAACAGTGTTCACTGTGCAGTGGACACCACACTCATTTTTCTCTACCAGATCAATGGAAGTGTAACGATAAACAGCCGAGACAGCTAGACATTGTGACTCTATCAAACAAATGAAACTTGTATTTTTGTGTACATCATGTGATTGTACTTCCATAGCTTATCCTATAAATACTAGACCATGCTGCTAATAATGATATATTTTCTGAGTCACAACTACCTCGTTGCTGTCGCTACACTGGTGGCAGCGGTGGGATGGCAGCCCCTCAGCTTCGTGCTCCTCGTCCATACTCCCTCGGAGAGGACTTTCAGTTGTGGGTGCGACGGTTTGAGACATTTGCCAAGGCTGTTAAGACACCGGACGACCAGTTCTGTAATGCTGTTCTGTCCCTGCTGGATGATGGTGCGTTCCGGGCGTTTGACTTGCTAGAGGATTCTGCTGAGCTTGTCGAGAAGGCGGACTACAAAGCTTTATCTAAGGCACTCCTCGAGAGATTTAGTCCTCATACAGCGACACAAGAGCTACGGTGGCTTCAATTCTAAGTCAACGAGTCCAAGGAGAAAAGGAGTCCCTCGACGAATTCGCCGATGCGCTGATACATCTCGCAAACCGCGGTTACCCCGAGCAGACAGCCAAGTTCAGAATGGAGCTAGCCGGTGATAGATTTATCGCTGGTCTCAGAGACGACCATCTCCAAGAAGCGTTAATGCAACGAGAACCGGAACAACTAAAGAACCTGGATGAAGCTCGCAAGGCGGCGAAAAGATTGGAGGCAGCACAGCTAGCTCGGAAGAAGATGCGCGCCAAGCCCGCAGAGGTCCGCTCGACTGAGTCGACTTCGCCCACCCCTTCTGATGTGAATGCCGTTGGAGCCAACTCAGCCAAGGACGATTTAGCTCAGGCTGTTCGTCAGAACACTATGATGCTTCAACAGCTACTGACTCGTTTCGACACCGATTTGCAACCTACTGGACGTCGCCCCCCTCGTCGTCCACGCCGACAGCCATCAGGGAGTTGCTGGTGCTGCGGACAAGAGGGTCACTATCAGCGGAATTGCCCACAGCGAGCTCCACAACCAGCGGGAAACGACCAGCGACCGGCGAATTGGGTCAACCGCCGGCCGCAAAAGTAACTGACCCCAACCCCCTTCACATATCCAGCACGTCCCTTCAGCAGTCTATCTTTGTCAGTGGTGTCGTTCAAAAGAGAACTGTGTCCCTGCTTGTTGACACCGGGTCAGCTGTTACTATTGTTCATGAACGAGCGTGGTGTCCTCTACAACAAAGTCTACAGAAGGTGAACAGACCAGTGATAGCAGCAAATGGAGAGCCTCTATCAATTCTTGGGCGGACAGAAATTCGCATAGTGATTGCTGGAAAAGAGTTCTTGCATCAAGTTCTGATTGCTAGAGACATAACTCAGGAGTGTATACTCGGTGCCGACTTCCTGATTTCACATGGATTCGTCATCGACCTGGGTAATCGTCTGCTCCGTATTGGTGAGACTTCTACCCCTCTGCTTAGTTCCAAGACACCACCATTTGCCTCCAGCTACCATGTTTCTGTTGGTGAGACCTTTGTCATTCACCCTGGTGAAGAGAGATTGTGTAGAGCAAACATTAGTGGTGACTATTCCTCCCTTGTAGGTACTACAGGTGTTGTGGAAGCCCAAGAGGGAACAGAAGAGAAGCATCAGATCCTCTTGGCTCGTGTATTGGCAAACCCTGACCAAGGAACTGTTCCACTGAGAATCGCTAACCTCTCTGGGTCAGCAGTAACGCTCTACAAAGGAACCAATCTTGCTAAGTACTGTCCCTTGGGTTCTTCGGAACAGGACACTGAGTATACGGAGTTACCAGAGACGAAATCATCCCCTGATTCGCATGTCCATCAAGTGAGCTTCCAGCAGTCTCCAGCATCACTACTTGGAATTGATACCAGCGAGTGGAGTGAACACCAAGTAGAGACTCTGAATGAACTGGTTAGTGAGTTTTCTCCTGTGTTTTCCTCTGGTAAAAGTGACCTTGGACGTACTGATAAGATCTACCGTAGAGCCGGTTTTTTTCGTGGGTATTTAAATTTCGCGGATGGAGGAAATCGCGAAATTTAAATCCGTAAAAATTTAGTATAGACAAATTTTTTGTGTTGTCAAAAATTTCTGCTCTAGTATAGTAGCAATCGTAATACAGGCAGTGTCAGTTGAACTGTGATACTCGCTGTGATATGTCTATCTTGAACTACTTTTCCAAGGATGGGTCTTTGCCTAACCCTCGTGGACTTCTATCTGCCCGAGTTCCGTCGCTCGCTATATCAGCCGCCAATCGTGAGGTGCGCGCAGCGATCGAGGAGCAAAGGAAGAAGAAATCAAAGAAGCGAGGACCTTATACTGTCTTTACCGCGCAAGAGAGAGCTAGGATCGGCAAGTACGCCTTAGACCATGGCGTAACTGCAGCAAGACGGTGGTATATGGCATGGTATTCGCGTGTAATAAAAATTTCGTTGGATTTTAATTTCGCGGTCGATAGAAGCCGCGAAATTTAAGTCCCGCGAAAATTTAAACAACAAAAGTTTTGTACCGCGAAAAAAACCGGCTCTACGGTATCATCAAATTAATACAGGTGGAGCAGCTCCCGTATATCAACCCCCTCGTCGTCTTCCCTTCCATAGCAGACAACAAGTCTTTGAAATGCTAGAGGAAATGAAAGGACAAGGCATCATCGAGTCTTCATCGTCTCCATGGGCATCCCCCATTGTGCTTGTCAAGAAGAAGGATGGCTCCCTGAGATTTTGTGTCGACTACCGCAAGCTCAACAAGGTTACTATCCGTGACTCCTATCCACTTCCAAGAGTTGACGACATTCTCGACTCCATGCATGGTGCTGAATGGTTTACGACATTGGATCTCCGAAGTGGGTATTGGCAGGTAGAAGTTGAACCATCAGACAGACCGAAGACTGCCTTTACAACTCCATATGGACTATATCAGTTCCGTGTGATGCCCTTTGGTCTCTGTAACGCCCCCAGTACCTTCCAACGGTTGATGGAGCTCGTATTGTCTGGCCTGTGTTGGGAGACCTGCTTGATATATCTGGACGATGTGATCGTCTTCGGACGTGATTGGGATGAGCATCTTCGGCGTTTACGACAAGTATTGTCACGACTTCAGGAAGCTCACCTCAAGCTACATCCAGGGAAATGTCAATTTTTCCGTAAGTCTGTTTCATTTCTTGGCCATATTATCTCCCAACATGGTATAAAGACTGACCCCCTCAAGATTCAAGTAGTTTCTCACTGGCCTGCTCCAACCAACGCAACAGAGTTAAGGAGCTTCCTTGGACTAGCATCGTATTACCGACGCTTTATTCCCAAGTTTGCGGAAATAGCAGCACCACTGTACCGCCTTCAGGAAAAAGAATCTCGTTTCAGCTGGGCTGAACCTTGCCAGACTGCTTTCGATAAGTTGAAGCAAAAACTCACCTCTGCTCCTGTTTTGGCTTTCCCTACTAGGGACGGTATATTTGTACTAGATACTGATGCTAGTGACCTTGCTATTGGTGCTGTACTTTCCCAACTACAGGGTGGTGTAGAGAAAGTAATCGCATATGGCAGTCGGACTCTTACCAAATCTGAGAGAAACTACTGTGCCACCCGGCGAGAGCTTCTAGCCCTTGTCTACTTTCTGCGCTATTTCAGAGCTTATTTGCTAGGGAGACCCTTCCATGTTCGAACAGATCATGCCTCACTACAGTGGCTTCAACAGTTCAAGGAACCTGAGGGTCAAGTTGCTCGTTGGCTGGAACAGATACAAGAGTATGATTTCCAAACACACCATCGTCCGGGGAAGCTTCACACCAACGCTGATGCTCTGTCTAGGACTGTACCACCTCAAGAGAGTGATGTCGCAGCAGCATTGAACGTGGATCCCTCTCGCACCTCCAATTGGGCTTCGGTTTGGACTGACAAAGACCTCCAACACAAGCAAGCCAATGACCCCAACTTGAAGATCATTCTAGAATGGATGAAAAATCCCAGTGAGAGACCTGCATTTGTGCAAGTAAGCGGTAGAGGTCCTGTTGTTCGTTCACTGTGGGCTCAATGGAGTCGATTGGAGCTGAGAGATAATGTACTGTACAGGCGTTGGGAAGATGATGTGGGAAATGTTACATCATTTCAAATTGTTGTACCACAGGTCCTGGTTCATGATGTTCTACATGCTCTACATGGAGGAGTTGGAGGTGGTCATCTGGGAATCTCAAAGACACTAAAAAAGATACGAGAGCGCTTCTACTGGCCAGGCCTGCAGAAAGATGTGGAGGATTGGTGTCGTAAATGTGAGAGATGTGCTCAAGCCAAGTCCCCTTCTACCCCAGCAAGAGCCCCTCTGGTTCCAAGTGTAGTCGGGGTGCCCATGGAGCGAGTAGCATTGGACATCGTTGGACCATTGCCAAAGACCAGACGTGGAAACAAGTATATATTGGTCATCTCAGATTATTTTACACGCTGGTCGGAAGCCATCGGTCTCCCGAATCAAGAAGCGACAACAGTTGCTCAGGCTCTTATGAGTGAGTGGATCTGCCGTTACGGAGCTCCTGAATCAATCCACACCGATCAAGGAAGGAACTTTGAGTCCAACCTGTTCTCTGAGCTCTGCAGTCTTCTGGATATTCACAAGACCAGAACTACCCCCTACCATCCCCAGTCAGACGGGTTGGTGGAGCGTCTGAATCGTACTCTCAGGCAATTATTGACCATTGAGATGCAGAAATTTCCTGAAGATACTTGGGACGATCATCTTGCTCCTCTTATGTTAGCCTATCGGTCCAGCATCCACGACAGTGTTCACTTCACTCCTCATTATTTGATGTTTGGACGGGAAGTGCGGCTTCCAGTGGACATTATGTTTGGTGGTGAAGCAGCACCTGGTGAATCCCCAGCTGAGTTCATAAGCAGTTTGAAGAGTCGCTTGAATGGAGCATATGAGATTGCCAGAGACTATGGAAAGGGAGCACAGAAGCGGCAGAAAGACCACTATGATCGCAAGGTCACGGGAGGAAGATACAAGCCCGGTGACATGGTGTGGCTCTACTGTCCAGCAGTATCCCCAGGAAAAGCAAAGAAATTCCATAGTGCCTGGAAGGGACCATACAAAGTTCTGAAAGCAATATCAGATGTGGTGTATCGGATACAGCATGTCACTCCCTCGACTGATAGGAGACGCAGGCAACGACTTGTTGTACATTTCAACCGACTGAAACCCTGCTACTCATCAACTTCAGGAAATCCCTCTGAGAATCCTCCTCCGGCAACTTCAAGTCGCCCAGACTCCCCCACTGACACATCTGTCGACGAAGATTTGATGGTGCCCATTCCTTCGGACGAGTCGACAGCCAATCCAGACACTAATACAGCTCCTGAAGCAGACGTCAGTCAAGATCAAGATACTGACCAAGAAGTGGACACTCGTGGAGGTCCTCAATGGGAAGGTCGACTTCGTCGTGCTGTACACCCCCAGACTTTTATCGTCCTTCATAGAGGGGGAGTGGTGTAACGATAAACAGCCGAGACAGCTAGACATTGTGACTCTATCAAACAAATGAAACTTGTATTTTTGTGTACATCATGTGATTGTACTTCCATAGCTTATCCTATAAATACTAGACCATGCTGCTAATAATGATATATTTTCTGAGTCACAACTACCTCGTTGCTGTCGCTACAGAAGGATGACCAGGCTCGTACATACGTACTAGAAATAGTTAGTCCTGGATCACAGATATGTCGTCTGTGTAGAGATGACATCAAAAAGGTATTGAATAATTAGACACACACTCCTAGGTGGGAAAGAATCAAAACAAGTAAAAACAGCAACCCACAAAAATGTTATGTGCGCGACTGTGCGGATACTACATTTGTATCTGGCACATTAGGCACAACAGAACAGATGGCAAGTGCATTTGCAAAGACAGGTATAGCATATGAACGCAATATACCCATACCGACACCACTTTGCCAGCATCACTATCACATTTTCGCGATGCATCGCCAGCGAAGGTGTACCACTTGTGGTACATGGTTGAGATACAGTGGACACCGTCCATGCCCAAAGCCTGAAATTGTACAGGAGTACTTAGAGCAATACACTGGCTTTGAAAGACAGATAGAACCACACGATCAAGTTTGTATGACTTGCTATGAGTCACAATAATTAGTGATACTTCAAGTATCCAAACCAAAAAGCGTGGACAGTGGTGACCTAAGAGAACTGCTAGATGAAATTGCTCTAAAAGTGAAACCATGCAGCTGAGCAAATTTCAAACAATGAAGAGATTGTTAGCTTGGCAATAACAAAAACAATCCTAACAGTTGGCAAGCTACTTCTCGATAAGCAAGCTATTTTACTTAGTAGTAGTACTTTACTAAGCATTGTCTGGTATAGTCCAGAGAACCAGGCAGCCATCAGACATCGGGTGAGTCTACTCACCCGAGGTTGTAAATGTACAACTGGGTGCCGTACAACTGGAATTAAGGTGTGGGTGTAACAAAAACAAGAGACAATGCTCTGAGGGTTGCCAGTGTAAGAACTGTAGTAATTTACCTTCGCAAAGTCAAACTCATGATTTAACACAACTAGAAGAAATTGCGCTGGAGGAAGAGAGCAGATCAGATGACGAAATTGAAGAACTAATGGAATGGATATTTGGGACAAAAGAACTTGAGAACAGTGTTGGATATGATAAAGATTCTGAGGAAGATTGCCAGGAAGACAGAGATTAGTAGTGCATAATGAATTTACATTAATTTTGTTCATGTATAACACACAATAACAACAACATAATTACTAAGTCAATATTGCATACAAAATGCGTCCGAATATCATTTTGGGATAAAGATACCAGCATTATATTTGCTGTACTAAACTGTCACACAAGCACCTACCACATATTCCAATAACAGCTTGTCCCACACTTCCCACGCGAGATGGTCGTGAATACTTTGGGAATTGACACTGGACGATGTAGAGACAACACGACGGTTGACGTACTCTAGTATACCAGTCTTGCACGGATAACCTTCTCTTGGTCTATTTACTAACACTAGAGACCATTGGCACTTGGATTTGATAGATAGCTGCGTGCTTTGCCTCTTCAAATCTCGGCCAGAGAGCGTTTTCCTACACTCACCAGGTAGTCGTTTTTAGCCCGCTTTCTACTGCGGAAGTTGACGTCATAGTGCAAATAAATTCACGTGATCTTACCATTGGCGCATAGCTCATAACAATATTGAATGATATTTAGAGCGTAGCTTTAAATAAGGTTAACCACCGACTATAATAAACACACTCGTGTCCGGCAGCGCCGCTCCTGCGTGGCCTGCCCGGACACGCATGCGCACATCTCCATTTCGAGCACGCGCCTCAGTCTGCAGCTGTCACCTTACTCCAAAGTGTCGAGGTGAAGCTGCTACTTCTGTATCGATCGCGTTCATCGAGTCTAGAAGCGATCGCGCTGCTCAGTGCTACACGGTGCTTCAGCCATACCTGCTACTTGGTATGGCGGCGCGACTAGCGCTGCAGTCAGACTGGAACTCGGCCCGTGACCATCAAGTACCTACCTCTATGAACAAGGCTCGGCTCAAGCGGCTGTGCAGGACGAGTTCACGGAGGCGCTGTCAGCGTTTCCCAGCTCTCTCTATTGGAAAATTCGCCGGAAAGAACTCAGTTGATCCTACTGGCGGCCTACAAAGCATATGCATGATCACGGTCCGCATCACGTGATGTACCGCCATTTTGTATGACAGCAGTGAGTTATTCTTTGATCTCTCCCCACTGTTCTGTTATGCTTGCATTAAGAAAAGCCTTATAGAAATCGCTTTACATGTAAAGCACACGATATATGCCATCTCTGTTCAGTCTGTATTCTTGCAGTCCTGCTTGATAGCAACATGTAGTCCATTGTGTTGTCGTGGGCGGCATAGTTCCACTTCTTGTCCACCTGAAAGCCTGTGATGACTGATCTGACCTGGGCACTTCTGATTCTCCACTTCTTTTCTCTTTCTCTCTATCTCTCTTTCCTCTCTCTCTCTCTCTCTTTTTTTTCTGTGCCTGGTTGGTGTGTCTCACTTGCTGTCACCATCCTGTGACCTCTACGCCCACTCTGGCAGCACTGTGGTTCTTACCACTCCTACTAAGTTGACTCCTAAGCCTGCTCCGGCAGCACTGTGGTTCCTACCACTCCTACTAAGTTGACTCCTAAGCCTGCTCTGGCAGCACTGTGGTTCTTACCACTCCCTCTGGGACACCTCTGTGCACGCTCTGGCGGCACTGTGGTTCTTACCACTCCTACTATGTTGACTCCTAAGCCCGCTCCGGCGGCACTGTGGTTCTTACCACTCCTAGTGAGACACCTCTACGCCCGCTCTGGCGGCACTGTGGTTCTTACCACTCCTACTATGTTGGCTCCTAAGCCCGCTCCGGCGGCACTGTGGTTTTACCACTCCTATTGAGACACCTCTACGCCCGCTCTGGCGGCACTGTGGTTCTTACCTCTCCTACTAAGTTGACTCCTAAGCCTGCTCCGGCAGCACTGTGGTTTCTTACCACTTCCTCTCAGACACCTCTGTGCACACTCTGGCGGCACTGTGGTTCTTACCGCTCTCAACCTCGGTGTTCCATTTGTGGCCTTGTCAGGCTACTCCTCGAATCTCCTTTTTACAGCATCACTGCACGTGTGTGTTGTTTCTTGACAAGACTGTCCCGTCAGTCTCTTCCTCGCTACACCTCTTGTAGGTACAGTAACAGCTCTCATCTAGCTACTGTGTGTCTATCATTGCCTCTCCGCAGTGGTTCTCATGCTTACTCTGTCAACATAACTTCATACATACTCTATCAGTGATGGGTCATTCTCATCACACAGCCGGTCCTATATTATATCCTTGTGGATTCAACATCCGCAGCACTCACTATGCCTCCCATCCAAACCAGACACTTCCTAACCAAGGACATGTGGTAATGGAAGGACTCACATTCAGAATATGCTCATGACCTTGTCTATAGGCACTGCCACTGTGTATATAACACTCCTGTACAAAGCTTGGCAGTATCGAACTTATACCTCTGAACAGTGTGTGCCTATTCAGCCATCACACACATCCATGCACATATTTTTGCTCTATAACTTCTCATTGGCTCACATCTCTCAAGGTGACATCTCCTTGTACTCCGGCCATTCTCTCCTACCACATCAGCAATAACACAGGAGGCCTCTACTTCTAGCCAAACCTGTTGCATATCACATTCACCTGTTTCATTTAGTCAAAATTAAGGGTATGGCCATACTGAGCTATTCAACATTTTGAGCTGTTTCAGCTTCCATTCAGCTCAGGGAAGCTGAATGGAACTCATTATCAACTCATTATCATTATCAACTCGTACCAACTCATTATCGGCACAAACCACTGTCCCGAGATGATCAACCCATACAATCTCTCCTTGTTATACCAGTATTAATGTAGCACTAGGGGAAGATTGACTGCAGACCACTCCCACCAGTGGAACCCCTAAGCACACTGACCTCCAGGGTCACTGTTGGAGTACCTGAAGCAGCGACGTAGCTTCTCTTGCCATGTCTACACCACTGTGTGCGTAAATTTTGAGTCCCTGATAAATAAGTTTATTACCACACAACGGCCCCCATTGCTCTATGGACCAGTATGGACTCTCTGCCAGTTGTGTGAAAGCCCCTAACTCTATACATACTTTGCTGCCATAGCTGACGGCTATAACCACTTCAAAGAATTACGTGGCTCTAGTCCACCTTAACCTCTCTGCCCATCTTGGCGACCAGTTTCTCCCATAGGCAGTCAGTTTCTCGGCCGTTGAGAACACTGCATGGTGATGTCCTCCTCACCTGCAGGTCTCTTTCTCGGTATGTAATGGATCTCCTGTCTCTCACAACTTAGGCCTGCACCATAAAACTCATAATAATGAACCATAGGGGTCATCTAAGGAGGAAACGTACATGGATTCCTCCTTGTGATCAGTCCTTATCCACCCACTGTCCACCCCCTATATTCATACCTACCAAGCTACCCCATAGCTCTTTGTGGGGTAGAGGGATTCTCCTCTGGCAGTATCCTCTATGCGCAACTTTTATTCATGTCCATTAGAGTCCGTCCAAAACTACTTGCTGCAGTGCCCCTGTCTCCCTCACGCACTCCAGGGCAAGTGCTTACATAGCAGCCAAGACTCTAGTTCCATCGGTACTAGTGTACCCATGAGTCTTTACCGTCCAGACCATGCACCTATTTGTGTCACAATGTTAGACAATGCAAATCGTCTCCTATTATGAACGTACATCGGGTGTCAAACCATGCCCAATGTGTGCTACAAAATCGCCTTGCTATACCTTTTACATCTGGTGTTGACAAGTACTTACCGTACCGGTCAAAATCGCCTTGCCTGCATTGGTACTTCAACATATAGTGCCACGTCTAAGCAAGCAAACTCCTCCAAACAGATGTGGCTCTCGTTCTAAGCACATTGCTGGAGGAAGTTGTCTTCTCCGTCCTCACGCTCAATGCATGCACATGCACGCATGTGCACGTCACCCCGCATCATTCCAGATTGAAACCAGGACCAGCGGTAGCCTGGACTTAATCTAGAGTAGCAATCATGGGCGAGCGCACTTAAACTGGACGCAATCCAGTTTAACGAATATTCGGTGTCTGGAGTGAATATGCCTAAAAATTCTCAACCTCCTACATTTTCACTGTTTATTAGAATGTCCATTCCAATGATCTATCAGAAGCAACACCTTTTATCTAGGCATATTCTATTGACCATAATTATGCTACAGACTTCAGTCTCATATTCAGAGGCCTGTTCCAGTCCCTCCCCCCATGCGTGTTCTCACACGGTCTGTTAAGTCAGGCTAGTCTTGCCAAAATAAAGATTCATTGGCTAATACACTCACAGTTTCATTTCCCGGTTAACTCTACATGGGAAACCATGCCTCATCAGCTGTATGCGTCTCAAGAACTCTTGTAGTCGACAAAAACAGAATCCTCTGTCAAGACAAAACTTATCACTGTAATGTCAGGTGCAACAGTTCCTTTGACTGTGAGCAGATGATGCTTGCTGCGCTCATGCTCTCGCGCAAATCCATTTTTGTGGTGCCATGTCGAGTATGTACTCAGATGCATTTCAGTCATTCTGGAACGCTACTCTTGATACTATCCAATACAATCGCATTCATGTCCACTCCATACTCAATAATTATTGTTATCAGGTCTACAAGCGGCACTTCAGAAGCACACATGCGTGCAGTTCTCCTAAACAGTTCCCCTGGTGTACATCCCTCTCTAAAATAACGAAGCTACATACACTTGTGAACGGGACAATGCAATTGTAGCCAAGAGCCATCAGAACATCTACTGTTGCCGACCAGAACATGTCTCTTTTTCATAGAAGAGCCAAAACTATACCCATATCCTAGTATGCGTATAGGGTATAAACACATGCAGTTTGAATACAAGCTTGAATTGCAGGCAAATCTCAGCCCCAAAAAATCGGATATCGAACAGCAGGCAGGGTGGGGAACGCATATACTGTTAAAACAATCATCTATTGTCATGTCGATGTCTCAACATCATTGACATCATATATAGTGCATGGCTGTTCTCCCCTACATTTTTCCCGGATTACCCCAACAACACCCCTTCTTCTGGTAGGGTCATCATTCGTAGCTCTTGCTTTGTCCACAACAATTAGCGTTGGGATCGTGCATCCCCTCGTCGCCTTATAAAGAAGGAGAGAAAGAAGGAAACAAGAAAGACAAGACAACCTTTTGGGCGACGTATGGGCACACCCCTTTGTTCCGCCCCTAGCCACGCCTTCAACTATACGTCATCCTTTATACTAGTGACCTCATCTCATGTGTCACGACGGCTCACGTGATTCATATCTCATAACACGCCGTCACATCACAAATGACGTCTTCATTGGGCGTGTCTTTGGGCGGGACTTGGGGTGGGGCTTCACACCCAACGCACAATTGTCAGGTCTTTGTGGCCTGCCATAGTGCATTATAATTGGCTTGATGGAGCGGCTAGTTACACTGCTCCATCGAGCCTAGTTGATTCAAGCAGTATATAGTAAGGTAAGTGGTTAAATGATATTTAGAGCGTAGCTTTAAATAAGGTTAACCACCGACTATAATAAACACACTCGTGTCCGGCAGCGCCGCTCCTGCGTGGCCTGCCCGGACACGCATGCGCACATCTCCATTTCGAGCACGCGCCTCAGTCTGCAGCTGTCACCTTACTCCAAAGTGTCGAGGTGAAGCTGCTACTTCTGTCCACCATCCCCTCCCAACAACATCGTTCTTACAAGCATTGTTGTTCTTTCCTTTCGTCATTTATTTTGTTATTAACTCCACCAGGGGACACTTGTCCCTTGGTGTGATGTGTGGGCACACCCCTTTGTTCCGCCCCTAGCCACGCCTTCAACTATACGTCATCCTTTATACTAGTGACCTCATCTCATGTGTCACGACGGCTCACGTGATTCATATCTCATAACACGCCGTCACATCACAAATGACGTCTTCATTGGGCGTGTCTTTGGGCGGGACTTGGGGTGGGGCTTCACACCCAACGCACAATTGTCAGGTCTTTGTGGCCTGCCATAGTGCATTATAATTGGCTTGATGGAGCGGCTAGTTACACTGCTCCATCGAGCCTAGTTGATTCAAGCAGTATATAGTAAGGTAAGTGGTTAAATGATTATTGACATCAGCTAGCTAGTTAGCTAGCTAGCTAGCTCGGACTGCAGTGATATAGGGTTCGAGTGTCATCCCAGCTCCATAATGGGACACTGAAAATAGCTGCAGAATACGGCAGGAAGTTGTTGTCCGCCCAGCTCCAAGATAGGGCAGGAAATGCTGAATAAAAGGCGAGCTATCTGGAGTACGTACTGCACTAACTAATGCTACTGACCTCTACCTCTCCACTCCAGGCAGGTAGAACTATAGTGTTCCATAATGTCTCTTACTGTACATTATGTCATTCGCTCTCTCTGACGTGTGAAGCTCTGTTGTATGTACACAGCTAAATGGTACAATGGTCTATCCTGCACACACACACACACTCTCTCTCTCTCAGGCTCTCTCTCTCTCTCTCTCGCATAGCCGCAGCTAAGTGACTTCATCTAGCATTGTTCAGGTAGAGATCCCGTGGCAAACAATCACATGATGCATGGCTTTGCATGGGGATAGATAAATACAGGGTGCCGGTTGCTTGACCAAACATGCAACATGCAGCAGCAAAAACTCTTTGGTCAAGCAACATGCAAAACCCTGTACCCCATGCATGTACAGGATTGGTAATAATCATTGTTGCACATTAGCACGGCACTCAGTGTTCGGGCTGAATTTCTCTGAACTTGATATTCCTTGTCTATGTCGTTAATTCTAGTTAATTGTACAAGTGCTTGCAGTACTCCAAGACTAAGATAGCTATACCCATCATAGTACTGCTTCCGAACGCGCAAAGAACCAGGCTTTGCAACTGTATAAATAGAACCGAGCACGGAAATATTACTCAGACAGTTACAGTCCCATAGAAACAGCATATCTACAACCTTGGCCACGCCATAAAACCAAGTAAAACGCTCCTCAAACTACGTTCAAACAGCTTTTATCCTATCGTACCGATAAATTATGCCACGTGGTTATTCTAGCCGTGTTTTTACTTAGGTAGCTGTCTTCCTAACAGACTTCTAGTCCCATACTAAGCTGTGGAATCGGCAATTCTGCTGTGAATTGTCCCATACTAAGCTGGGACAATTCTGCTATGAAGAAGCCTCTATAGCACAATTTAACGCACTGCCAAACTATCGCTGGCATATCTAGATTCTCTCCAGCGAAACTGTTCCTGGGTGCCTGAAATAGCCATATTTTTCCTCTTTGGTGGCAATCTAACTGGAGGTCAAGACCTGCATAGGCCCAAGGTTGACTGTCCGCGCGGAAATGTATTAGGGCATTTGCTCATGTGAGCAGTTGCCAATCCTGTACATGGGGTATTTATATATGCTTTGGGCAACCTGCTGGTGACCAGTAAAAGCTGTCCAATTCATCAATGTTTCCGTTGCTGTTGTTAATTGTGATCACTGCATGTTGGTTTCCTTGTTTGTTTTTCTATTATGCTCATAAAACCATGGCTTTCAACTACATATTGTCTTGAGGCTGTCGTAGGACCACTGGTTTTATAGCTATGCTGTTTCATTCATTCTTGTTGTTGACACTTGATTATTCACTCCAGCTATTTTGTAGTGATTAAACTAGATGATGAATGGCAATATTTAACTGCAAGTTCTATCTTGAAAGTAAGAAATGTTATGTTGTGATGTTTGTCTTGTCTTAATCAACTATTGTGTTTAATTTTTACAGGAATCACCATGGAATTTTTGTCTTGTTTGGGACAGTTGAAATTGCATTGTGTGGTATTCTGAATTTGCTATTCCAAATTATTTTTATCAGAGCAAGTACCAAAGATTGCACGACTTAGTTAGTTTAGACTTTGAGGAACTGACAATAATCATCGAGAGCGATTCAAGTGAAAACATGTCTAGATGATTTAATTATCTCTTGTAGTATTGTAATCAAATTAGCTAGCATTCATCTCAGTACTGTAATAAGTATGCAGCATAACCTGACCCAAACAGTGGTTTGATCAACTAGAGTAGACTGATTGAATCAAATTGTCCCAAACAGTGATTCTAGTTGCAAGATGCAGTCAAGTACATACTACTGAAGAAGGATTGATCGACTAGAGTAGACTGGTTGCATCAAATAGATCCAAACAGTGATTCTAGTTGCAAGATGCAGTCAATTACATACTGAAGAGGGTTTGATCGACTAGAGTAGACTGGTTGCATCAAATTGACACAAACAGTGATTCCAGTTGTAAGATGCAGGCTAGATGCAGTCAAATACATACTACTGAAGAGGGTTTGATCGACTAGAGTAGACCAGTAGTACTAAATTCACAAAACTGATCTGTACAGTAATTCTAGTTGCAAGATGCAGTCAAATACATACTACTAAAGAGGGTTTGATCACCTAGAGTAGACAGACTAGCAAGACTAGAGACTAGTAGACTAGCAAGATCAGTAGACCAGAGACCAGTAGACTAGCAAGACCAGTAGATTAGAGACTAGTAGACTAGCAAGATCAGTAGATTAGAGACCAGCAGACCAGTAGACTAGCTAGTAGACTAGCAAGACCAGTAGATTAGAGACTAGTAGACTAGCAAGACCAATAGATGTTGGAGATGGGTTCACCATCACAACTAATCCACTATCCACATAGAAGATGATAAAGGACAACTAGAAAATGTGTGTATGCATCACAAGCATAGTGATGCTTCATCTTTTATTAGGTAAATAAGTTGTCACAGGAACAGCTATAGCTATTCGTGAAGTGGTATAGATATTGATATAGTCAACGATGAAGTGGACGTTGCACCAGTTATATGTGTGTGGCTGTAGTGCAAACAAAACAGTGCACACACTGTGCGTACCTATTGAGAGGGACACGCAATGGTACGAACTGTCTTTATGAGACATCAGAAGAATAGGAGCACAGACAAAAATAGAGCTTGATAAGTGAGTTCAAACTGATCACTCTTTATCATTTTTTTTCCAGAAACATACACAAGAGAGTGGTTATACTGTGGGACAATAGTGTATGTAATGGGGTGGCTGCTGTTTCAGCGTTATAGATGTGCTCTTTAGCTAGGGGGATGATGAACTGCGATTTGATAGCCTGGGCATGGTTAGACACAAAGTGGAGCTCAGTAATAAGAGTAGCGGAGAAATAAGAGTCAGTCTGTATAGCATTTCCTACAGTGCCTGCAATATATAATAGGACAAAAGTATTTTACGCACGTAAAGCTGAGCAATTTTAAATAACTCACAAGCCGTGAATATGGATGACAGTGTCATAGCTCATCAAACAATACTTCACAACCTTACGTATAATCTATGAGAAAACAGCAAATAGACAAGCTTGCAAATCAATTTTCACTCACTGTTGGTACTGTCCAATTGCATCTCATATGGACGAAAGTTTCTTGTTATATTCGTGTAGTCCTTCGCTGTACAGTGCTTCTAGCAAGTTCAGACAACTCATCTCCACCAACTGCAAAACGAACAAGAAAGTAAAAACGAAGGTTTGTTGAACAAACACTTGCATCTTATACCAATGAACAGCAAATCTGCTTTTCTCTCTTTCTGCAAAACAAGCATTAGTTCTACACTAGTAACGGATCAAGCACGCAAACCAAAGACATGTCATGAAGTTTCGTTCGAAGTCTCTCCACATTCGATGCACGTTGAACTCAAGTCATCTTTGTTTGATGGACGAGGAAGAACTCCTTTGCAATTTGGGCAAGTATAGCTGTACGTAGTCCCTCAATTTAGTCTCTTTAGTGGGTCTGAGAAAATCCAGTGAGAGAGAGAGAGAGAGAGAGAGAGAGAGAGAGAGAGAGAGAGAGAGAGAGAGAGAGAGAGAGAGAGAGAGAGAGAGAGAGAGAGAGAGAGAGAGAGAGAGAGAGAGAGAGAGAGAGAGAGAAAGGAGAGTTAGGAGAATGCGGAATGCAGAGGTGAAGCTTACTTGTAGCAAACATTTCATCTGCAACAGAAGTGGTAAATTATCATTTAGGAAAACCTGCATGACGCTCACTCCTGGTCTGCTTGGCCAATTGTTGCTGCCTGCTTACTTGTTGCTGGAGAGACTGGAGAGACTTCGAACAAGTGAAACTTACTTGTTGCTATACCGATCACTGAATAAAGCTGCCATTTTTATGAACACATTTTAAGTAGATAGATTACTGATCTGATTGGCTCACAACTATAGTTGTGACATGCACAACTTGTGTGTACTAGTGTCCCTTGACCATATCCAGTATGAGATTGGTCACCTGACTATAAGCAACTATGGTGATAGATCTGTAGTTCCAATCATTGCCACTATAATTTGTGACTCAGGTGAACGATTATAATGCCACCCATTTCACTACTTTAACTGATAGTCCTGTTCTCTTACTTACATCAATGTGATGAGGTAGCTAGCTATATAGCTGAGCATGCATGCTTTCCCTCTACTGACCTGAATATGTATTCGAAGATGCGCATCGTAATAAACATAACTAACCATTCTTTCCTCATAATTATGCCTTCGACAATATTTCTAGTTGCTCTTGAGTAATAACAATCATCTGGGTCTTTTTCAAGGTCGTAGCAGCAGCCATATGGATTTGTACTGACAATAATCATTCAATATTGTTATGAGCTATGGTACCGCCTCATAGCGATGTATTAGACACGAACACTTTACGGTTGGAATCAGCTCGGTCGCTCCCACATGGTTTCAGTCGTATAAGCACCGTGTGATTCTATGCGAATCGGGTGCTCAAGGTACCCAGGCGATTCGCATAAAATCACACGGTGCTTATACGACTGAAATCACTTGATGTGGGATCATTCGCTAGCGACCGAGCTGATTCCAACCGTAAAGTGTTCGTGTAAATACATCGCCATACTATGAGGCGGTACCATACAGCGCTTTGAATAGATCTTGCAACGCCACAGTCAAAGCGGAAGTATTACGTTGACCAATCAAACACGGCTGGTCACGTGTTGACCTGCATCAGAGAATTGAAGCGCGTGATTGATTGGTCAACGTAAGAAAACGTGTTACTTCCGCTTTGACTGTGGCGTTGCAAGATCTATTCAAAGCGCTGTAGCTCATAACAGTATTGAAAGATTATTGACATCAGCCAGCTAGTCGTAGCTAGCTGACTGTGCGCAGTGAAGTGATAGCTAGAGGGTTGACTTATCTTCCCAGCTCCAAAATAGGGCAGGTAATAGCTCCAGAATATGGCAGGAAGTGATATAGTTGTCGTTCCAAGATAGGGCAGGAAATGCTACTATGTGAATAAGGCGAGCTCTATATCTGGAGACTATAATGGCTCACTAGCTGACCTCTACTCTACCTCTCCACTCCAGGCAGGTGCCGTCACTACGTGTGAAGCTGTGTTGTATGTACACTGCAGGCGCGTGTCCACGATAGGGCTTAGGGTGCTCTAGAACCCCCCTCAACATTGAAGTTTTAAATTATTCATTGCATTAAAGTACACTGTGGCTCTGCTTTGGCTATAAATTTATCATATCTGTTATTACAACGAACTTAACAGCTGCCAACATCCCATTCTAGGTAGTTTAGGTTGTTTTCAGCGAGGAAGAAATCCAGTGCGCCATGAAAACAGTGACGAAATGACGTAATTTAACGAATAATAATGAATATTAATTAGATTTTGCGAGCGCGCTTCGCGCGCACCTATCTTTCTTCATTCCTGGACACGCGCCTGCACTGCTCAGTGGTACAATCTAAGGTCATAGGTCTATCCTACACTCTCTCTCTCGCATAGCAGATAGGTGACTTCATCTAGCATTGTGGTTAATAGCCTTGTTCCTGCAGGCTCTTTTTCAGAAAAGAGCCTGGTACAGACTGTCTGCACATGCTCCATTTACCCCACTTTACTTGGGCAATTGGATATTCTCGTTACATGTCCGTAAAACGCTATAGTCCTTTCCTTGGCGCGATCATAGGCGTTCAGCAAGCATTGCATTGTTTGCTAGCGCTTCTTCACACTCACAAACGTCAAGGAATGCATGTAAGAGCTTTCTGAGAAGTAATTTGCAAGAACGAAATCTCGTGACGTCATGTCTCCCAGGCCTTAATCATATCGCCCACGTTATTACCTTTTTATTGCCACTTAAAATTGTTAATATGCGCGCGTACGTAGACAGTCTGTACCAGGCCCTTTTTAAAAGGACTGGATACGAGGCTATGTGGTTAATTGTCCAGATAGAGATCCAAATAATCACATGATGGCTTTGGGCATAGATAAATACTCCATGTACATGTACAGGATTGGCAACTAAGGAATTTTTGCACATTAGCGTGTGCGCTCCGTGTTCAGGCTGAAGTACTCTGAACTTGATATCATTGTCTATGTCGTTAATTTTAGTCAAAATTGTACAAAACCCGCGCACTTGGCCATGTTTGTGCTTACAGTACCCCAAGAATAAGATAGCTATACTCATCATAGTACTGCTTCCGAATGCACAAAGAACCAGGCTTTCCAACTGTGTAAGTAGAACTGAGCACAGAAGTATACTCGGACAGCTATAGAAACAGCATATCTACGACCTGCCACGCCATAAAACCGCTCTTCAAACTACGTTCAAACAGTTAATGTAGCTGTTATCATATCGCACCGATGCTACATGGTTATTCTAGCCGTGTTTTTACTTAGGTAGCTGTCTTCCTAAGAGACTTCTATAGTCACGTACTAAGCTGTGAAATCGGCGACTGGGACAATTCTGCTGTGAAGATGCCTCCAGCACAATTTAACGCATTGCCAAACAATCACTGGCATATCTATCAACGTTCTCTGAGCTTCTTTCCAGCGAAAGTGTTCCTGGGTGCCTGAAATAGCTGTATTTTTCCTCTTTGGTGGCGATCTAACTGGAGCTCATTCAAGACCTGCATAGGCGTTAATAACCCGAACGATAACTACTCGCGTGGAAAAGTATTAGGGCATTTGCTCATGCACGTGAGCAGTTGCCAATTCTGTACATGGGATGCTTTGGACAGCCTGCTGATGACCGGTAAAAGCTGTCTAATTCATCGTTGTTTCCAATTGCTGTTGTTAATTGTGATCGCTGCATGTTGTTTTCCATGTTTGTTTCTCCATTATGCTCATAAGACCATGGCCTTCAACTGCATAATTGTCTTGAGGCTGTCGTAGGACCACAGCTATGCTGTTTCGTTCATTCTTGTTGTTGACACTTGACTATTTACTCCAGCTATTTTGTAGTGATTAAACGGGATCAGTGGTCAAAAGTGGCCAACTGCTTTCTGCAACTAGAGCCATTGAAAACAACAGTTCCAGCCACCAAACACTGCATTTTAGTCAGCAGATTTCGATTCTCTCACATTTTATTCGCTGTTTTTCTGAAATTCCTTGAATGGATAAGCAGAACTTCACTACAGATGCAAAGTTGCCAAATCAGATTCAGAGTTGCAAAAAGCAGAAAGCAAAAAACGCTTCGTCAGCAGATTTGCTAAATTCGCTATTTATGAACTCAGATTCATGAGATTTGCAAAAAGCAAAAAACGCTTTGTCAGCAGATTTGAGAGCAGATTTTTTGTCAGCAGATTTTTTTTCGCTTTGAGATTTATGAACTTACTTTGTCAGCAGACATAGATTGTTGTTGACATGTAGATGCATGAATAAAATTATGATGAATTTTGAGTAGCTAGTAAAATGGTGCAACTACATGTCCTTGTGATCAGCAATGTAATGATGGCGAGTTGCATGTATGCTGTAAGGTAGGTTGTACCAAACTATGTACTTGTAGCTACACTGTATGTAGTTCACATGTAAAACATAGCTGATTGAGGTGTAGCCTGTACATAAGCCACACCCATGGAACTCAAGAGGTTGCCAAGGTTGGAATGAACCGCATAATAATGGCATGGAATGCACATGCCCTTCCTCACCGAGGAATTCCTAATGTACTACAACATGAGGGACGTGCCAACCACTGAAGATGCAGTTGATAAGTACCAACAACAGAGTGGTGTACTAACAGACTCATCTGAATTTGGAACAGATCCGCTTGAAAATGACATGCAAAAGATTGATAAAAGAGAACAAGAATTTCGGGGCAACGCTATGTCAGTTGAAGACATAATTATTCACTAATATGTTATTTCTGGTAATGATGTTCCACTTAGACAAGCAATTTTGTTGTATATTGACATAACTGATTATCTTCGCGGCACAGATAATAATATTAATTAATATTATTTATCTGCACCGGCCTATTGTGTATTATTACTCAAACGTATATTATGTAAGAATACCATTACAGAATAAGTACTAGTGCTACATATAATTGCTATATGAACAGATCAATTATAATCATAAAAATGAATCTCAGTTGGGGCTCACTCACTCAAAATTCAAGTTCCCCCAGTGCATAGTTAGTTCGAACTAATTATGCACTGGGGAGAACTTGAATTTTGCTGGCACGCCAATTTTGCTATCTGGCAGAATGATCAGTGGTCAAAAGTGGCCAACTGCTTTTCAGGGGAAGAGGCACTCAGAACTGCAGTAAAACCATGCCAAGACTGCGCTTCAGTCAGCAGATCTGTATATTTACTATAATTCTAGCAGCTATACATTGCCCTTACACATTACTATTTTTACAAAATCACCTTAGCGGCAAATTTGCAATTCGGGTTTTAGAATTGCAAATCGAAAAAAATGCAATGTCAGCAAATTTGAAATTCAGGTTGCAGAAATGCAAATCACCTTGTCAGCAATGTTTACAATTTGGGTTGCAAAAGTGTGTAATAAGGATGAGCCTGAGCGAGCCCTGATGCATGTACATGTAGCCTGAGCGAGCCCTGATGCATGTACATGTAAATGCAAGGAACTACAGCTTCAAGTTTGACCCCAGGCTCCTTGTAAAAATAATATGTACTTGTTTCATTATTATGGAGCAGATTTATAAGGAATCATTTACTTATCAATAAAGCATGAAACATGCATGACAAAAATAATTGTAGCTTCAGTGTTACAGCTTAGCATTAAGTTCTGGACGTGCGCGCCAAGTAGGACGATGAATACACCAAAGAATCATTATAATTAGCTGAGGCAGATGTCAAGGAATAATCATAAATTAGTACACAAAATATCTTGAATAATAGTTATTATGACACCTTAATCTTTGCATGAGTACAGGTAATACACATCACTCATTATATACTAAGATGATCAGTAATGTCAATAAACAACAAGATAGCTTGTCTAAATGGAATATCATTACCAGAAACAACATTAGTGAATATGTCATCAAATGACATAGCAGTGTTACGAAACTCTTGCTCTCTTTGGGCCATCTTTACTACGTCATTTTCAAGTGGGTCAGCTCCGAATTCAGATGGGTCTGTTAGTACCCCACTTTGTTGTCTGTACATATCAACTGCATCTTCAGTAGTTGGTATATCGGTGGTATTAACCACAATTGTTCCTTGCCTTTCATGTTGTAGTACGTCGGGAATTCCTCGGTGAGGAAGGGCATGTGCATTCCATGCCATTATCATGCGGCTCATTCCAACCTTGGCAACCTCTTGAGTAACTACAGATACACAAAACTTTACTAAATTTGAGCCCAAGTCGATCTCTTCTTCATTGTCCATGTCTGTGAGAACTCGCTTTAATGGATAAGTAACTCGATGATTCATTTCCACCCAGACTCTTTCTATGACGTGATTATCACGAGATGTAGTTTGTCTGTATGGAGCAATATTGGAATCACCATGTCTGCTTCTTAACTTTTCCTGAATAAACAGCATAAGATAGAACTCTCTTCCTTGGTCTACACGAATCTGTTGCCACAAACCAAACTCCAATACAGCAGATCTATACACTTCTTCGTATATTATTATGTTGTTTTTTCGATTCATTACTGCAGCTGCCACAATTTTTCCAGAGAATCCATCTCTAGCCAACACATATACTAGACCATACATGACCATCTTCTCGTTTTGATCAATATGCAGACGATGGCCGAAATACCGGGCTATGTAAACCCTAGGATTGGTGCGTTCGATGACATCATGTGTTCGCATTGCATGGTGCAGAGGAGAAACAGCAGGGAGTGTAGACCTCAACTGGTGACCCGAAACATGTACACCACAAGCAGCTAGGTATCCTTTCATCATTTTTCTACCATATGTAGGTCCCACCTACAAAATAATATATTAATTGTAAGGCATATTCAAGTATAAAGCCTCATTGCTCACCTCTGAGACAGCCTTCTGCACAGCCTCCAATTTGTGGTGCTTGGACACAGCACGCATGTTGTTTCTCTGAACAAATCTTCTCACGCTTCGTTCAGATAGGCCTCGAGTAACACTAGGATACAGTCCTCGAAGTTCAACTGAAATCTGCTTATAATTCAAGCCTCTGTCCATCATTCTTTGAACTACTGATTTGTCAACAGCATCCATTTTTTAAATATTTCCCCCTCGATTATAATGTCTACATCGTTGAATAATTTTCGAGTACGTACAGACTATCCTCCCACGTGCACGTGCACTATCCTGCCACGTGCACGCCAGATATAGCCAGCCACTTGCACTGTACGTTGTGTCTGTCTCTTCTGCACCAGATCAAGAATCAAGAGGATACTCAAATGTCTGACGACGATTTTGTCACACCAATTGAGGTGGTTTGTGAGGGACGAAAGCTTCAGTTGCGAAGAGACCAATTAAATGTGGCTAACTTATCTAAGCTTAGCCACGTAGCCCAGGACACGCTATACCTCATCTCTGATGATGATTTCGTAGCTCTGCCGAACCAAGATGGCCAATTTCCTTCACTTCAGTCGTATCGTACGTGGCGGGTCGAAGGAATGTCGATGATGACGAACAAGCCACCCGTGTTGGAGCAGATCTCGAGTAGCAGCTACAGATGGAAGCCCAAACCCATTGTCAGTCCGCTTCGCACCAAGACTAACGTACCGGCACTGACAACTGAACCCATCATTCAGCAGGTATGTATTATATTGGCATAGATATTGTAAGAAGTCTTTTTAATAGTGGCAGAAGTCGATTGTAATTTGCGACATCAAAAAAGGCAAAATACTATCAGTTGCAGAACATCCACTGAATCTCACGTCTGAGTCTGCCACCATCGAAGAGGTTAGTAAGAGAATAAGCTCAGAGGCATTTCAAAATGCCAAAGTTCAACTGCTCAACTCAAAAAACCTACCTCTTCCAGACATCGAAGGAACCAGAGGTCAGTAATGTTAGCTTTGATAGTGGTCAATGGGGTTGTTTTCACTATGATTAACACCTAATTACTGTGGTTTGGCATGTATAAATGAGCATGTAAACACATGAAACTTGCTGATGTCCTTGTCCAAGACTTTGATTAAACACCACATGAACTAATTAATCGTCCAGTAATGTTATAATTATTATTATTATTATTATTATGGTTGGTTTAAACACAGGGGCCAAGTTTTGGAAGACATCAAAAGTGATAAAAGCAGTAAGCATGGATCAGTACAGCCGCTTAAAAACTAGCCATAAGCGGCCTTATAAAGCAGTTGAGTCTTCCTCGGACTCGGACTTCGAGGACTCAGGTTCAACCAGTCTTAAAAAAAGAGCAATTTCAGAGCCAGCATGGGTGGGCAGTCTGCTAGAAAACCAAAAGAAGATGTTGAAACACCTACAACCAACCACGTCCAGTGTATCTGCTCAGCTAAAGGAAATCCTTTCTTGTGTGGTCTGTAAAGACAAGATGAAAGATGGAGTTGTTCCAAACTGCTGCAAAGCAATCATTTGCTGCCAGCCATGTCTGGAAAGATGGATTCTGAACGGCTCTGCAACCTGTCCATCATGCCGTCAGCATCTTGGTCTAGCAGATACAATGCCTCTTCAGCTTATACCTTTGTTGACGTTACTTGACGAACTTTGACTTTATCTCAGCACTCAGATATCTCATCACTTGATCATTAACTTCATTTACCTCAGTACTCGGATATCTCATGGTTATCACTTTAATTCATTTATCTCAACAATCAAATACGTGTATTCATTCATTGGGGCAAGCCCCATGTAGTGAGTAGTAAACCAATTTTTTACAGGTACGTACGTATGTACGTACGGTGGACAAATCCATTTAGCCTGACATATTTATCCATTCATGTAGTCGTCAATCCACTGATCTATTCATTAGCCTGGAATTTCACGTTGTCGTCAATCCAACCATTCATCAATTTTAACGATAGCCAGACAATTAAATTTGCCCATTCATTTTGCAATTAAATTCATCCATTGATTCATTTAGCCCAGCAAACTGTATCAAAGACAACTTAATCAGGGGCTTATTGTTACATGTTTTCAATCATTCAATTTTGCTAATTAATTATTGGATATTGATTGTGACCTGTGTTACACGAACTGGTCATTTTGACGGGCACAGTATTGGTTGGGCTGTTCTGATCGTGACTTCACTTCTATAGAAGAAAATATTGTGTAATATGATAGTCACGTTTAAGAGGAGAGGGAGAAAGACTTACATGTATACTTGACAAAAACTGGCAGCCATTGTACATGAATAATTAGCTGCACATGAGGCAGTGCACGTGATGCACCACTTTAAGATTAGTTATTACTAGAGTAATGTGAAATTTGCAAAATGCAATTTTGCTGACAAAGCATTTTTTGGGTTTTTGCAAATCTGAATCCGAGAATTTGCAAATCTGCTGATGAAGCATCTTTTGCTTTCTGCTTTTTGCAACTCTGAATCTGATTTGACAACTTTGCATCTGTTTGCTTATCCATTCAAGGAATTTCAGAAAAATAGCGAATAAATGTGAGAGAATCGAAATCTGCTGACTAAAATGCAGTGTTTGGTGGCTGGAACTGTTGTTTTCAATGGCTCTAGTTGCAGAAAGCAGTTGGCCACTTTTGACCACTGATCCAGAATACTAAAATGCGTTTCTGCAACCTGAATTGCAAATCTGCTGACAAAGCGTTTTTGCTTTTTGCATTTTGCAAATCTGAATCTGAGTTCATAAATAGCGAATTGGCAAATCTGCTGACGATGCTTTTTTTGCTTTTTCTGCTTTTTGCAACTCTGAATCTGATTTGATAACTTTGCATCTTTAGTGAAGTTCTGCTTATCCATCCAAGGAATTTCAGAAAAATAGCGAATAAATGTGAGAGAATCGAAATCTGCTGACTAAAATGCAGTGTTTGGTGGCTGGAACTGTTGTTTTCGATGGCTCTAGTAGCAGAAAGCAGTTGGCCACTTTTGACCACTGATCCAGTAGCACTAAATTCACAAAACTGATCTGTACAGTAATTTTAGTTGCAAGATGCAGTCAAATACTTACTACTAAAGAGGGTTTGATCACCTAGAGTAGACTAGCAAGACCAGTAGACTAGAGACTAGTAGACTAGCAAGACCAGTAGATTAGAGACTAATAGTAGACTAGAAAGACCAGTAGATTAGCAAGACCAGTAGATTAGAGACTAGTAGACTAGCAAGACCAATAGATGCTGGAGATGGGTTCACCATCACAACTAATCCACTATCCACATAGGAGATGATAAGGACAACTAGAAAATGTGTGTATGCATCACAAGCACAGTAATGCTTCATTTTCTTTTATTAGGCACATAAGTTGTCACAGGAACAGCTATAGCTATTCGTGAAGTGGTATAGATATTGATATAGTCAACGATGAAGTGGACGTTGCACCAGTTATATGTTTGTGGCTGTACAGTGCAAACAAAACACTGCACACACTGTGCGTACCTATTGAGAGGGACACGTCAATGGTACGAACTCTCTTTATGAAACATCAGAAGAATAGAAGCACAGACAAAAATAGAGCTTGACAAAGTGAGTTCAAACTGATCACTCTTTATCATTTTTCTCCAGAAACATGCCAGTGGTGAGATTACTGGAATGACATAGCAATGAAAATGCTTTGTTCGAAACAGAAGCATACTAATATTATTTTTAAAACATCATTTCATCTTTATTTGAACCAACAATACAAAAAAAACTTGTTAGAAATAATATTAGTGGTTTGAATATAAATTGTTCGGTTTATACACAAGAGAGTGGTTATACTGTGGGACTTAATAATGTATGTAATGGGGTGGCTGCTGTTTCAGCATCAGATGTGCTCTTTAGCTAGGGGGATGATGAACTGCAATTTGATAGCCTGGGCGTGGTTAGACACTAAGTGGAGCTCAGTAATAAGAGTAGCGGAGAAATAAGAGTCAGTCTGTATAGCATTTCCTACAGTGCCAGTAATAGGACAGTATAATTAATTTTAATAAAAGAATTTTTACGCACGTACATCTGAGCAATTTTAAATACTTCACAAGCCGTGAATATGGCCGTGAATATGGATGACAGTGTCATAGCTCATCAAACAATACTTCACAACCTTATAATCTATGAGAAAACAGCAAATAGACAAGCTCGCAAATCAATTTTCGCTCACTGTTGGTACTTTCCAATTGCATCTCATATGGACGAAAGTTTCTTGTTATAATTATTCGTGTAGTCTTTCGCCGTACAGTCTCTCTGCTTCTAGCAAGTTCAGACAACTCATCTCCACCAACTGCAAACAGAACAAGAAAGTGAAAACGAAGGTTTGTTGAACAAACACTTGCGTCTTATATCAATGAACAGCAAATCTGCTTTTCTCTCTTTCTGCAAAACAGGCATTAGTTCTACACTAGTAATGGATCAAACACGCAAACCAAAGACATGTCATGAAGTTTCGTTCAAAGTCTCTCCACATTCGATGCACGTTGAACTTGGTTTGATGGACGAGGAAGAACTCCTTTGCACTTTGGGCAAGTATAGCTGTGCCAGGCGTAGTCCCTGAATTTAGTCTCTTTAGTGGGTCTGAGAAAATCCAGTGAGAGAGAGAGAGAGGCGGGGCTTAGATGGCGGCAATCTAAAAACAGCAGCTGCAAACTGAGGGCCCTAGTGGCTCCTCTGGCAACCTTTACATCTTTGTTGTGAGCTAAAAGTTTCTATTTTACAACCCTCTACCCATATAGTCAACTAGTGAAACATACATGTATCACCAACATGGAACGCCCTTGCCCTTTTTGTGGTCTACTATTCAAGCGTCTGGGAAACCACCTACAGTATTGTAAACAACGAGAAGGGAGGGACTAAACTCATCTACTGTCAACAAAGACAATGTCTAAGTACAACAAGGCTAGTAAATCACAATGCCCCAAATGCCTCAAGTTCTTTAAAAGACTAGACACCCATCTCCAAAAAAAGCGCCAAATGTAAACACCTTGGACCTGCTGATAAGTCGACTCAACCATCACTTCCCCAGCTTACTAACCAGCACAGTGGGAGAGTTGAGCCTGCAAAGCACCCCATGACACCACAACCTGACCCCTCTCTCACTATCACCTCCTCATCAACCCCAACATCTTCAAACAAAACCAATAATCTACAACAATCAAGATCTGCTATAAATAAACCATCAACTACCACTACATCTACAAATAAGCTGCTACCAGTTAACCTGCCACAATCACCACATGAGTGGTCTGATCTTGACTCTTTCTGTCATGTCTATATTGTACCTCAAGTACTACAATCATCTGACGTTAACACCACTAATGACATGATTTGTCACGATCTATATCAATATCTAGCTTCTAAGCATGGAACTAGGTCAAATACATCAAACAAACAACACAAACGTCATGACGAACAAATGAGAAGACTAAGCTTAAGATCTCTTAAAAACGATGTGAGGAAACAATTCAGGTATGCTAAGTCACACAACTTTCCACCCGAACAAATTCTGAGTCTATCTAAGCAATACCATCAGCTAGTTAGACAACACAGCAAGGTCCGTCATCAATCTCTCTCAAACGCTAAGTCATCAAATGCTAATAGGCAACAGCGTGCCTGCAATACAAACTTTTGGCGTTTCTCAAAAGACCTTCTCGATGACAATACCTTCGCTAATATCTCCCCAGCTTTCTCTGAGCAGACAGCAATATCTTACTTCACATCAACCTACTCTGGTACAGACCATGAGTACACCACCCCTGCCTGGCTACCACAACCAGCCCCTCCTTCCTACCCTTTTGATGACTGTCCAATATCAACACAAGAAATCTTTTTTAACATCCGCAAATCCAGATCCTCTTCCTCCCCATCACCTCTTGACCAATTACCATATGCTATATTCAAAAGGTGCCCATCACTAACATGCACCTGCCCTACACTACCTTTTTAACCAATGCTGGACAACGAGATCAGTCCCTGCAGCATGGAATGTCGGGGTCGTCCGTCTCATAGGCAAAAAAATCTGCTTCAGAAGATGCAAAAACCCAGCTAACTTCCGCCCTATCGCTCTAACCCCCTGCCTAAGCAAGCTATATACACTAATATCATCAAACACCGCTGGCACGACTTCATGGTTACTAACAACTATCTGAACCTTGACGTCCAAAAGGCCTTCGCTAATAATGTACCAGGGTGCATTGAACACAAACAAAAGCTGCTGTATGTAATTGCAGACGTCAAGGCCAATCACAGATCTCTATCTCTATGCTGGCTAGATCTAGCAAATGCCTATGGTAGTGTCCCTCACAATCTCATCCATTTCTCTCTTAGACACTACCATCTTCACCTATCTCACCTATCTTCAATTATCACCAATCTATACTCCAATCTATCTGCCATGATATCATCCAAACATTGGAACACTTCTTTCATCCCTTTCAAGGTGGGTGTGTTTCAAGGTGATCCGTTATCAGTCTCAATCTTTAACACTGTCATGAACACTTTAATTGATGTCATCACCAACCAGCCCCAACTTGGCTACAATTTCTCTAGTATCAATCATTCTCTCTCTTCTGCAATATGCTGATGACAGCTGTTTGGTTGCTAATGGTCCAGCAAACAGCCAACAACAGCTTAACCTAGTTGACCGCTGGCTACACTGGTCTGGTCTTAAACCCAAAGTGTCTAAATGCTGTTCATTAGCTATAAGATCCTCTTCCAGCAAACCCTTTAACCCTAGTCTATCTCTCAACCAGCAGCCGATCCCATATTTAAATCAAGGATCCATAAAGTTCCTTGGACTCAGTGTTACCATCTCACCCGACCATCAACACTGCAAATCAGAGAAAATTACATCTTTAATGTCAAAAGTCGACAGATCACTCGTATCACGGTCACAAAAGGTCATGCTCTACAGTCGTGCTGTCTGCCCTAGATTATCTTGGTTGCTGCTAATCCATCCTTTCTCCCGTACATGGTTGACCACACAAGCTGATCCATTAGCAACCAAGTTTCTCAAAAAATGGTGTGGTCTCTGTAGGTCTGCAGACCCTAACCGTATGTACCTTCCGCGTCAATTCGGTGGTCTGGGTTTACCAGCTATCTCTACCTCCTACAAAGCCTCACAAGTTTCTAAAGCCAGCCAGCTACTTTCTTCCTCTGATAGATGAGTACAAGACCTGGCATACAAAAAAGCAGAAAGAGAGTCCAAGCTGGTGAGAAGCACTTTCAAGCCTTTCTCCCTGGCAAGATCTATCCTAGCACAACAGCCCGGCCCAACTAAACAAGCAACAGCTAATAAAATGGCCAAGATCACAGTGACCAAAGAAGATCACCAGCAAAGGCTAGACCATTCGAAGGGCCTCCTTAAACAAGGTCAAACCTTCAACAATGACCTAGAGGCAGCCCTGTGGGCCGATGTAGTGTCAAAACTACCAGACTCCACTATGAAATTTGCCCTCAATGCTGCTCAAGACTGTCTTCCACATAACCAAAATCTGTTTTTGTGGAAAAAAGCCATCTGATTCCTGCCCACTTTGCGGCCACACCCAGTCCCTGGTCCATGTCCTAAACAACTGCAGTGTTGCTCTTCAGCTACGGCGCTATAACAAAAGACACGATGCTGTCCTAAAGTCTCTTTCAGACTTTATCTCCTCCAATCTACCACCTGACTTTCAGCTAACCGCTGACCTACCAAAGTCCAAATACAATCCTCCACCCTGTATCAAGCTTGGCGACTTACGACCTGACATTATCTACTGGTCTGAGTCTGAAAAGGCCGTTGTGATCGTAGAACTGACCATCTGCATGCTACGACACGCTATACTCCTCAGCGCACGAGCGGAAAAAAGTCAAATACAAAGAAATTCTACACTATCCCCAAACGCTTGGCTACAAAACAAATCTCGTCACCATAGAAATACGATCAAGAGGATTCATATCTACAAACACGATAAAATCTTTAATCTCTCTGACACCGGGACAAAAACAACAAACAAAAGGCCTCCTCAAGGTACTTATAAAAACAGTCATCACCGAATCCTTTGACATTTACAAGTCTAGAAACATCACAAACTTGCCTCTATCCCCTTCCTAATTATAGTTCTGTATTATATCACATCACACACGTGTTAGACCCATGAATTTATGCGCTATGTTTTTGTAGAACATATAGGCACTTTCAGGACTAAGTCTAACCCTCCACTTTTGTATATTATAACCCTCATTAAAAGTTGGAGAACCAAAAAAAGAGAGAGAGAGAGAGAGAGAGAGAGAGAGAGAGAGAGAGAAAGGAGAGTTAGGAGAAAGTGGAATGTGGAGGTGAAGCTTACTTGTAGCAAAAATTGCATCTGCAACAGAAGTGGTAAATTATCATTTAGGAAAACCTGACGCTCACCCCTGGTCTGCTTGGCCAATTGTTGCTGCCTGTATACTGATCACTGAATAAAGCTGCCATTTTTATGAACACATTTTAAGTAGATAGATTACTAATCCAATTGGCTCACAACTATATAGTTGTGACATGCACAACTTGTGTGTACTAGACTAAGTGTCCCTTGACCATATCCAGTATGAGATTGGTCAGGGCGGCACACCTGACTATAAGCAACTATGGTGATAGATCTGTAGTTCCAATCATTGCCACTATAATTTGTGACTCAAATCTCACCTGCACTACTTTAACTGATAGTCCTAGCTGTTCTCTTACTTACATGTACATCAATGTGGTGAGCTAGCTAGCTGAGCATGCTTTCCCTCTACTAACCTGAACATGTATTCGAAGATGCGCATAATATAAACATAACTAACCGTTCCTTCCTCATATGCCTTCGATAATATTTCGATAGTACCTCATCTTCGTTTGTGGTGGGACTCACTTCTCACGCTTGGCCCTAGGTATGGCTATTTCCCCAATGCTTCAAAGACATACCTTGTGGTCAAGGATGATATGTTGGAGACAGCAGCTACCATCTTCAATAGTACCGGCGTTTCAGTTACGAGCAGAGGCAGACCTGTACTTGGTTCTCCGATTGGATCCCCTGAGTATGTCCGTCAGTTTGTGTCTGAGAGAGTGGAGGAGTGGGTACATCAAGTTGAAGTCTTATCATCTGTAGCAGTACCCCATCCACAGTCAGTTTTCGCAGCGTACACTCATGGTTTGTGTAATAAATGGAAGTATCTATGCCGTACCTGCCCAGATATTAGCCACCTATTTCAGCCATTAGAAGACACTATCAGACTCCAGTTTATTCCTGCCCTTACAGGAAGAGATCCTCCTAATGATCAGATGCGTGATTTGCTATCTCTTCCTTCACGACATGGTGGTCTTGGCTTGGTGAGCCCCTGTGTGCACTCAGCTTCCCAACACGAGGCCTCTTTAGCAATAACATCTCCACTGGTTTCGTCTGTATTGGGAGAATCTGATGAGTCTGCGTGTGATGTGCAGTGCGCCCAACAAGAGATAGTTTCCGATGTGAAAAAAAGGCGTTCAGCAGAAATTAGGGATAAAGCTAAAGGGATCCATGCCAGCTTGCCGTTAGATCTTGAAAAGCTCATGGTCTATGCTAGTGAAAAGGGCACCTCCATTTGGTTATCAGTTCTTCCCCTACAGGATCAAAATCTTCATCTCCATAAATCATCTTTCCGTGACACTTTGAGCCTACGATATGGTTGGGAACCTCCCCGTCTTCCTTCTATGTGTGTTTGTGGCTCACCTTTACAGTGCAACACTGCCTTAGTTGTAATGTCGGTGGTTATCCAATAATGAGACATAATGACCTTCGCGACCATGCATACTGCTGCCCTGATGAGTACAGTCTGCTCTGATGTAACTACTGAACCACAGCTTTAACCTCTTTCTGGTGAGCAGTTATCTCTTCTTTCAGCTAATTCAGATGGCATGATGGTAATGCCAGACTAGATGTTGCAGCAACAAATTTCTGGTCCAATAATAATCAGCGCTCCTTTTTGACATACGAGTGTTCAATCCTCCTGCCAGCTCTAATCGTGCCTCCTCTGCTAACTCAGTTTACCAAAAGCATGAACGCGAAAAGAGGCGAGTATATGAACAGCGAGTACGAGAAATTGAGAATGGCTGCCTCTCTCCTCTTGTTTTTAACACCCTGGGAGGTATGGGGCAACTGCTCAGGTGGTCTACAAGCATCTCGCCGATCTGATCGCTGACAAGCTACATAAGCAATATAGCACAATCATTCGGCTGGTACGATGCAGGCTGTGCTTTTCCCTACTTCGCTCGACCATTACTTGTCTGAGAGGATCTAGACATCCAAAGACTAACTTATCCGGTTTATTCACTAATGACCCAGCCCTAGTGGTGGCTGAGGGGTGGGTTCCTCATTGACTATCCTCCTTACTTATTGTAAACTGAGCAGTTCTTACATGAATTTTATTTTTATCCCTACCTACCTACGTGCATTTTGGCCTTATATTTATCATTAAAAATAAAAATAAAATATTATATATATATGTTATGCGCAAACCATGGATCGGGACAATCCATGGATTGCGCTGCTCAAAGTATGGATCCGTACTTTGCGCGGGCAATCCATGGATTGCACAGCACTTGCGCGATCCATGGATTGCGCAACCACACATGTGTCAAGCGTTCGTGCAAAAGAAGACTGAAGCCGGGGAGCAAGGTGATCAGTCTAGAGAAAGGAAAGGAAGTCGTTGCATATCTTTTGCCGGATGGCGAAGACAAAGGCGAGCAAGTTCTGGGTGAAGTAGTCTTGTGGATGATTTCGCCTATTAGATTACCTATGAAAATGCAGCTCTTGGACTCAGTGAGGAACTTTACTGTGTTTACCAGCCAAGAAAACGGCATGATGGAGCTGGAAGAATCAGGCAGTTTTCCACTGATGCTACTGAGGCCTTCTATTGCTAGTGTGATCACTGCATACTCTGCCCAGGCCAGCTATACAGCCTGAACTCAAGACTCGTACAACATATTCATCTCATGTATACTACTTCACCCAGAACTTCACTCTTCACCCAGAAGAGTGAAGTTCTGACTACTTCACCCAGAACTTGCCTCAACCTTGCTGCCTCAGTATACATATTTACTAGCTAGAATACTACAAACAATCAAGTTGAACAGCATTGTTGCCGGAGGTGCTTCAGTGGCGAACGTCAGTAGTTTCGTTGCCAGAGTCCGCCGCTTCTCACGAGCGTCCATGCATTAACCCTTTAATTACTAAATTATCTTGCTGAAATTTTAACCTCGTAAATGCTGACCACTTCTCTCGTCAATATCTCGTGTGTCTTTTGTGCTACTGGTCTCAAATTTGCGTCCTTTTACGCCAGTGAGTAGCCGCAATTGCCCACACTCAAGTCAGTCGATATGCCCCTCCCACTTCGAAAGTGAAGCCGATAAAGTGCAACGACCTCGTCAAATTTTGCTCAAAGTTAGTACTTTGGGGCTGGCTACTGAAAAGTACACACAGATAGCAGTGGTTTTGGTGAGTGCAAAATGTAGCCCAGATCATAGAGAATGCACAAAAATGTGTTTCCGAGCACCCTGAAGCCATAAAATGTCCCAAATTTCTTGGCAGCCATTTTGTTTCTCTTAAAATGTTGTGAAATTTGCACTGAAGCCATAGAAATGCCGTCGCCATAACGTTTAGTGCAGGGGGCGCGCCGAAAACCACTGGATTTTTGCGGTTATTTGTATTCTTCAATTTGGCTTAATTTTGGGATATTTTAACACTTTTTGATAAAGCGGAGTTATGGTGTCTGAAGTATGTATGTCGCCAAAAGGCGACAATAGGGGTTAAAGGGTTAATGGTTTGGCCGAGATCCATACTTCGAGTCCCTCGTTGCGCGATCCATGGATTGAGCAGACAATCCATGGATTGTTGCGCAAAGCACGGATCCATACTTTGGGCAGCGCAATCCATGGATTGTCCCGATCCATAGTTTGCGCACAACAGATATATATATATATATATATATACAAGAAATAAAAAAGATTTCTAACGAAATCAAAAGGATGTAGGGATGAAGAAATCTGCCACTGGTCCACAATGTAAACTAACAAGGAACAAGCATGGAATGTTAACACGATTGACTTGCTAACAGACCATAGATCCCTACATCAGTGGCTGCTGTGGCAGACTATAGCTAATTCAGCTAGTCACCGTTGACTGTACACCGAAGTGCATTGAATTGAATTCAACTTGAATGTGACAAAATATTTATCTTATGTACAGCCACTGATGTAGGGATCTATGGTCTGTTAGCAAGTCAATCGTGTTAACATTCCATGCTTGTTCCTTGTTAGTTTACATTGTGGACCAGTGGCAGATTTCTTCATCCCTACATCCTTTTGATTTCGTTAGAAATCTTTTTTATTTCTTGTTTGTGTCCCTTTTTCTTTTCAGTGAGTTTTTAAACTTGTGGAACAGTTCAAGATGCAGGCTCTCTGTTTTAACTTTTGTTGCTATTATTGTTTTTTTTGTGTGTGCTTTATAATTTGTACCTCACAAGTTGTAGTATAGCCCACGCATGCATGCAGTGTACACGAGCCCCACCCACTCTCGATCAGTTCACCATGCGGAGTTGTGATCTCACACGGTGAGGTTTTCTTCGAATATTCCAGAGTCTGATATCGCTATATGCTACTGAGAAACGCTTATTCCAGCGCTTATCGCTTATTATGGATGATGCAATCACTTATGGGGGCCTTAGCTGACAGCGGATCATGATCGTGAAATCGTCAAGTTGTACTAGAAGTATAATGTAAATTAGGTGGTAAATAATAACTACTTAATAAACTCCGCGCGAGGCATTCTTAAGGGATCTCCTAATCTCCTATAGTAATAATAATAAAAAGTATTATTAATTATTATTATCCGTCCCATGTTTTTAGGCGCTGAATTTACAGTTGCACATGCGCAATAGGGAAGCTAAGCATATGCTGCATGCATGCTATGCTACCTATTATAGCTATATACCTGCGATACCTAGCTACCTCGATCGATTCGTGGACGTACGCGCGCTAGCTCTGTACTTCAAGGCTGGAGTCAACTAGTAAGCAGTTTATTTCTTATACCTGGTAAAGACATTACTTTTATTATTTGATAGTGGCAAAAAGAATGGGAAAGAGCAGGAGGCAGGCTGCTGGTGCTGCTGCGGAGGAGCGTTCTGTAATAGAACAAGAAATAGAGAACGGTAAGTTGGCTTACGCGCCGGGTACTATGTATTCGTAAATACCCATAGTAGATACCCATAGACACCCGCTGCATAGCATGATGAAGAATGCAGATGGCACATATGATGTGCGCTGGAACTTGTAGATACATGTATATAGAAACTTTAGGAGAGCTTTGGGGTGCATATAAACAATAGGGTTTTCTAAAAGTACGTGATCACCATAGTAACGCATGCGGCCGCCATTTTGTTTTGGTCTCCTTGTACAAGAATGACCACCAGTGATCAACTCTCACGCAACTTGAGTGAGACTCACGCATTCAAGCTTTAAAATTTCCGTATAACAGCCAGAAATCTCCGTATAACAACAGATATTTCTGTAAACTAAGAAATCTCATGCATTTGAACTTAATTTGGTTGAGGTCTCTGGACCACCTGTACTATATATAGACTGCACTATCACAACTACTGCTTGTATGTTGATAAAATTTCTTGCTAACCATGAACCTGAGAAGTTGTGTACTATATAGCCACTGCACTGCCATATGCGTACAGCCATTAATCAAATATTAAACCATGTATTTAGTTGAAAATGGAAAGGAACCTGGAATACTGTGAACATACAAGCTGGTATTCATTATAGTTGTGATAGTGCAGTCTATATATAGTACAGGTGGTCCAGAGACCTCAACCAAATTAAGTTGAAATGCATGAGATTTTTTAGTTTACGGAAATATCTGTTGGTATACCGTGAGAGTTGATCACTGGTGGTCAATCTTGTACAAGGGGACCCAAACAAAATGGCGGCCGCATGCGTTACTATGGTGATCACGTACTTTTGAAAAACCCCTATTCAAGAATAAGCTATAGCTAGCTATTTTTTATGTTTATGTGGTGGGTAGATTGGCATTTGTGTTTTTTTTCTCTGTTTCTAATTCAGGATCCTTTGACTATTTTAGTGGCAGCAGTAGTACTGCTTCAATTTCCGACAATTCTGTTAGTTCAAAATGCTGCAGTGTTCAACACTAAGAGAGGGAAATTATGTAATGAATGTATGACGTGACGTTGATAGTAACAATACATTGTACCAAACAAAAATAGAAAATGGCCACCCAAAACCTTGCTCTCAAGCAACGTGAAGTCGCGCTTGTCGCTGTATGTGTTTCCAGAAACTCTAGGTGAGATCTACTTTCATGATTAATGTTTTAGCATTGCAGTCAAAAAAGTTTTAGACCTTCACTACTAGTAGAACTGGAATTCCTGTCCCTGTTGTGCTCGTTCTGAACGGCCGAATACTAATTTGGGGCAATGCCGCTGCCAACAGATAAGCATCTGAGGTGATAGCTTCATTGTAGCGATAACAGAGCTTAACTACAAGTAGTCCCTGAGATTCGTTCCCTAATGTGTTTTCCAAATGGCTGCCTGTCTTTCAAATTTCTGTCACGTGAGTGTCATCTAACAAGAAACCATAAAGTATAAGATTCAGTATTGATAGTGATCAAAAATGGTACATGCATCATAACTCTAGGACAAATGAATAATAAAGCCAGCACACAATTTTCCCTCTCTTCGTGTGGAACACTGTAGCTTGTAGTTATTAATTTTTATCTATTAGGGAGGCACGGTAGTGCCTCCCTATGTAGGGTTGAACGAGAAAACAAGATGGCGGCTACATACAATGTATTAGCGTTCAAACGCTGATATTTCGCCTGGTCATGAATTGTATACGTCAAAAGACACTTAAATCTGCTCTCTGGCGTTGCCCCATCTTACAGTAGCAAGGAGATTGCTCGAAGTTGTTACTAAAGTGACGAACCTGGAAACGGTGAAAATCGTGTTTCGTCATCTTCGTTTTCTTCTTCTTCTTTCTTTCTTTCTTTCTTTCTTTCTTCAGCGCGCCTAGCGCCTTTACGCGAGCAATGCCGAGACCAAAACACCCATGAACAGTCATGAAATTCTCCTGGCAGGTGCCTTTTGAACTTAGTTTTTAGCGAAACGTCGATATAAATTCCGCGATTTCTCGATCGTGATCCATTGTCAGCTAAGTGTTAGACGCCATTGATGTGATTGCGCAATACGCACGTGACCAAGCAGTGGTTAGCGCACGTGACCAAGCACTAGCTTGAGTATCGCCGCGCGCCTTATGGATCACGGAGAACACATACATGTACATGTATTTGTCTGGAGTCTTCGAAGAACGGTAAGCTGGTATAGGATCACCATTCTGTGCTTGCCAGATAATTACAACCGCCGTACATGTCTACAAACAATTGTGGGCGGGGCTCGTATCCACTGCATGCATGTGTAGGCGAGCTGATATGTACAGCATATAAACAATTATTATTAGCTACAAGTTTAAAATTCTTAATAATAAAGAAAAGCCACCAACAACAGGAAAACTAAACCAATGGTGGAAACAAAGACAGCTCAGTACGTGCATGATATTGAACTGCACTTCGCTGAAAAAGAAAAAAAGGACACAAACAAGAAAATTAAAAAGATTTCTATCGAAATCAAAAGGATGTAGGGTAGTGAAATCTACCACTGGTCCACAATGTAAACTAACAAGGAACAAGCGTGGAATGGTAACACGATTGACTTGCTAACAGACCATAGATCCCTACATCAGTGGCTGTACATAAGATCAATATTTTGTCACAAGCTGAATGCACATTAGGTGTCAGTCAACAGCAACTAGCTGAACTAGCTATAACCAACCACAGCAGCCACTGATGTAGGGATCTATGGTCTGTTAGCAAGTCAATCGTGTTACCATTCCACGCTTGTTCCTTGTTAGTTTACATTGTGGACCAGTGGTAGATTTCACTACCCTACATCCTTTTGATTTCGATAGAAATCTTTTTAATTTTCTTGTTGTTATTTTTGTTGCAGGATTTGCCTTTTTCAATGACACAAGTTAGTATTGCTATGCTATTGTGTATGCTTATGTGTGTTTTGTATTAGTCATGCTCTCACACGAGGGCATTAACCGACATAAATGACCGCGGGAAAATCGAGTTGCCCGTCGAGGGCGCAGCCTGAGACTGTTTGAGGGCAAAGGACTTCCCGATGTGTAGCGCAATAACTGGCTTATTATATACTTCATCGCGCATAACACTGTGAGCGCAATAACATCGCGAATTATTCAAACTCGCAAAGACGCAATAGTCTGTTGCTATAGAAGACGCTACGCGCAGTACATTAATGCAGAGCAATCCAATTGGTGAAAGATGACATACTATGTATATGATGTACATTTTTACATTTTTGTTCAGGTAACAAGCACACCTATTCCTCAGCTGCGTGGTCGTGGTCGTGGTCGTGCTGGTAATTCTTCAGCTGCTGGTGTGCCTCAGCGTCGTGGTCGTGGTCGTGCTGCTATAATAGTACCTCAGCCGCCTGGTCCAGTGCTTCCAGTAGTACCTCAGCCGCCTGGTCCAGTGCTTCCAGTAGTACCTCAGCCACCTGGTCCAGTGCCTCAGGTAGTCCATCAGCCGCGTGGTCCAGTGCTTCCAGTAGTACCTCAGCCGCCTGGTCCAGTGCCTCAAGTAGTACATCAGCTGCCTGGTCCAGTGTCTCAAGTAGTACTACCTCAGCCGCCTGATCCAGTGCCTCCAGTAGTACCTCAGCCGCCTGGTCCAGTGCCTCCAGTAGTACATCAGCCGCCTGGTCCAGTGCCTCAAGTAGTCCCTCAGCCGCCTGGTCCAGTGCCTCAAGTAGTACTACCTCAGCCGCCTGGTCCAGTGCCTCCTGTAGTACATCAGCCGCCTGGTCCAGTGCCTCAAGTAGTCCCTCAGCCGCCTGGTCCAGTGCCTCCAGTAGTACCTCAGCCGCCTGGTCCAGTGCCTCAAGTAGTACCTCAGCCGCCTGGTCCAGTGCCTCAAGTAGATCAGCCGCCTGGTCCAGTGCCTCCAGTAGTCCATCAGCCGCCTGGTCCAGTGCTTCCAGTAGTACCTCAGCCGCCTGGTCCAGTGCCTCAAGTAGTCCATCAGCCGCCTGGTCCAGTGCCTCAAGTAGTACTACCTCAGCCGCCTGGTACAGTGCCTCAAGTAGTCCATCAGCTGCCTGGTCCAGTGCCTCCAGTAGTCCATCAGCCGCCTGGTCCAGTGCCTCAAGTAGTACCTCAGCCGCCTGGTCCAGTGCTTCCAGTAATCCCTCAGCTACTGGGTGCTACGGCGATAGCAAATCCTGCTCATGCTCCACCGAAACCAAAGGCATAATAATTTATAGAGAGTTAAAGATATTAGATTGTGTTTTTAATTATTCAATTAGCATTGCAAAATAGCGCTACTTTTGGTGAATGAAGTATTAACAGGATAGAAATATTATTGATTTTGTACATTGTTGTACTAAGCAACTTGGAGCTTCTCTAGTAGGCAAATACAGCTTATGGAAGAAAAATTTGCTTTCTAGTTTTATGGCTAAAGCTTATTCTAAATGCTCAAATTTTTGTAATGCTAGAAAAATAATTTTGTGAAATATTGCTTAATTTTACCAGCTCAATGAATACCATTTTCATAATACAGGCAAAATCATATCATTTTAGTGCCTTGTTCATCAGTCATAGACATGCACATACACCTTGTAGTTCTAAAGGATTCTGTATGGTTATAATAATGTTTTTGTTTGTGTAGCGTCGTCGGAAGGCTAAGCACTTAGGGCAAGCTGGAGCTCCAGTAAGTGAATAAGAATGTCATAATAAGCTAGCTTGATTGAATTTATTGTAGGTGTTACATTTTTCTTTCATTTGGAATTGAGTTAACATTCACTGGATCAAAAGACCATGTTCACTCCATGAGATCATATTCATTATTCATAAGATCATATTCACTTCATCAAAAGATCATCCAAACCGATCATTATGTTATCCAGCTGATCATAGTAATAATGTTCTTGAATTAAATGTTATTGAATTCTTATAGTGTAATAACTTCGTCTTTATCAGCTTAGATTAAGTCCAGGTGACGTTTAATTTTAAAACTCAAGCTTGATTCAGAATTATGTTCTCATGCAGTTGTCTTCATTGATGATAGAATAGCTTGCTGACTCAGTTAGTGTATACTCGTGCATCTGGCCATTTGCTGCATATACCTCGCATCTGGACTCGTCGATCTCACGTAGCAAGGGCTGTATTGTACTCCTCTTGGAAGTGATAATTCCTAAGTTATCTAAATTCTTTTTTGCGACACGTGACCCTGTCCCTAGTAAAAGGGTAAACTTATATACGGTACTACACCAACTAACCATGTGGAAGGCCGGGCATGAGGATGTGCTATCGCTGTACTAGCAGCCGTAGGATGGGCGGCGGCTGAGGGACTACTGGAGGCACTGACCAGACGTTTTTACTTCTCTAGTGTTATGTCCTGAACTAGATTTAATGTGTTACAGCAAGATTGGACGATAATACTTTGATTTTACGCTTGTTCGAACACCCTGAGAATTTCCCGTTGTCAGTCACTGGTTTAGTCAGCATACCAGTGCTCAGTCGTCTTTCGTCTAACATATCTACCCAGCTCTCAATGAAATAGGAACTCGAGTACCCAACATGGCCTGGGGACGACACGAGGCTACCAGGCCTGGGGATGGCACGAGGCTACCAGTAACAATGCATTTCGTTAGAAATTTTTTCTTGTTTGCAGTTTGTGTCCTTTTCTTAACTTTATTCATGAAAAATTAATTTATATTATAAAAGTTAAACATATTTCGTATGAGTTTGGTTGAAGAATGTCATTGGTATCATCAACACCTACAAGAATAAAAATAATTAATAAGTCAGTTAGCCAAACTGTATGTACCTTTGATTGATCTTCAGCAATATAAAGAGACCGTCTTGGTTTCCCTAAATGTGGCATTAGAAATTTTTAACCAGCCACAATGGATACTCAGCCACTCTACCAACGACAAGGTGCAGTCTCACAGAGTGGAAAAAAATTGAGTGTTTGTGTAGACCTTGCACATACATTCTGTGGGGGAGAAAATGCAAAGTAAACACTGAAAAAATAGTACGTCCATACAGTAAACCTTCACTTATCCAGTTTTCACATATCAGGAGTACTTGTGTTTATACACATTTTCAATTTTTGTCATCAACACGTGCTAAGCTCACAATTGTATGGGCATAATACAAATCATGTTAGGTCTGGGTACTTGCAGACAGTAAAATACAAATTGACCACATGTATGTATAGTAGACTGCCTTATGTAAACACACTTAGTAGGTGATCATTGGTTGCCATTACCAACATCAAGTACCACCACTGGTCAGAAGTATTGAGATCAATAAAGAATTGATTACTGACATCCGCGTCATTGCTACATAATACCTCAGTAGACTCAACACTGTGTCAATACCATGCATGTGTTGGTAGACATGAGGTCAAGTGACTACGATGTATCAGAGCAAGAGCAGAGAAATTATATCAAAATCAGTAAAGATTACAACACCTGCAGACATGTGATTTCACTCAACGCTAGTATCAGCAGACACCATGACCACACGGCAATAGTGCTCTGTATTAAAGCACATAAAATGACTAAGCTCATTGTATTACAGCAGTCATGACACCACATGGGCAATAGCGCTCTATTTAGAGCACATAACTTGTCTAAGGCAAGCACACACTATGATGACAGATTACACTAAGGAAATAGTGATCTATTAATTTTAAACATGACTAAAGCCATTGTATTGCATCAATCGAAGCACATGAACAATGTTCTTACTTTCATGTCCAGTGATTAAACAGATAATGTTCTAAGAACAACGTCATAATGCCCAGGGAGATATCTCAAATACATTGCTCTTTGTGTTATGTCATCAGGCAATGTTCTATCAACAGAATGTGGACTAAACCTGTACCAATTTTGATCTCGTGTACTGTAGGTAAAAATGCACGTGTTGATGAGATGAGATAAGGTTATTATCTCAATGTCAGAGCCCCAAGTTTCATTTTGATTCATTTTATTGCGCTCTATGTACTGTTGTACACTTGAGTAACCTGCAAACAAATCATACTGGTGAGCATACAACAGATGGGAGATTGCTACCATATGATCTAATATAGCTTGGCGCACTGCCATGTGCTGGGCTTGTGAACCAGTGATCACATATGAAAAGGAACGGAACATACAGTTCCCATCACCAACTATGTCTTTAGTATGGTTGTGATCAGGTGGAGTAAGCGGTACATTAGCTCCACCACCTCTGTGTCTGGATGGTGGATGATGGTGTTCTAGACCAAGAGTAGCGCAAGCAGTTTTTTGCCATTCTAAGTCTACAGGATAGTAGTAGTACGGCCATCTTTGTGTACGTGCTGGATCAAATGACACTGTAATTAAGCAATCATCATTTTGTGCACTAGCAGTAGTGTGAAGTTGCTTGTTAGGAGCACTACTATTACAAGCTCTTTTGGCTGGTTTAGCAGTTTGAACAGGGGCAGTGCTAGTTCGTTTACGCTGAGTGCCCAGGGTGCTAACAGGTATTGTTTGTTGCTTGGTAGTGGTTTGTGAGCATTTTATTTTCTTGCTGGGAACAACCACAGTATCTACTTGGTCAGTATCAGGTTTTCCAACAAGCTTACGTTTAGAAGCCTGTTGAATAGGAATGGTGTACAGAGGAAGATCAGGTCTATACATTTTACGTAGACGATTATACTCCTCTAAAGATCGATTGCTGACTATAATGGACTTTGGATCAAATGAGAGGAGATGCAAGCCCGTGAGTGATCTTACTCTAGACAAAGCAACATAAGCCATTGCAGCACAAAAAACTTTATCCGACAGATCAATAATGGCATGGTCCAGGGACAATCCCTGGGACTTGTGTATAGTAACAGCATATGCCAATATCAATGGAAATTGTTCTCGACGAACATAGTAGTTTTTCATAACAACGAATTTGCTCTTGACCCTTTCAACCTGATATGGGTTAGTCAAGTGATCAAATTGTACAGTTACAAATTGTTTAGTTATTGCAGTAACTGTACCCAATGAACCATTGACTAGACCTTTCTTTGTGTCAATGTTACGGCGTAACATAACACGTGCTCCAATAGCTAACACTAGAATACTTTGCAGTCCTCCAGTCATATTACAATCATGGTTTAATTTATGGAGTTGCTTGTCAGCAGTTTTTGTCCACTTAAGTTTACTGACAGTTTCGTCAACATCATCAGTACATTCTAGTTCGAATGATTTACCAGGAAGAGATTTGAGCATTTTATTGTTTAGCTCGTCACATTGCTTGCGTGTAGGAAAAAATGTTACTACCATTATTCCTTGTTCTTGCAACTCAGCAATTTTCTCAGTCAATGAGCAAGTAAACACTCTTGATTGGAGAGTGCTTATGGTGGAGCTTGTAACTTCACCAATTCTAATACCATTAAGCAGCGTTGCATAGTCTTTGTCACCTTTCTGACGCTCATTGATGGTTAGCTCATCGTATACAACAGTTTCTTCCCATATATTGGGAGAGGTTGCACAGCCTATTCTGTACTTGACTACAGTGTCAGGTACAGCTGAAAATACTGGTTGACCACCAACAGGCTCAAGTTGAAGCAAATCACCGAAAACAATCATATTTCGTGCTCCAAAGTAGTCAACACCTCCATATAGCTCATTCAAGCGTAGATGAATGTATGCTAGATTGAGGCTACTAACCATTGAAATTTCATCTACAATGAATAATTTCACATTACGCAGAGCTGTTTTCATCACTTTGTGTGCAGCTTTTGGTAAAGACCAATGGACGGCTGACCTACCCCCGTGCTGGACAGGTAGCTGAAATAACCGGTGGATAGTCATGCCACCAACATTAAACGCAGCTAAACCTGTTGGTGCAGTTATGGCACATGAGCAATCAGCACTAGGCCACAGTTGAGCTACAAATGCTTTGATTGTCTCGATAAGAAATGATTTACCTGTTCCAGCGACACCTGTGACAAACATGCACAATGGAGGTAAGTCACAAGAACAATCATTTGTTTCATGTTGTTGCACGTGAATCATATGCTCTTTGACTTTGTCAAATATTCGCCTCTGATCTGCATTCAACATGTTGGTCCTATCGGAAAGACTAAGCGTGTCTTCACACTTAGTGACCATGCTTACAGCATCCTGCATTGCAGCAACTGCTTCACAGATTAGCTGTGGCTCACTATCAACCTTTTGCTCTGGACAATCAGATTGTCTGGCTTCATTGATTAGTTTAACACTACGATTACATTCAAGCATCTGCTGTAATCGAGTGTGGTGAGTCAAGCAACGGTTTTCACCAGTGTCAGGAAAATGCCGATTAAATGCTTCTTCAGCAGTCTCGTCTTCTACTAAAAGCTCACTCTCATTTCGGAAAGGCACAAAAAGCATGATTAGAGAATAGTAATAATCTTCTTTCTGATTTTCATTTCTCAAATCATATAACTTGTGATTGGGTAACACAGGTTTGCCGCGCCTTTTGAATTCAGTTTGTTTCACACCTTTGACAATAGTGTGATACCAAGTGTAATTAGCGACAATGTCGTAAAGACACATGTCCTCAAGCTTATCGGGACGATTGGGATAGTAAGTGTCTACAAGATTCGACTCAAATAAATCCTCACTATCAGGATCTGACTTTGAAAGCTCCGTCAAAGCTGCGTGACTTTTGAGTCGTCGATTTCGTTTGTGAGGCATAGATACATTTACGAACTGTATTGCTTCTGATTTTTCAGTCAAGTGGTCACCCAACAACAAGTCGGCAGCCTCATACAAACCACACTCTCGTGAGCTCAAAGCTTTCATTCCAAATTTGTAGAGCTTGCTATAAATGCTCTTACTGTCTTGGATTTCTCTCCAAATGTCTTGCATGTTGCTTCTTTCTGCTTTAGTGACATAGCCACTAACGTAATGAGCTAATGCAAGAGAAGACTCTGACACAAACTGTATGTCAATGTTAGCTTTCCACAATAATAGAATCAGAGGATTATAGTCATTCACTCTAACCTCTGACTCTGTTCGTGGAAGTTCGTAGATTTTCTTACGAGTTTTAAGAGAGTCTTCTACAGAGTGCACAATACCTGTTTCACAAGCCGGACGAGGAAAGCCAAACTTACAGTAAGTTATGAACGTACTGCCGACCTTTCGTCTGCGCTTGCAATATGCACTACACTTATGCATTTGATATCTTGTGACGAGCTCATGCAATTCAGGACTGGTTTTCTTGTCAGGAATGTGACAAGTAACCCTTTCCTGGATCCATTTCAATACAACAGCAGAGTCATCACAGCCAATAACTGGTGCATCTTTTATCCACAACAGGACGTGGTAATGAGGTGCACCTCTGGCTTGATACTCCTTCTTCCAGTAGAAGTGCTCTACTTCACCCAATATCTGACCTTTACAAATGACAATGCGGAAGAAGGCATGAAATTTCTCAGAAAATTTTCGAGAAACCGATATAGGATCTTCTGTGCAAAGTCTTCCCATATCGTAATTTGGAGAGACATTATTTACCTTCCTGAGGTAACGAGCCATGTCACTCCACTCATATTCAGCACAACTGAATGTGAGAAACAATGTTGGTGATCCCCAGTTACGCACCATGCACTTGAGATCACTCTTACGCTGCCACCAATACTGTTTGCTACCGCGTACTGACTGAAGCATTGTGAAGAGGCTTGCTTCTAACCGTTCATCAGAGGCTTCAACCTTAGCTAGTAGCTGCTTAACAGACATAGCAACTCCTCGTGAGGAATGAAGGACATTGTAGACGCCGTTACCTACTTCACGTAGGGTTTTTTGATTCAGCAGATAAAATACATATGAGGCATCTTTGCGAAATCGCGAGTCTTTGTTATGCAAACGTTGTTTGACAAACTCGCTAAAGCTCAAAGTGATTTCTTTGTTGCGAGGATGATTCTCACCAAATTGCCCGTTTGGGTAAAGTACAGGAAAGCACATAACATCCAAGTCTTTCAATCTACTGTGAATAGGTGCTTCTGTAACATTAACCAACTTGTATTGGTCTATGTCAGAAACAGTTGGAATCTGATTATCTAAATACCTAATAGTATAGGACTGATAACCAGCTATATCGTCAGCAGTAGCCTTATCTAGCATCCTAGTGGTTGCATTGTTAGCCACTTCGATTACTTTTTGTGTAGTTTCATCGAGGCTGTCTGCTTCTACTGACTTATAAAGTTTGTGAATCTCTTTCAGCTTTCTTATAGCTGCTTTCACACGGTCTATATTGACCAGAGAACGCCAAACAACATTAGCTTTTGTGGGTTTACCATTCACTAGTATGTACAATTCCGGTGATGCAACACCAGACTTTGCCGATCCTTCAACATTGGACAGCGTTTCACACGTTTTATTGAATGGTAAAGGCAGAAGTGACAGATTTTCTCTGAAACAAGCATTGACAGCTACAACACACGTTTTCAGCATCATCATTCCACTCTTTCTCAAGTTGGGATATGACTACAGAATGCTGTAACTGCAAGGTGGTTTCTAAGTTGAGCACTCTAAAAAACGAGTTGTTTATTGAGGAGCCTTCCTCACCAACAAAATCATTAGTTGTTAGCAAATCGTCAAAGCTCTTCCCAGTTGCAGAAAGTAAATGCTTGAAATTACCTTCGCCTAGGGCACGATCAATGCCAGCAAGGGATTCGTGACTTGCCTTTGCACGATATACTCGACGCATAAACGTTCTCAGTACTTTATGATGTGCTGAAGCCGCTCGTAAAATACGAAGCTCACTATTACACATACTACCAGTTTGATGACATGCCAAAGAATGACCCTTCATTTGCCGTTCATTTGAGCAGTCATCACATGATTGTAATGCTTGTCGTAAGTCATGCATTGGAAGAGTAAAGGAATTCTTTAGTCTAACAATTGCATTGACTTCATCATCAGTGATTGGCTTACAATCACTGGTACACGGACATTCATCACGAGGCTGGCTAGAAGGATCAATACGATCAGGCACATCTGAATCATCATCATCCTTTACATACGATGCTTCATAGAAGTATGGATCACATGATCTTTTGCAATGAATGCCTTCACCAAAGTCATCTCTGCTTTTGATACTCTTTGCATTGATACTTTTAGCAGATTTAATCAAATCAGCAGCATATTCCTTGCGCTTCTTTAAGGCTTCATGGACCAGCCTACGAGCTGCTATTCTACATGCAACACGATAAGAGATTCTAGCCAATCGCTTTGCTATAGGCTGCTCTTTAAAAGCTTCCATAACCTCGGTTCTTGCTTTACGATTTGCTAGCAATTCTCTTATCAGTTCATTGATGTACATTTCCTTTACACTAGATTTTGGGGGAGATAAATAGTATTTACTTCTTCTAGAGTGGGAAATGATTTCTTTGTGTTTAGCATAGTACGCCATACAAGCTTGTGTCTTAACCCTCGTGTTTTTGAGATACCAAACACGTGATGACACTTTCTTCTGATGCGAACTATTTTGGTACTTCGCCCTACGTTGTGCTTTGATTTTATCTGATTTACTGTGGTACCTAGAGAAAGCAGCAACCTTCCTGGCAGTCAAATGTTTTGCATACGCAATTTTTGACTTTACTTTTTTAGCCGCAGGGTTCTTGTCATATGCCAGCTGTGCAGCAACCTTTGACATCATCTTTTTACGGTCAGGATTTTTGTCATAGGCAACCCTTGACATCATCTTTTTCCGGTCAGGATTTTTGTCATAGGCAACCCTTGACGCCATCTTTTTCCGGTCAGGATTTTTGTCATAAGCGTGCTTTGACAACAACTTTTTAGCGTCAGGATTCTTGTCATATGCCTGTTTTGAAGCAATCTTAGAAGCCATTTTCTTTGACTCAGAATCGACACCATAGGCTTCCTTTCTATCAGCCAGTATTTTATCTCTATTCTCTCCATATTGTTGCTTATTGTGTGTGCGCTTTGTACGTGCTCTACTAGGCATGATTACCAAACTAGAAAATATTATAAGACTAACCTTGTTGATATTATATTATTGAACTTACAAATACTCTTCAGTGACTGTGAGACGGGAGACGATCGATGAAAACAAAATGCAGACTTCGGTGAGGCCAAAGAAAAGTAGAATTGACAGGTGTAGTCTTCGTAAGGCGGATGAAATGGATGGATTCTCGCGGACAGCTAGGAATAGAGCAGCAATATTTAAAAAAAACGGAAGCCACTCAACGACACCATGTGCACGCTCACGTTACATCACGTGCGTGTTTTAAATGGCGTCATATACATTGCTGGCTACAGCTCGTGCTCGTGAAACCAGCAGAAGTATTTTTGTTACTTCGCTATAAACTAAGTTCAAAAGGCACATGCCAGAAGAATTTCATGACTATTCGTGGGTGTTTAGACCTGCACATGACTTGCGTTAGGACGCTAGGCGCGCTGAAGAAAGAAGAAGAAGAAAGAAGAAGACGAAGATGACGAAACTCGATTTTCACCGTTTCCAGGTTCGTCACTTTAGCAACAATTTTGAGCAATCTTATGACTATTGTGAGGATCGGGCAGCGCCAGAGGGCAGACCTAAGTGTCTTTAGACGTACAAAATTCGCCACCAGGTGAAATATCGGCGTTTGAACGCTAATACATGCATGTAGCCGCCATTTTGTTTTCTTGGCCATCCCTACATAGGGAGACACTACCGTGCCTCCCTAATATATATATATACCATAGTGTGTGGGCGTCCCCATACAAGGCACAGGTGGTATATTTGTCATATTCCCCACCATGGTGCACACCTCAGTTAACCCATTGAAGAGTGAATTTCTCATATACCTCCATGGTGGTATATATCGCATAATCCACCATGGAGATATATACCACGATCAGAGGAGGTTGGCCACGCGTCATCGATCATCATTTCTACGTATGCAATGCGTAGGCCGAGTTCATGTGACCGCACAGGCAGGACGTAATTCCAACATGAATAACTTAAATTAATAGACTTTTTCCAACCTTTTCCAACCTCATGAATTTATTCATATTATATGAATTTGCTGATTTGCAACTAGTTGGAGGCGCAGGACAGAGCGAAACTGTTTGCAAGCATTCAAGAAGTTGTTAACCGACCAAAAGGAGGTCGTATTTCAGGAGGCTTGGCTCGGCTTGGCCGTTTTGGTTGCCACACTGTGAAACATTGGGAAGAAGCAGAAGATGGTCTACGGTGACCATGAGCGCCGAAGGAACGCTGTGAGCATTTGAAACAGCATTGGAGCTTGCCAACATTATTGTAGGACCGCTTATAACAGTCGTACAGCATATTGAGCACAGCCTACCGCCAGTCAAGGCTACAGCATTCAATCACTGCTAGCAGCAGTTCTACATCACCCGTGGACAGCCTCGTGTACATTTGGTCTCCATTCGACAGCACTGACTGTAGCTGGACTCAGGCCCGGCGGAAGCAAATTTTCATAGGACCGACAGCTCATTAATATTCATATTTATTGCGTATGACTCCGCCCCTTTGCAATTTTTGGTCGCGTGTGACGAGATCTAGAGTCTCTGTCAGGCTAGGAAACAAGTTTATACTGACTCGTAGAGTGACTATGGCCACAGTTTAGCTCGTGGCAACGTAAGGAAAGTGCTTTTGTGTAATCGTGGGCCAAAATTATTGGTCCGGCACGTGCCGGGTCTGCCCTGTTGGGTGCGCCGGGCCTGACTGGACTGCCAGCAGCTATGCTGCAGCATCGGTGGGCGGGGCTCTTTGCTATTTCAATGTCATGTGATCGTGCGTGTAAGTATGACGCGTGGCCAACCTCCTCTGTACCACGATGGTGGCATATGAGAAATACACTCCTCAAGAGGTTAACCAAGAGGTGTGCCCTGGTCACGTGACCAGGTTGAGGTTGCACGACGGCATCATCGGAAAGTTATTCGCCTTGCAACTAGCAGCACCCAGTTGCAGGGCGAAGATGCCGAGAAGTGGCTGAGATTTATAGTGTACAATCATCCAGACACTAGTGGGTATTAAATTGGCAAGCATGTGACAAACCCCGCCCAAGTCATGTTGAATATTGCAAGAAGAATTTGTAAAACTTGGCGATCGCTCTTTCGCTCTAGAAGCACAAAGCTGTCCAAGTCTTTCCCACACACTCTACTCAGGTACGCGTACACACTTGGGGCCTCCTCTCGGCCCGTGACTCACCGCTAAATCGAGATCCACGCGAACGCGAGCAAGAAGCGACGCCCACACGCTAAGGTATATAACATATGAACCATGGCTTGTCGGTGTGTATGCCGAATATAAACCATACTTCCCGTCACATCAAAGGCACCGCCAGGTGCGTTATAAGCCATAACTACCTGCACGCGTAAAATGGCGTCGCACGACGATCGACTACGGGTTCCACCGAGCCTCGTGACAGTAAGAAATGGATTATACAATATAAACCATGACTTCTAGGTTGTTATCAGCAATATGAGACCCTCGCCCTTGATATCAGCCCTCGGCTTCGCCTCGGGCTGATATCTCGGGCTCGGGTCTCATATTGCTGATAACCACCCGGAAGTCATGGTTTATATATTACATACCACCCTCGGTCTCGGTCATCGGAAGTTTGCAGCCTCGATAAACCCCTCGCTTCGCTCGGGGTTTATCTCGGCTGCAAACTTCCTCTGACCTCGACCTCGGGTGGTATATTCGGCATACACACCTCCAAGCCATGGTTTATATATTACATATACACCTGCTGACAGGTGTATATACAGCTGGCAGGTGTATAATTATACGTATTTATACCATACTTCAATATTTCTGACCAATCAGATTGCTCAAAACGAGGTGATTTATTTCACTTATTACACCTCCCAGTTCACTTATTACACCTCCAATTTCACTTATCACACCGCAGAATGGACCCGTTGTGAACAAAACAGTTATACTGTCTTAGCTTGGAAAAAGATTTGATTCACGCACTTACACTTCGTAGTTAGCTTCTCCATGCTTAAGCGCTTCTAGTGAGACCCAAAGTAGCGCTTCTACACGGCTGGAAGATAGTAAACTGAAGCGTCGTCACTAACTTATGAATTCAAACGACGCGCTCTTACACGACCGTCGCTCGATGATGGAAACGGCGACACTACTGGCTTCTCGCAACAGTAGAGGGCTTGTTTCAGTGCTTGGTAGTCTTGGGAAGCTTACCTGAGAGCGCAGTATGGTATAAATACCTTATACCATGAAACAGTCGGGCAATACGGGATTAAAATCACCTTGGAAACCGAAATAGACGCCCTCGCGCTTCGCGCTCGGGTCGTCTATACTATCGGTTTCCGCGGTGATTTAAATCCCGTATTGCCCTCCTTTTCATGGTATAACATATATTTAGACCACAGCTAAGCGTCACTGACCAACCAGATTGCGTAGCTGCGGGTCTCTATTTCTCGTAGTGGAATCCCGCCTCTGCCGCGACCTCATAATGGAATCCCACCACACGGCGCAGATTACGGTTCTGTGAGCGGAGTTCTACTGAATAATTTTACAACGCTCGCGTGTCCTTGCTCGTCGTTCGCGTCGTTTCTGTTTGCTGTTGCTATGGTCTAAATCAGTTAGACAGTGCATCCAATCGGATCTACGCGATGTAGAAGCCCTCGCGCCGTTACCATAGCGCCCTCGCTACGCTCGGACGCTATATAGCAACGGCTCTCGGGCTTCTAAATCGCGTAGATCCTCGGATGCGCTGTCTAACTATTATATATACACCTCTGGACAAGAATACGAGTGAACATCAAGTTGCAAATTGTCTTTTTTCTGCTTTTAGAGGCACGAAGCACCGGACTTACTAAAGGACCGACATGCAGTGCCACGGTGGTCTCTAGCTCTCGTCTAGTCGTCTGCAGTACGACGCATAAGCACACGCTGACCTGGCAACGCTCGGTCGGTTCTTACGTCTAGACAATCACCACAAACGGTTCCTACGTCTAGACAATCACCACAAACCTTAGATCGTTCCTCTCAGTACTAGCACACCTCGAGCAAGACAACTGAAATCGACATTCGCGTCTTCGAGCAAGCCTTACACTAGCGATAGGTGGCTTCAACAAAATTAAGGCATCTAAACTAAAACTACTGCTACCTGAAACGCTAACTAAAGGAGTACAACGCCTGTAGACACCACAGCAGAGAGATGGAAGCGGATCCCTAGCTGCTCCAAATCGCCACCATATTTTCATGCTGAGCATGTGCTGACCTACTGCGCATGCTCAGTAAATAGAACAAAATGGCGGACGACTAGTAACGCATGAATCTCAGTACGAATTATATCTCATATAGCATGATTCATCGGCCTATATACATTATTTAGACCATACCACGTGACTTTCGACCAATCAGATCGCTCAAAAAGTGTGCATTAAATAGCTTAATGCACACTTTTATTAACGCACACTTTGTCGAAATAGCAAGCACTCGGTCGTAAAGTCACCTGGTATGGTCTAAAACGTTTAAACCACACTAGGCGGTGCATTACGCGATATAAAGCACTCGGGCGTCGTCAATAACGGTCTCGAACGCTTGATAATGCACTCGCCTTCGGCTCGTGCATGCGTTCTCGACCGTTATTGACCCCACCCTCGTGCTTTATATCGCGTAATGCACCGCCTAGTGTGGTCTAAATATTACACAAACCTGCAAGTCGGCCAATTTGGAAACATATCGCCCTCGGGCCTGCGGCCCTCGGGCGATATCTTTCCAATTGGCCTCCTTGCAGGTTTATATAATGTATATAGACCTCTGAATCATGCTATATCATATACATATATATATGTTAGGCGCAAAGCGTCGATTAGGACAATCCACGGATTGCCCTGCGCAAAGTATGGATCTACGCTTTGCGCGACAATCTACGGATTGCCCGCTTAATCCGTGGATCGCGCGAATCAAAGGGCTCAAAGCATGGATTTGGTCAAACCATGGATTTGAGCTGGAAGATACATGTATGCCTAATGATCCTAGTCTACTGCAGTACCACGCATGGATTCAGTTGCCGCCAAACCATAGATTCGTGCTGGGATTGAGACGGATATCATCTATAAGAAATTGGTCCTATATACTGTCGTGTTAGTGCACAGTGCTGCATGCTCTCAAAGTAATTATAATTATTAATAGTTGTCAACAGATGCTTTATTGACACTAAAGCCCATAAAAAGCCGCAACAATTTGTTCTTCTTGTGTTGTTGGATTTTTTTGGCATAGAGCTAGGATCATCACCTGCAGTCAAAGAATGTACATAATCAATAATTAATCAGTGCGTGGACATAAACTGACCTCTTTAAAGAGCACATCCAGAGCTAACCGAAACTCTTGATTCTCGGTTATCCCCTTAACTTCTGCAGCTTTCACAAATGAGACCAGCTGATGATTCATCTGACACATCTATTAATTTTAATTAAGAGTAAATGTGCATTGTTACAGCATGCATGCATACCTCTTCACTTGAGAAATATGATGTAGCTGCACCAATAGAACTATCCTTCAGCTGCTGGAGTTCTCTGAAGTTAGCTTGTGGATTCATAACCAAGTCTCTGTTGGCAGACTTAGTTTTTCCGGTAGTGATTGCCATTAAGTGTCCCTATATAGCATGATACAAACTATCATAATAATTATGCCAATAATTATTATAAAACTCTGTTAATTAATGTAATTATAATGCACAGATCAAAACAATAATTAGACAATACACAAGAAGACAAGTCGTGCATATTATACCTTGAAATTCTTAAGAGCAGCAGTCACCTCTTCTACAATTGGCCAGAGAACCCTCTCTAATTCTCTTGCACCCTCGACCACTTCTTCCTTCAATGCATCATCCATATGTACGATCTTCTGTTTGTTCTTTTTCACAGTGCTACAATAACAAAGCAAACAATAATAAATATTATTGTTTCACGTTGGCCGAATTGTTAGGGAACTACATGACCTGCAACCAATAAAATTGCTCTAAATGCACCAAAACATTATGCTGACTTACTTATGTGCTTTGCCAGGAAAAGGTGTCATATGTTGTTTGGACAAACAATTCACCAGATGCTGGCGCATGAGTGGTTGTGTCCAACAAATTGAACATGGGTCCTTGCCCTCGCATAAGGATACAGCAAAGGCAATTGCAAAGACTCCACAATCTGAACTTCCAGACTGGACCTGCGCCTTTCGCATTCTTACAGTCAGCATTGACTCTGTTGTGCCCAGCAGCCTACAAGCCTGTTTCTTAGCAGACGCTGACAATCTGCTGTGAAGGCTGTTACCTCTCTAGGCTTACAACCAATGGTAGATAGGCAAGTCCAATGGTTCATATGATTGATTATCTGGATACCCTCAGTTGCCATTACATCGAAAGTCAGATTCGAACCAAAGATTGGATTATGCAGACCACTAACTAAGGGATATTGCTTTCTCAGCAACCAGATATGTGCTTGTCGTTCAACCATCTTTCACTTTCTATTATTTCCTTGTCTTCTACAGTAAGAAGTAGATCCTTGACCCACCAATCTTGAGCTGGAGGAGATAGTGATGATGATACAGAAAAATTATCTGCACTTGACTGAGATAAAGAAAGTGGTGAACGACATGATGCAAAAGAGGATGGCTGGTCTGGTGAATTATACTCCTCATAAACACCTAAGTCTGAGTCATACCCACTGTTCTGACAAGGTTTTCCTGAGTGACAGTGGCACCATGGAGAGCATTGATTTCCTGTCCTTCGACAAGAACAACGTTTACTGCCACATCCACTTTTGCAGTTACAAGCAGATGTAGCCTTGTGCTTGACAGGAGAGTGTGGAAGAGATGGAGAACGAGGAGATGATGTCAAATCAGAAGATTGCATGGTCTTGAGGTGCACATAAATCAGAATGTTCAAGACTGTTATGCTCCTGGACAGCAAGGCCACTACAGTTCTTACAAGATCTTCCTGAGTGGCATCGGGAAGAGCATGGCTTGGCTGCTTTTCTACAAGAGCACTGCATACCACCACAACCTTTTTTGCAGTGGCATGTCTTTCCATAATAGGCATTACTAGGGTTGGTTGACTTAGACGCCTCACGCAAAGTTACGACTGGTGCTTTCTTCCAGTTAGTGATATCTAGCTGTAGTGCACTGCCATATGCCTCTAGTTCATTTTCAGGATAGCAACTGTCCAACACACCGAACTTGCAAAGTAATCGATACGAGAAATACTTCTTTCCGCGGCGTTCGACTACAATACTTGGAAGCCGATGAAGATCAGTAGAAGCACGATCAATTCTGGGTATTCGTACTGAAACAGCATCTCCAACATCAAAAGTTTGCACTTTCTTCTTTTTCTTGTACCGCTCTTTCATTCTTTCAGCATTTTTTCGATAGTGCTTGTCTGCAATAACACGCCTATGCAGGTGCTTTTGTGATGTAGCTAGTGGATTCATATCTGCAATGCAACAAGTTAAGTAAATAAAATTAATATTGAAATGATGAACATGAATAATGTTCTGTGCAAACAGGGATTAGGACCATCCATAAAGTCCAAGGGTCTCAATTAAAGCAACAAGCAGACATTTGTGCACAGTCTATAAGCCATGCCTATTTGAGCTACACCCTGCTAACCTTGCACATCCACACTTTGCACAAGACGATCCATGGATGGTCCTGATCCCACTATAGGTTTGCAGAACAAATACAAAGCTTGCAAGTAGAATTCACACACACATACCAGGCTCTTCTTGAAGCAATGGTGAAGAATTCACTTTCAGAAATGGTGAATCACCATCTTTTACAGCAGATTTGTCTTTAAGAAATGGTGGAGGACTCTCTTTGGCAACAGATTCTTCTTCAGGAAACGGTAAAGGATTGGAGTCATACAATTCATCATCAGTGTTATCACCTGCACAAAATAATATAGGTTATAATTATAGTTAGTTAGTTAGTATGTGTGTGAGCAATGGCATTAAAAGAATGCAAATACAATTAATTTTACCTTCCTCTGTCAAAATATCAGCTACTTCCTCTTCCATGACCAGTCCAGACACACCAGGGAACACAGTCGTGCGTGGAGGCTGACCAAACACCAGCTCAAATGGAGTTGCTTTCATGGTTCTCTGCATAGAAGTGTTGAGCTGGTCTGTAGGTACTGTGAATAACAATGATTCACAAATGCACTGACATTGTATTTCTGGGAGCCACATAGTCCAATGGTTCTGTTGTTGATCACGTTGAGCATAAAAACGACTGGCTAACATCTCCTCTACTTTGGCATTTCCTCGTTCAACAAGACCCTGAGTCTGTGGGTGCCTTACTCGCCCATTGATTATCGTAATTTCTCCAGGCCACTCTTCTATCAGCTTTTTCACAATACTGTTGACAAATTCACGCCCATTGTCTGACTGCAGGATCTTGGGGGGACCAAAATAGGCAAAAACCTTGGAAGACAAGTTTAATGCAACCTCGGCAGCACTCTTCTCCATGCATCTGAGGAAAGAGAACATGGATCTTGGACCAGTGATCCATAAAGTGCCCAATCCAATTGTATGCACCATCTGGCCGATGTCGCATGTCAATAAGATCAACCTGCATGCACGTGAAGAAAATTTTACTTTAGAAATGCAAACATAATTATATACAAGCATTCATGCAATTGGTACATGTACACACATGCGCTAGTATTTTCTCAACCACAAAAATTTAACCCATGAAATAGTTACTAACGAAAAAATGTGTGATTACTATATTAGTATGGGAAATAGCATGCATTAAGCATGATGCACAATAGAGTGAACCCTGGATGTTATGTTAATCAAAAAGGAGTGAATGTCCAACTATATATCAGCTTGTGCAGAGTCATTTATTACATGTACACATGCAAACCTGGCCTCTTGTCATAAATCCAGAAGCTAGAATTGGTTTCAATGGAGCCTGATTTTGCTGTGGTCTTTGTAGACTGCATGCTTGACACTGACGGATAAACTCTTGAATCACCGACCTTGGGAGGCATTCATAGCATGTCGCCACCTGCAACAGCAAATGAATGTTAATTTGTTAATGAGTTTGCACTGTACTCACTTCAGCTAAGGTCTTCTTGTAGCCAGTATGCCCACGCTCTAGACAGTGAATTCTGTTGAGAATCTCATAAAAATCCTCAGCAAATGCCACACGACGGTATTTTCCAAGAGGAGTTGGATCATTCTCATCCTACAGCAGTAACAAGAAGATTGTTGTACATAGGCTCTTTTGTACAGCACAACAAACCTTTTTCTGTGGCTTAGCTGGCAAACACAGAACGTTCGACAGACCAAGAACTGGGTAGTCCATCAACAAAAAACCGCGCGACTTAACCCAGAATTTAAAATGCGCACTGGTCTCCCCGGCATCACGACCCGAAAGATAAGCTACTATCTCTGCTCCTCTACTCCTGGTCAGCACTTTACTCCCTGTCTTCTTTGTCTGCACGAAGGAACTATTAACAAAAGCCTCAAACGCCTCTCTGTCAACCATGGCCGCGGATCGATAGACCTCGAGTCAATAGCAGCTGGAAACGATCGTTCTGAAACACGTGTCTGAATCGAGAACAATCCGTGGATTGGCTGCGCAAAGCGTAGATCCATACTTTGCGCAGGGCAATCCGTGGATTGTCCAAATCGACGCTTTGCGCCTAACATATATATATTTATACCATACTTCAATGTTTCTGACCAATCAGATTGCTCAAAACGAGGTGATTTATTCACTTATTACACCTCCCAGTTCACTTATTACACCTCCAATTTCACTTATCACACCGCAGAATGGACCCGTTGTGAACAAAACAGTTATACTGTCTTAGCTTGGAAAAAGATTTGATTCACGCACTTACACTTCGTAGTTAGCTTCTCCATGCTTAAGCGCTTCTAGTGAGACCCAAAGTAGCGCTTCTACACGACTGGAAGATAGTAAACTGAAGCGTCCTCACTAACTTATGAATTCAAACGACGCGCTCTTACACGATCGTCGCTCGATGATGGAAACGGCGACACTACTGGCTTCTCGCAACAGTAGAGGGCTTGTTTCAGTGCTTGGTAGTCTTGGGAAGCTTACCTGAGAGCGCAGTATGGTATAAATACCTTATACCATGAAACAGTCGGGCAATACGGGATTTTGTAGCTCAGGAAGCTCTAAGATCAAAGGCACCGCTAGTGGAATATATCCCATACCACTGCGGATTTCAGGGCAATACTTATATCCCTCAGGAAGTGGTTCTACTTCCTGGGGGATATACATATCGCCCAGGAAGTCACGCTCACTTCCTGGGGAATATATATATATATCCTCCAGGAAGTCAGCTGACTTCAAAAAGTTACCTCCCACTTACCCCTCCGTACGAAAGGAGGAGAGGCTGGCTTCACAGAGAGTGAAGGCGAAGTTGCCTTTGAAGAGATTGCGGCGATTTTATAGCACTAAAGTTTCATGACACTTGTGGGACTCAAATAGTGCGAAAAAATGGCGTCTTGAATTTGTGGACAACAAAATAAACCAGCCATAATCATGTAAAGGGAAATATTTGCTGCATCTAAAAGCACGACTAAGTTTGGAGCATCAACCAAGCTCGTCGGGAGGGCCAAGCTCAAGCTTAGCAAAGAACGCGTTACTTGAGACAAACGCCGGGACCGTTCGACAGTGACGAACGACGCCGGTCACGGAATGGCTGGACAAACTACTGCAACCTAGGTTTGTTAAGCTGCAAAGGCTACATAACTAAACTGCAGGACCCACACGTATGCCTCAGCGAGGCTTACCGTTGCTGTCAGTTCTTCGGGCGGTCAACCAATGATCACTCGCGTACTTGACAAAGTTGGCTTATTCAGGTTAGTAAACGAACGAAAGTGTGCAGAAAGCCAGTCTTGCTGTTGGATCTTAGAGCTTTCTGAGCTACAAAATAGTTAACCCATGGGTTCCTCGGCAGTATGGAATATACCCTCGGCGGTTAATTATACCGCCCTCGGGCGGTATAATTAACCAGCCTCGGGTATATCCCATACCGCCTCGGAACCCATGGGTTAACCTATACAAAATCACCTTGGAAACCGAAATAGACGCCCTCGCGCTTCGCGCTCGAGTCGTCTATACTATCGGTTTCCGCCGTGATTTAAATCCCGTATTGCGCTCCTTTTCATGGTATAACCTATATATATATATATATTTCTAGTTGCTCTTGAGTAATAGCAGTCTTCTGGGTCTTTTTCAACTGAGGTCATAGCAGCAGCCATAATTATTATGGTGCATTGTAATTTGTACTGACAATAATCATTCAATATTGTTATGAGCTATGGTACCGCCTCATAGCGGTGTATTAGTAACGATTCCAATTATTATGCCTCGGTGGGCGGAGCCACGAGGCATACAGTAGTTCGTCGGTTTGTCATTCATTATGCCTCGGTGGGCGGAGCCACGAGGCATACTGTAATCGCGTTGTCTGTCGTTCTGTCTGTCTGTCTGTTACACCATTTTTGCGGCGCACGCTGAACGGTGAGCTCTGAAACTTGCAAAGCAGGTATAACTCGACATTATCTCAGTTGTGTATTAGCGAAAGTTCGATGCAAAGCTTTGTTCTAGATAGGGTCCGCAATGAAAAAATAAAAGTCCAAGAATCTAGCCTTTACTGCAGTTACAAACAACACTATATACGTAACAAACAACTGCATATTCAAATCTCTGAAATCGTTACTCGTTGCTCTGCAATCGCTAGCTGAAATCGGCAACTTTCGTGACCTTTGACCTTGGGGTTAAATAATGTTGCATTCTCGACTCTTCGGGACAGTTAGCAGTCAGCGCTCTGTTTGCGCGTGCTTAGTACCGTCTCGGCAGTTCTTGCAACAGCTCAGATTGGCAGGCTTACCTCCCCAAACTAGGCACCAAAGGTGCTGATGCCTCGGTGGAGCACACAGAGGGACAACCGACAATAAACTATACAATTAAGCAACAGCTCAATTCCTGTACAGCAATTCCACAAACACAGCAACTGCAGATGCATGTATACAGGATTTCTGTACAGCAGTCACAATGCAGTGCTTTAGTTATGCAATCAGAAGCCAATCAGTGCTCAGTGACCATAATTCAACTGGGCGTGTCTACAATGTTCAGTACAGCCCATGCATACTGAACACGAGCGCGAGATAGCTTCCATAGCTTGCTTACACAATTTCTGCTTGCTCGACTTTTCTCGGTCTTGATGACGTTTCATTCTCAGAAAATGGGAATGACCAATCAGATCCCCTTATTTTCAAAATTCGCAGCTTGCTCGACTTTTCTCGGTCTTGATGACGTTTCATTCTCAGAAAATGGGAATGACCAATCAGATCCCCTTATTTTCAAAATTCACATGACAAACGCGCCGTTGAGCACATGATCAACATGGCGATAGTGCAGTGTGTTCAGATTCATCGATGACAGAGAGCATCTAGGGTAATCTTCGTTGACTAATAAGTACTACGAGGCAGCCAGCCACTTCTTAGCGGGCTCAAACGAGCGATTTCGCTACCAACAGGTGTGGAAAAATAATTTGCGCTTTATTGTTGTTGTCATTACATTTGTGTGCGCTGTCATCTTCGAGCGCCACCAAGGAACACAGCATAGTACCTGTCGTGTCTTCCTGACCTGATCTGTAACTATTGTCGAGTGCTGTAGTTCATGTGACCACAGACATTAGTATACAGACAATTTGTCCGCATATTGCATCCGTGTAGCTATTAAACGCGTGACAATGACGTCACCAAGACCGAGAAAAGTCGAGCAAGCTGCCAGACCCTATCTGAAGCAAAGCGGAAGAGGTGTGGTCTGGGAACGAGACTATGCAGCTTGTTGCAGCGCTCTTCAGCTTTAATTTCATCATATAGGAACTGCATTGCATAACTATATATTATACTGCATTGTGATTGCTGTACAGCAAGGTATAACAGCTCAGTGCAGTTTGTTGCTGTGTATGTAAAATGGTTGCATTCCACCGAGGCATCTGCACCTTTGGTGCTTCATTAAGTTCAGTTATTAAAAAATTTCCCGGCAAATCTGACTTAGTGAGATGGCACTTCGCTTTCGCTGCCACGAAAAGGAACGCTCCCCAACTTGGTATACATCGTTCGATAGCTATTTTCCTCCTCTTTCTTAGGGAGGGACTTTCGCGCCAATAAGATGTGTTGTAACTTAGCAAATTAGTGAAAAGATTCAACTTTGCATTAAATAATACAGTCTTCGGTAGTTTCGCCCTTAACTACTACTGTAACAGAGCTGCAAAGTGCGTGCAAAAGACGAAGTAGGTGGATGTGACATACGTTATGATATTGGTTCATGTCATGCCTGCGAACTACACAGCAGTAGCGAAATTGGAAGATATCACTGGGCCGGCGTCAGTGCAAGTGACTAATTTCCCGCGTCAACCCGGTTCAACGAAGGCCGTTTGTCAAGTAAACTAGTCTCTATCTTGGTCTCAGAGGTCAGTGTATAATTTTCACCGTTGAGAAAATCGACAAAAGGCGAAAAAGTTTTAAAATCCTTGCAGTAGTTCCAATGATAATGGCTAACAAGAAATTAAAAAGATTTCTATCGAAATCAAAAGGATGTAGTGATGAAGAAATCTACCACTGGTTCACAATGTAAACCAACAAGGAACAAGCATAGAATGGTAACACGATTTACTTGCTAACAGACCATAGATCCCTACATCAGTGGCTGCTGTGGCCAGACTATAGCTAGTTAAGCTATTTACTGTTGACTGACACTTTGAATACAATTCAGCTTGTGACAAAATATTGATCTTATGTACAGCCACTGATGTAGGGATCTATGGTCTGTTAGCAAGTAAATCGTGTTACCATTCTATGCTTGTTCCTTGTTGGTTTACATTGTGAACCAGTGGTAGATTTCTTCATCACTACATCCTTTTGATTTCGATAGAAATCTTTTTAATTTCTTGTTTGTGTCCCTTTTTCTTTTTAGTGAAGTGCAGTTCAATATCATGCATGCACGGAGAAGTCTTTGTTTCCACCATTAGTTTAGTATTGCTGTCGTTGATGGCTTGTCTTAAACTTGTAGCTAAAATTGTTAAGCTGTACGTATCAGGTCTGCCTTGTCGCCTACGCATGCATGCAGTGCATACGAGCCCCGCCCACACTTGTTTGCAGACGGTTATAATTATTTGGCAAGTGCAGAATGGCGATCCTACAAGAGCTTACTGTTCTTCGAAGACTCCAGACAAATGCCGGGTGTGTGTTCTCCGTGATAGTGATCCACACGGCGCAGCGATACTTTAGCTGCTTGGTCACGTGCGCTACCCATTGCTTGGTCACGTGCGTATTGCGCAATCACAATAATGGCGTCTAACACTAAGCTGACAATGGATCACGATCGAGAAATCGCGGAACTTAGATCGCCGTTACGCTAAAAACAAAGCTCAAAAGGCACATGCCAGGAGAATTTCAGGACTGCTCGTGGATGTTTTGGTCTCGGCACTGCTCGCGTAAAGGCACTAGGCGAGTGGAAGAAAGAAAGAAAGAAAGAAAGAAAGAAAGAAAGAAAGAAAGAAAGAAAGAAAGAAAGAAAGAAACAAAGAAAGAAAGAAAGAAGAAAACGAAGATGACGAAACTCGATTTTCACCGTTTCCAGGTTCGTCACTTTAGTAACAATTTCAAGCAATCTCCTTGCTACTGTAAGATGGGGCAACGCCAGAGAGCAGATCTAAGTGTCTAAAGACGTATAAAATTCAACACCAGGCGAAATATCAGCGTTTGAACGCTAATGCATTGTATGTAGCCGCCATCTTGTTTTCTCGTTCATCCCTACATAGGGAGTCACTACCGTGCCTCCCTAATAGTAAAGCATACTGATACCGTTTTTTCTATTAAAACGAGTCGGAAAATTTTTAGCCAATTCAACTTAGTTGCAAGGTTGTAACTTCGCTCTCCCTAGGCCAATTCCTGCAATTCAAGCACCTTTCTGATCGCAGAAGACAGGGCTGTTTAAAGGAGATCTGGAAAAAGCTTACATCAGGTTTTTAAATTTTCGTCTGGAATCATTAGTATTAGACACGAACACTGAATCAGCTCGATCGCTAGCGAATGATCCCACATGATTTCAGTCGTATAAGCACCGTGTGATTTTATGCGAATCGGGTGCACATTTAGCCAGGTGGGCGTGGCCAAAATGCACTTGACGCGAGCGCGTGACATCCTTGTCACTTGTGCGGCTTCTCATGCAAGTCCTACAGTTGGTTCGTTCTTTTCACATGATCCGATCCGGAGCTTGAGAAGTTGAGAGGACGAGGCTATTGTCTTCTCCCGAGGGTTATCGGTTTATGGTCTCGTCTTCCGTGTCCTCCATTTTGATTTTAACCCGCGTACGCTATTCAGTATAATAGCCACGCCCAGTTTGATTCTCATCGATCATCACTGACTACCGATCTTGCTGTAAGCCCTTGAAAAGTTCTCTATCATGAGTACTAGTAGCAATAAAGTAGCGGCTACCGAATCAGCTGCTAACGCTATCAAGCAAAGTGAGTAAAAGCTAGACTTCAACTTGTCTGCATGCATGATCACTGAATTTTATAGGTGCCCTAGTTCCCACACTATTTAGGCTCAAGACAATGAAAGGAGCTGATGCTAAACCACTGAAGATAGTTCAAAAGATTGCTGCTCATGACTACACAACATTCGGTATGTATCTCCTACAAGATGAGACTGGAGAAGAGGTTGATCTCATTAAGAAGCACCATATCAGCGAAGGTGCTGAAACTGTTACGAAAGAGATACTTAAACAATGGCTGGCAAGTGATGCACCTACTCGTACATATCAACACTTGATAGAGTGTATCAGACAGTCTGAACTGGGTGCGCTTGCTGAGCTCATTGCAAACACATGCACAATTGTTGGACAAGGTATGATTTTGATATAACTAGTACATTCATGGAATGGCAGGGGCGAGCCTGAGCATTGATGTAATTTAGTGTCTAGTTGTGTATAACTTATAATTATTATTTGCACCAGATTATGTGGTGAGTCCAGATTTTAGTAGATAAGTCTGTGTCTATTATGTGAACACCAGTTTCATGGTTTCACCACAGCTTTTGTGCAATAATGTTGATTATAAGTATTATTTAAAAGCGCGAATGGATTTGTTGCTGTGGCGTATGTTAGGATTTGGCAGAAGGGGATGCAAAGCGCACCCCGAAAATTTTGCTAATTAATTATTCATGATCAATTAATTTTTCGCTTATTTTGCGTTAATAATAATTTTTATTGTGTAAATTATTTGGTTAGTGTAATTGGTACAGTGTGCGTTATTTAGAACTGTACGGCACTCGGACTCTTCGATGAAGCTATAGAGCTTAGAGCCTGAGGTTATGTTAGCCAGTAGCCTGCTACTTTATTAGCCCGTTTACACTTGAGCTTAGAACGGTTCTAGAACCGTTCCAAGCCCAATATAAACGGATGCAGAACCGTTCCAAACCGATCCGTTTCGCTAGGATCGGTTCGACATACAAGTGTAGGTCCAGACCGTTCCAGAACGGTTATTTTTATAGTGTAAACGGAAGCGATCCCCCAGGTATGCGTTTTAGCGTACTAAAATTGGCGTTTTCGCCTTTCCCGCAGGCATCATGACAGCCGTCTTGATGCAGTATGAGAGGCTGAATTATCAACAAGAGTCATAGTATGCGGTACGTATCGCCAGCTCCGGCTCCATAATTGTAGACGTAACAGCCACACCCAGTACAAGGGGTGTGGTCAGATCACGTGTTGCTAGAGGCATGCTAGTTGGCTCTGGATAGTATAAACGGTGTACAGAACTGTTCCCAGATCGATCCCAAAGACCGGACCAGAACGGTTCCACAAGTGTAAACGCACTGTATGAATAATAGGTCTAGTTTAAGGGGGATGCTGGAGCACCCTGAGCACCCTCCCTGGATACGCCACTGTGTTGATGGTGAATAGGATCAGTGCAGTTCAATATAGTTTTGATATGGTGATGGAAGGAGGAGAGAAGAAAAGTTGATCTAGCATATGATTGATGCAGCCTAGTGAATAATAGGCACATACCTAATTATAGTTTATAATAGTTAATAAAATTAATTAACATTAATTTTTTTTGTCTGGAAGAATGTGAACATGATGAGAGTGACTATGATGATGCTAATTCAAATAATTCAGTCACATGAGGTCAAAATTTCGTTCTGGCATTAGAGAGGTTTAGATTCACATCGACGGCTAACGGTAAACGCCTGTGACGTCACCATAATATTACGGACAAACACGAGAGTGTTCTGACAAAAGCGGAAGTATAATGGGCGTGTACCGAAGCTCAACGTGCGGGCTGAATGCAGTCATAGCACTGCTTGCACTGCTAAGCTAGCCAGTTTTGGCGATCTACCACTTGTGAAGTCATCATTGTAGCCTTCATGTATTGCTACTGTAACACAGAAGCTCTAAAGTGAAAACACGTGGCCATGTAGGTGCTTTCAAGTTGTTGTGTTAGCTACGGGCTAGTTCCAGCTCTTAGGCTTCTAGGTCTCCAGAGTAAGCCAAGCGTATTGGATAGTGATATAGCAATCGCATTGTCAAACATCGATTATCGATTGTCCAAGGTATACGTAAGTAAGCTCTACTTTGGTCTAGACTGGTCGCATAACTGCGTTTGCTGACGCCAAAAAGTGGCTGTAGACGAGAGCAACCGCCGTCTGTGGCGATTTGAACGCCGACTGGATTAAAATTTATGACGTCAGCACAGTATCTGTATTCAATTTTGTATTGCCCTCAATGAGAAAGCGTGACGTCACAATTTAGCGTTCACGTTCACCGTCGACGTGAATCTAAACCTCTCTAATGGTTTAGACTTGGTTTCTGCTAACGTTTAGAGCTGACTGTGTGTAGAATGGCTCATGGTCTAAATTATCAGTGGCTCTTGCCATGCCCATGTGTAGTCTGCTCTCTACAGACCTAACTTCCCGCTGATGTTCTCTCATTCTCTCCAGTCTACTGTTCCTTTGCCCCTCACTCTCTAGAGACCTACATCTCGCTCGTGTTGTTTCGTTCTCTTTAGTCTACCCTCCCTGTGCTCGGCGTCGCTCTCTATATACTATACAGACTTACTGAACTTCACGCGCACGCACTCGCTTCTTTTTTAGCCTTATCGCTCTACTGCTATCACACACAAGCTCATTAGACATATGCAATTGCTCTGTTGCAGCTACTGCTTTCCGCCGGCATCTCCGGTAGGCCCCTTGGTATTCCCTTTGTCGTTCCAGTCCGCGTCTTTCACGTTGATCGGGTGACTCTGCCTCTTGTCGTCGCTTTCTGGTAGCGGCCTTGTCGTGTAAAAGTTGTTGCTTTTCAGGTGTCTCTGATCTCTGTTGTTGTTGTCCCTGAGTCATCTGCATCATTGCCAGGTATCTTGTTTGAAACCAGGCGCCAATTATAATGTGCGCACGTGCTAAAAAGGGCGTTTCCTAGTTCTCGGGAACATTGAGAAAGGACAAACGCTACACTCATGACAGATAGATTCATTCCCCGCCACGTGGGCCATTGTGCCAATCAATGTGGGGCTCGCTCAGGCTCGCCCCAATAATTATTATGTGCAAGATTGAATGCTTATTACTTTACGATACAGATTTTCCTACCACCCCACAAGCAACAGAACCAGTGACTATTACACAAGATCACTCTTCTGTACAACTTCCAGTGTTGACTGTCTTTCAAGCAACTACAGCACAAAATTCTCAAAGAACCGAAGGAGCAATTCAAGATCGTATTTCTTTCAACTCTTATGCATCTTATCTCAGAGGATTATACACATCTATGTCTCAGAGCCACACCTTCCAACATTGGAGCAACCTCCCACGGTGTGAATTTGTCCAGCTAGCAATGATTTGTAGTGAGGGACTACGACATGGAGACAGCAGAGTGGAGGAAATGGTCAGACTGGCACAGCAAGGAAGAATAGAGACTATCATGAGTTACAAAAAGCCAATTAATCTTGAAAACCTATTCCAATTGCAAGTACCACTAGTTGTACTACCACCACCTCTTCCTCATCCAAGAATTCTTCTCATTGAAGGAGCCCCAGGAGGAGGAAAGAGCACACTTGCTCTCCATTATTGTAACCAATGGGCACAACATGCTTTCTTCATTGCCAGGTTTGATGTAGTGGTTCTTGTTTGTTTTCGAGATCAAATCATTCAGAATGCTAGAACCTTGGCTGATATACTACCAGCTGGTAATTTAGAAATGTCTCAAATTGTTGCTTCTCAGATGCAATCTTGTGAAGGAAATCGTGTGCTGTTTATCTTTGATGGGTGGGATGAATTTCCATCTCAATTACAGACTAATTCACTTTTATCAACAATAATTCGACAACCATGGAAGCTCTCTCTTCATCAAAGTACTGTTCTTATCACTTCTCGACCAGTGTCCTCAGGAAACCTGCTCCACATTGCTGATCGACGAGTGGAGATACTGGGATTCACTCAATACCAGATTCGTGTGTACATTGAGAAAGCTTTGGATGGCAACAGCACTCGCATTCAGAAGCTTCTCCAGCATCTTGAAGAGCACCCAGTTATAAAAGGTTACTGCTATGTACCTCTACATGTAGCAATACTGGTGCACATATTCCTGACAATGAAGGGAGCCCTACCTACCACCCTCCATGAGCTATTCTGTAATCTTGTACTCTGCAGCATAGCAAGAGAACTAGAAACACATGACTCTGAAAGTTTTGAATCTTGTTCTTTGGATGATCTTCCTGATGATCTCAAATCTATATTGAGTAATCTTAGTTTACTTGCGTATGAGGGAGTAATGCAGGACAAAGTAGTGTTTTACGAAAAAGATCTAAAACTATTCCTCCTTCCAGCTAATCTACCATCTTTGGGGCTCCTTCAGGTTGTTGAGGGACTCACACTTCTCAGCAAATCTCTCTCATACAACTTTCTTCATCCTTCAGTTCAAGAGCTCCTTGCTGCTTATCATATATCACACATGGATTCTAGTGAACAGGTCATAGTATTCAAGTATATGTTTAATAGCTCTCGTTTTCAAGGTGTGCTTCTTCACTATTGTGGCTTCACTAAACTAGCCAATCCCGAGATACAATCTTTCCTTTCTTATTTTCAAGACGGAAAATCAAGCTTTGTTGATATCTTACCTTTACTTCACTGCCTCTTTGAAGCACAACAGCCATCTCTATGTCAGTTAATTAATCCTAGATTCATACCAAAAAAACAGGAAATATTAAATGCTAATTACCTGACTCCAGTTGATTTCATTGTAGTCCGCTACTTTTTTGCTTCTCTCTTGTCAACATCTACATATTCTTCTCCTGAGATACAAGATATCATTTCTTTCATTCAACAAAAATTATTTGATTTCTCTGTTCAAACAGATCCTGTGACCATTAATGATGCCATGAAATCATTGGATGTATTGGTCTCCATGGAGATCACTAACATTGGTACCCAGGGCTATCCTGGCATTGGGAAAACATCCGTTCTTAAACTTGCTTTGGGAGAGGAATTTGTTGCAAAAAGGAACAGTACAAACTGTGTTGACCCACCCGTACACCACATGATGATAAAACATGGAGTCAAGTGGGAGAGGGTCACTACTATCAGGATGTCCGAACTGGTGTGCGAAGCAATGAAAAAGACACTTGATGAAAACCCTCCAGTCAACACATTAGATGAACCACCACCAGCAGTTATAGTCCCCCAGACTGATGAGACAGAGGACAGAATTGCTAACATGGCAGATGAAGAAAGCAGCTCTTTTCGGACACCTGCTCTTGAAACCTTTTCTGAATCACCTTCTGATTCTTCTCATGAATCTTTTCCTGAGTTTTCTCAGGAGTCTTTCTCTGAGCCTTCATTAGATTCACAAGATTTTCACAAAACATTTTCTGATCTACTAAGAAAGCTATCCTCCAGCCGCAAAGCGTCTGGAGTAATATTTAACTCTCACTGGATTATGGTCACTGATTGTGGTGGTCAACCACCATTTCTAGATGCAGCTGCCCTCTTTGTTCAAAACAGCTGTCTTGTATTGTTACCTATCAAGCTAAACGAGCCTTTAAGCAATGTCGCGGAGTATTCTTACTTTGTTGATGGTGTTTGTGAATCTGCTCCTTTTGACGCACAGGCACCTCACCTGCAGTTAACATATCTCCAGACAATAGAGAAACTGGCCAAGTCAATAGCTTCTTTTCAGTTGCCACAATCGCGGTTAGCTACTGGGCCATCATCAGGAGGAATAAAATTCGCTATTGTTGGCACATTTAAAGATGAGGCAGACAAATGTAAATACGAAACTATAGACCGTAAGAACGATATTCTCAAAAAAGCCCTTAAAGATTATCGACCATTCCGAGTTGATTTTCCTGATGTTATTATGCCTATCAATGCTGTTACTACAGATGAAAGAGAGCAAGAAAATTCAAGAGAAAATCTTTGGGAGCTATTCGATGCATCTAATGTTAAAATTAATAAGGATGTGAAGCTTTGTTGGTTTGTATTTCTCCTCAGTATACTCAATATGGTTGAAAAAGAGAGTAAGGATGTACTTACACTCGACGAATGCTTTAAACTTGGAGAAACTTTAGGCATGAATGAATCACAGACCAGAGAAGCAATTCAGTTTTTTGATGAAATTCGCATGATCATGCATTTTTATACTCCAAAGCTCAGGAATGTTGTCATCATTAATACAAAAGTAGTATTCAAGAAGCTCTCTGACCTTCTCAGTTTGTCATTCCTTGATAAAAAGTTTGTTTACAAGCGATTAAAAATAAAAATTTCTTTGGATAGACTCCGAGATCAAGGTCTTTTCACTACTCTTGAACTAAAGAAATGGGTTGATTTCAAGAGTTGCCAAATTGAAGTGGAATTATTCTTAGATGTTCTTGAACATAAGAAAGTAATATCTGCTATTGATACCATGCATTACTTTATACCTTGTGCCCTATCCTTCATTCCTGAAGTTAATCTGGATGAATATATTATGCAGCAGCTGCATTCACATGTCTCTCCTGTTCGTTGGGTGATTAAGTTCCGTATGAACGCTGTTGGGCCCATAAGAAGAATTAATCACGTTCCTATTCCAGTGGGATATCTGCCAACTTTAGTTATTTTTCTTCTCGAACAAGACTGTTTTTCAATTGGTTTAGAAGAAAAAGATGTACAGTATCGGAATGTCATCAATATTCAGTATAATCTTAGTTATGATGAAGGAACTGTCTACTTAGTCGAACGTCACATGCAACTGGAGGTATACTACTCTCATGCTAAAAGTCATCCTAAACGGTTCTCGGCTATCAAAGCCTTTGTACTAAAGTCAATGCAAAAGACCCAAAAAGAACTTCGCATTAGAGATGATGCTGTCATAATATTCCTGTGCTCCTGTGGCAAGAACACTGGCTGTACCTATGAATTACCTGATGACATTAATGCTGAATGCTGTGAGAAGGGTAAACTCAGTGAATTGGTTACTCGTCACTCTTGCCGGCTATCATCAGGTAATTGCATGTTCACATGTCATTACATGCTATGCATACATGCAAGGGTTAAACCTTGTTAGCAACTTAGCATATCAATTAAGCTTTGGTCCATATCTACTCAATTGTGCACTAGTAAAATTAGTGATCCATGAATGTACATGTATCTAGAGGAATTATAGCGCTACATTGTATTTTTGCATGTGTTGGCTGGCTACAGCAAATTATAGTGCCCGTGATTCTTATTCTATCTTATGCAGGGACACAGGAGAAAGACTCTAGAGAACCAAGCGTTGCCAGTAAAGAATCCGATGAGCTTGGTAATTAAATATTTTTAATGAATGTATGTCACTTATCAATTAAATTTTTCTCATCTTTAGGTAATGACGAATTGCGTCTTGTGATTAATGCTTTGAAGACTGTCACTGACTGGCATTCTCTTGGAATACAGTTAGGAATTCTCCCTCATATACTCGAGCAAATAAAGATTGATGAATGTGGCAAAGCTGTGCCATGCAAGAGAGAGATGTTAACTGCTTGGCTGAAACAAGTGGACAATGTACTCGAGGTTGGTATTCCTTCGTGGTCGATACTAAAGACAGCTCTCAAAAATATTGATGAGAATAAGGTAGCCAGTCAGTTACCTCAAACATGCTCAACTGAGCAATGAAGCAATTAATTTCTCTTTGATCCTTCTGTCTATTATAAATTGAGGATCAAAAAAATTAATAATTATTTAAATTAAGTATGACTTAATTATATGATCTCTCTTTAGCTCTTTTAATGTATATACTGGATCTAACTTCTTCACTTCTCTAACTCGAGCTTTTTGTTGTCTTGATCCAATCATTGATCAGTTTTTATATATATTATTTTTACAAGCACCTTGGTTTTGCTCAACAATACCACATCAAAGTTCTCATTTGAACTCTTCATCTCCTTTTCACAAGAATATTCTATAACTGACCTGATTTTTTTTCTTTTCTTACATGGTGCATGGCAATACTTTATACAATGCACAAAATATGCATAGTACCTCAGTCCTTTGTTATAGCTGCTGATCCCTCTGTTTCGTCAAGGCTCTTTCATCATAATCCTATCTTTCAAATTTTTCCAATCTCTTCGTTTCTCTATTTTTGTCATTCTTTATCACAAGTAGATATTCGTTATGCTACCATCACGTCTCACCGTTCCTCACTCAATTTTAATCTAACGTCACTGCCCTCAACTGCCAAAGCTCAATTATTTTCTTCACTCTCAAATTCTGACTCCTTTCTAATGTGGTGGCTACAAGTCAGTGAAGACAGCAAAAATGTTTAACAATCGATAAGAATTTATTATTTAACCTGCACGTGGATTGCAGTGCTCATAACCATGATAGGTGGTTCATGGTCGCAAGATAAAGATCGAATTTGGTTTGGAAGGCTCTGACCTCTGCATCCTTGATTCTCACAATATTTGTCTCCTGATCTAATCTTGCAATTTTAAATTATTTTTTATTAACTGATGGTTGTTATAGCGACCATTAATTTCAATCTTGGATCTCGCTGCTCTCAGCTACCAAAGCCTCAAATTGATTGTGTTCTTTGTCGCTCAACTCTTTTGCTAATTCTGAACTCTCTTCTACATAATCAATTTTCTTGAGTGTGGTGGCAACAATAAGACAGTGAGAACAAGGTTATACGTGAATTATATTATTGCAACTCAGAGATGTGTCTGTCACAGCCGTGCTTATCGTATTAAGTACAATATGGTTGAAAAATAACAGACTGATAATCATTTTGTTTGAAGATCGAGTGATGAAAATGTAAGTGTGATTCTGTCTTATACATTATTCAGCAGTACAAGAATATTTTATTACACTCTCCTTATAGTTACTGAGCTACAAGATGACAAGTTATTCTGTGATCAGATATTAACTTCGAAATACATGCAACCTTTTGTGATGTCCTATATAATTATTATAGTGAGCATCATCATTATCACCATGATAACTGAATAATACTATGCACCCTTCTCTTTCAGTATCACTTCCTCATTCTTAAACGGCATGTACAGGTTTGAGGATACATTACAAGCTATAGTGTTCTTGTAGTGACCAGACTGCGAGAATGGAGTCTTTGCAAGTGAGAAAGCAGCATGCATGCAGGAGTGATTGTGTCATGTATAGAACCATAATTTGAGTCTCTTCCCACTCAGAGATAGATCCAATTAAGAGTATATCTATTAAGAGTATCTATCTCAACAAAGTGGTGGCACCACATGCATCCTTAAAACAGTAATAATTATTTCACTCACTCACTTAATTAACCATTTTTGATTCTGTAATTATGCATACTCACTTTCCTTTGCTGTCGTGTAGGCTATGGTGTCATGGAGCTGTGTCTAGTATTACACAATTTACTAGCAGCAAACAGTGGAGCACTACACAGATCTCCTGGCAGACGGTCTAGTCCAAAACCAAGTCTCAGTTTTGATGTAGATATAGTCTTGCTGTTGATATGGTGAGTAGTGATTGATACAGTAAATCTCACACTGACTCTATTTTGTCACAGGATCGTATACTCACAGATCACAGACCCTGCCTCGTAAAATGGTAAATGAAGAAGTGATAACCATTTGATTTCATCCTCATTATCACAATACATCTGCAGCATCTAGCTCACCTCTTCTCTATCACACCAGTACTATTATAAACATTCTACATCAGCCGAGGTATAATGTAATTATAGCTATATAATATTATCATCAGTATCCTGTTTACTACTATGCTCCATCAGGAGTTACCAGATAGTTCAATGGAGGTTCCTATGGCTGCACAAAGAGACAGCAGATTTTTCTCAGAGTCTATTCCAGGTACGTACAGCTCACCCAACACAAAGTTCCACAAGCTGTAACTGTTCTCTTACTTTTATAGTATTAGATGATCTTTGTCAACCTATACTCATCACTCTCCTTCACCCATAGACTTCTCACCAACTAGTTCTTCTCCAGTTGCCTCCTCTTATCATTTCAAGAAGAACCAATTGGTAGCAGCAATGGTACAAGAATCAGAAGAGGACAAGGATATGAGAATAACAGACGGCACAGACGTAGCTATGCTGAGGTAAGTCACTAGCATTGAATTTACTATGGTATTAATTTTACTAAATAGCTATGTGTTTTTTCATGCAGTAGCTATGAAATGAAGAGCAAAATTGGAACAGATGACTATCTCAATTAAGAGTCACTCAGCTACCGTCAATAGTAGTACTATACCACCTGCACCGGGCTATGGTTCTTTTTCACTTGATCGCACCTTCACTCCTCCCACCTTCACTCCTTCCACCTTCACTCCTCCCACTTTCACTCCTCCCACTTTCACTCCTCCCACTTTCACTCCTCCCACCATCATTCATGACACTCACCCTGTCTGTCTGTCTGTATCAACACCTGATTTTCAAGTCCATTCCAAAGATTGGACCACTACAAACAGTAGAACAGTCATACTAGAAAACGGTCAACCGGTGAATGAAGAGGAGAGTTGCATGACCAAATCTAATCCAAAGGCGACTTTGAGCCATCTGTTCTGGGGACCATTCATTCCGAGGGAAGCACGCCCCAAGGTTCAGCCTCACATGAAGAACTACTTGCTTCCCTGCAAGCAGCAAGTGATGGAGGAAAAACTCACATATCACACCCATTATAAATTATTCAGACAGTAAATTAGGTAATGCACACATAATAATTGTGTTTTTCATAATTATTTGACTATCACATGTACACACAGATACCCTATCATGGAATGCAGATCCTAGTAGCTGTGAGTGATATTCTCGTAAATCATCATGCAGTAAGTTAGAAAAAAATTGTTGTACTATAAAATTTAAAACTTCTATCTCTCAGCTACACTGTAGGTCAACATTAAACTATAGTGATACACAGAGTAACAGAACAGCTGATGCTCCATTATGTACGTGATTCATGACTCTGCTCAACCCACAAGGCTACAAAAAATAAAGATCCTGCTCTCTCTATTTACAACCCGATAGCTAGCTAGTTGATCAGTTGATCAAAAGAAATATGCGAATACTGTAGAACATAATAGTTAGTAACAAATTATACTGTCAGCAATGAAATAAATAATAGAATAGAACATTTACAACTCATTGGTATAATTGTGTGGATACAGTAACATAATATTTTAACACTCATTCAGGTCATTTTATATGTCTAGTTTTAAAAATCAATGTATTTGTCTCTATAAATCTGTTGGTCACTCTGAGCATGTCTTCATCACTCACTGACATGTTTTCACAAAGCAGGAACTTGCACTGAGTGACTCTACAGCACATGACAGACACACAACAAGTGGTACCCTAGTATAGTGCTCATACAATAACAATAAGAAGTACATGACTTTGTGTGACAGTGCATGACTGTACAGTGTAAATATGAGATTAAGTTGACTGCACACAAGTCACAAGCTCCATATGTATGTCATTATTGCAGGCTACAACTGCATTTTACATTGTTTTTACTAATGTGTTTAGTGCTCACACGATAACACATACCATCAACAAGAAGTACATGACCTTGTGTGACAGTGCATGACTGTATACAGTGTAAACATTAGAGGAGCATAGATTTAGTTGACTGTATGTCATACTACTTCAAGGCTACAACTGTATTTTACATTTTCAAAGCCTATACTACAGCAGAGCAGTGCACTTTCATTACAAGGTAACTTCAAGGATTAGCCAGCTGGTTTGTGTGAGTGCTACTGTACTCTTGTGATTGAGTACCTGAGAATGTGCACTAGCACCAGCTGCGTGGAGCAGTGGACACGTTGAATTGTGATCTTCACCATAGGACGAGAACAGCGCAAAGAACTAACAGCACTCCTAGTGAGACTAACACAATTGTATCTAGTTTTTAGTTTATAGTTCATTGTCACAAAATTCTGTATTGCCTCTGAAAGCACAGCGAGATCAATGAAATAGTATAGACAGTGTTCTCTGGACATGTATTGTCCAGCTAATCCTCTTCAGTGGATTACTAAAGTAATGATCAATAGTAGAGACAACAGATGGAGCTGTAACTATCTCATGCATGAGATAATCGATTACACAAGATAATTTGCTCACAAAACATGCTATGACAACTGACACACTCAAAAAATGCAAGAAAATAGCAATGAACTATTACTAACTAAACCAGTATCACACTAGTTAGTGTGTCCTTTGTTCAGCCATTCCTGGATATCAGTAGCTGTTTTCTTCTCACCAAGTGTCCCTAGAGTGCTGACAATGGTCTCCCAGGTGAATGGGACCTTGAGCTCTTTCTCCCATTGTTCATATACCATAATGCTGAGTTGAATCGGATCATTGCTCTGTTCCTTAAATGTGTTCAGAGTTGTTGTCTCGATACGTAGCAGTATTCCAACTTGGTACCACTTGGTTGGTATCTTGAGTGCAACATGAACCATCAGATCAGCAGTTGATGGAGCTTGAGAATGCACTACTGACTTATCTGAAACAAAACAACCAAAAAATTACAATGATATCTATTGTTCATGCAATCAAAAATAAACACTGAAGTCACAAATCAGGAACAGATATCACTGTACAAACTTTATATGCAAGTCAGTGGTCACCTGGAGTTCTCTGTGGTGCTAAAGGCTGCTGGGTCAGTGACTGTGATGGTGTAGCTGAGGGTTGTGTTGCTACTGATGCTGTACTCACAGAAGACACTGCATAGAATGATCATTATTCAGTAAACCTGACTATATGCTTGATAATTACCTGCAGTAGCTTTATCACCTTCAGGCTGTGGATAGCGTATGTGGAAGCTGTTGGGAGAAGGAAGCCCTTTAATGACCACCTTATGACGCAATCGTTGAACTTGTGCTGACAACAGCTCCAACTCAAATCCACAATGAGGGATTCTTCTACCAATTTGGTAGTTCTGGATAGCAGCTTTAGAGATCTGGTTTGATAATCAACTGACAATAAAACATAAATATTATACTACCACTCACTCGAGGAGGTGCTAGAGGAAGAATCTTCCATGAACCAACCTCCTGTTCTTGCTGATCAAGCTCGATCACAGGACTAGGATCACCATTAAAGCGGCACATTTCTAGTGTTGTGCTGTCTGCACTCCACTTCTCATAATGCTGCTTTACTTGCTGTTGATAGACATTACAATGTAGCACATTTTCATTAAAACACACTCACACCCAGCTCACACCTCTAAATTTGGCTCTAGATCCCTCACAACCACAAAGTGGAAATCAACAGTCAGAGGACTGGGCATCTGTTGCTTGTAGAACATGAAGGCTGTACAGAGTGTGTCTGTATCCTCTGGTGCTGTTTCTCCTAGTAATGAGAATTGCTTCAGCTTGATGGCTCCATACTGAGTGTGTGAGCTGAACAATCCCTCTCGTTCACGGAATCTGTACGGCAGTTGACTCTGCATGTGAGCACTTGGCGATGATGAACTTGAACTGGGAGCATTGATCCTCACTGCGTACAACAGCGCAATGCTGTATGTTGACAGACACCTCTTTTATGAACTCTATGCTGGATGAGACCCAGTAGATGGCACTGATCAACTGCCTGTTCTCAGGGAACTTAAACTGGCCGGCTAGAATCACCTTCACGCCCACACTGACAGTCACTCCAGGAGGAACAGCACCTTCAGGGATCTCAATGAAGAACCCATATCCAGGCCACTCTACTTTCTGAGGCTTGTCTCCCACAACCTCCAGTACAGTCTCCCTGTACACTTCAACACCACGCAGAAAGTCTGCACCACATGCACAGTCACAAACTGAAGGAGATGCATTAGTAGCTTACCTGGAGCAACTGCTAAATAATTGGCTTGCACTCCAGCTTCGACCACACACCTTCGTTTGATAGCTACAGTATGGTGAGCTACTATAGCAGCAGCTGTGAGCTAGGCAGCATCACTCACCATTTTCTTGACTTCCAGCACTGAGTGAGAGTTCCTGTTTGTGAAGCAGTTGTTTGTAGCTGATTTTCAGTTGATCAACTGTGAAATACAGTAACAATTAAGTGCTAGATACATTAATCACTCACTCTAATACTCACATTTCTCTAGCATCAGTTGACCATCACTTTCCAACATTGAGATCTGTTGATCTCTAGCATAGGCCATTCTCTTGGTTTGCTCCAATACTCTTAGAAGCTCTTGCTGTTCCTCCTCACTAGCTGTCAGCTTGGTCTCACTAGCTGTCAGCTTGGTCTTATATTCATGGATGACTATACATACAAAATTATACGTTAAAATGTTTAGTGCAATACTTACTCTTTTCTTGTTGTTCATAGTCGTCTCTGCTAGCAACCATTTTCTTCTGCATGTCATACATATCATCCTCTAGTTTAGAGCATTTTTGATCCTTCTTTTGTGAATCACGCTGAGCATCATTGAGCTTGTCCATTAGCTCCTGCTCTCTCTTCTTGCTAAGTCGAATACTGTCTTCATAAGCATGTATGACTGCCAGAGAAAGAGAGGGAGGTAGAGAGAGAAATGAGGGAGGGAGGAAGAAAGGAAGGAAGGAATTAGGAAGGAAGGAATTAGGAAGGAAGGATTAAGGAAGGAAGGAAGGAAGGAAGGAAGGAAGGAAGGGAGGGAGGGAGGGAGGGAGGGAGGGAGGGAGGGAGGGAGGGAGGGAGGGAGGAAGAGAGAACTAAGTGAACACAAGGAAAGTGACATACTTACTTTCTTCTGAGGTTAGTTGAAAAGATGACTGCTCTCCGGGTTCTGTCTCATTCTGCTGAACTATGTTTGAGGAAGATGATTTATATGAAGTGAGTTAAGTGACTGTTACTAACCATGTTCGACCTGTTTCTCTTCTCTCTCATCAATATTGGTCTCATGCTGCTGTGAACACCACAACACATCAACCAGTGTCACTGTCACCAACCACACACACCTGCTTCACTCGATCCTGCACCTGGAGTCTGAGCACTCTAACCTCCTCCTCCACCTCTCTGATCCTCCTCTGGTATGACTTCTTACTCTCCTGCAGCTAATGAAGGAAACAGCTCACTCAATATAAAGTATAAAGTCAATAACTGAAAATATAATGATTTATTATTAAGAAATATAGTACAATGTTTCCTCTGATATCACCATGAGGTGGATTATACTCACTTTAGCTTTTGCAGCGTTCATTTCACTGATCCTCCTCTGATAAGACTGCTCACTCTTCTGTAGCTAATGAAGGAAACAGCTCACTCACTACACACTCTACAATATTGACTGTATCTATATGTGACCAATGGTCACACTAACCTGTTGCTGTAGCTGTCTATGCTCATAGTCCAGTTCAATTAGCCTCAACCTGTCTTTCAGCTCATGTCCCTGAAATGCTCCCTTTAATTATCCTGGCCTCTCTCAGTCTCTTCTGATACTCTGTGTTGTTGCTCAGTGTCTCTCTCTCCATCACTCTCTCCACACACCACTGCCCACTAGTGTCCTGGACTGTATGGAGGAGATGAGCTGTTATGTGCAGTCCACCACTGTCAGTGTGTGCATCAGCTGCTGTAGCTACTGCTGATTACTGCATAGACACACATGACACTGTGCTCACTTAGCTCTATAATACTAGTGGCAGCCATGTTTTTAGGGTGGTGCCTTCCTCCAAACACTAGTATCCAGACACAGTGGGCTCCTATATAGATGAAACACTGAAATTGATTGGTAGTCTCGTTGTGTCACTGAATCAGGTAGTGTTGGAAGCTATAGAATAATAAAACAACACACATTATGAACTATTAATAAACTATAGTATCATATTCTATACTATAGCTCAGCTTGTCCTGTCATTTTGAGTGTGAAACTACACAAGCACAAAGCATGACTGTAAATTGTACATTGTGAAATACCTTGATCCATTTGTTAGTAGTGTCACACAACCACATATCACTCAGTGTATACTCATGCATACCCATAGACATATCATCGCGAACTCCTCCACTCATCACAAACACAGGACCAGTAATGTGTGATGCAGCATGGGCATATCTCCCCACAGGCCATTGGATAGACTGATTAACTGGTTTCTTGATCTTGGTCCAGTTCTGAGAACAATAGATACCATTACAGGAAGTGGTATGAACAATAAATCATAATTTTTATTATTTTCATAATGATGATAGCAGTCGAATCGCAACCATACTTTCCTTTTGCAAGCGGAAGAGGGGTGGTCATTTTTTTTGTGACTTGTTGCTCTCAACTAGTGACCTGCAGGTTTGCAGCTATGACGGGTGCTAGGATTTTTTCTATCGCTACTACTTCACGAAAACGTGTTTCAATGGTCGCACAAACCTTTTGTCTAACTTGAGACGCGTGTTTATAGCTATTCGGAGAACTGAGGACGTTTGAAGTCTAAAGAGCCCTTCGTCGCCATCTTGGCTTTCTGGACAAAGTGTTCGCTACACTGTTCCGGTAAGCAAAACAGTACTTTGTAGGCATTGTATGTGTAGACCACATACAATGCCTACAAAGACCACATACAATGTCACACTATTTGCTGATGCTGGTGTCTGCAAGAGTGTGCTAGTGTATATGCTTTTTCTTCTGTGCTCCTGAAATATATATAACCACCTCTGCACCCACATAGACAATAAACCTTTCCTTTTTCACACTTATCTGCTGGTGTTTCTTCAATTACTATTGTGATAAATGATTTTGTCTTTGTTATTTTTGTGTGTGTGCATGTATTAGCTATAGGTTAGGCATGGTTTTAAACCTACAAACTCTTTAAGACAAAAGTGTACCTAAGCTGACTAGACCCAACCACGAACTTCACCGTTTACTTAAAGCCGCATGGTGTCTTGCTGCTGGAAGAGTAGAGCATGTGGTGATGAGAGTGGAACCACAAATCAGTGCCATACAGTGTCTACAATATCACACACTCACCACAGAATGTCTCTCCAGATCTACAATATACCAATCATCAGAGTAGCGGCTTGATGCAGTGATACCACCAAACATAGCAGCCCTCTTCCCTTTCACTGTTGTTAGTGTGAACTCATTACATGGAGGAGGAGCTTGTCCTGTGACTACCGGTGAGCTCCACCCATCTATAGAGGTTATAACATTTACATTTATCATTCCACTATGCACCAAATTTCATAATTATTGAACCAGAATTCAAACAATTATTACCCGTGCGCAGTATGCGCCAGGGTTATGTGTTTGTGTCCGTCGGTAGGTATATATGTGTGTGTGTCATCAAAAAAACATGCTTGTATACGTCTCACCGCTCGAAATTCTCCACGAAAACACACTCTACAGCTTCTTCACTGAATTTATAGTCCTATGAAGACGCTTTCTGAGCTGGCAAGCCTTGTTCGAGCGGCTAATCCATGGCTATCTAAAGCTACGTGTTCTTGTAAGAGTACTTACGGTATTGCGGGTGTGTCACCCAACCTCCTATCAATGTCGATGTCCTCACTCAGTCTCACATTTACAGTCGTGTTTAGCTCCTAGCTCAGCGCACGGGTATGTGTTCATTAGAACTCTAGTTCTAAATGATATTGTTTTAATTTGGGGGACGAATAAAATTGTGGCGTCCAGCACCTAACTAATTCATGCATGTCAATAACGTACAATAAAAGCAGAGTTTGATAAAGTTTTTGATAACTTAACAACTCAATAGTAATTATAATAATTTACCATGATGCTGAAACAACTCACTTGTGGACAGAGAGAAAATGTGTTGTTCATTGGTACACATACTACCAAACACCGATTGTTTTTGATACTGTGCTCCATGTTGTCGTGACGATGGAACAGGGTGTCCCCGCCCTCCCACCACATACAAGAGGTCCTCCTCTCCATCAGTGAAGTGCACCATTCCACAAAATGTCTTTTTCATTGGTGCCCCGCCCTCTGTTGTTGAGGGAGCCAACATCCCCCATTGTAGGGTGGAGGTGCTCAGTGTGTGAACACTGTTGTGGTAGCAGCCACTGTGACCACACCAACCACCGAAATAGTGCAGATCATTCCTGACAGCAACACAGGAAAAGCCCTCCACTCCCAGTGGAGGTGTTCCACTAGTGGTGCGCTGCTCCCAGCAACCAGTGTTCACGTCGAACACCTCTACACTAGAGAAAAACTGACGCTTCTCTGCGCTATCGTGCACATTAGGCATTCCATTCTGGTATCCACCCCACATATAGAGTTGATTGTTAACAATGGCAGTGCTGTGATCCCAACGACCAGCGGGTTCCCTCCATTCAACCACTGTGAGGAGTAACAATCAGTCACTGTTTAGATTTCTAAACACCTGTCACAACTCATGAACTCACCTCCTCGCTGCTGCTGCTGCTGCTGCTGCTGCTGCTGCTGCTGCTGCTGCTGCTGCTGCTGCTGCTGCTGCTGCTGAGGAGCGGACATAATGGAGGTGGAAGAAAGAGATCTCGATCTGTTAGCTGAGTGGGAGTGACTATAACACCTTTGATGCGCTTCTGCACCCGATTCGCTTAAAGTCACACGGTGCTTATCAATTAAGAAAGACCGAGGAAGCGATCAGCTCACTTATACCACACACTATTCTGACCAATCAGATTGCGCTATTTGAGGGATATAACGGGTCATATTTCCCTCCGCGTCACGTGCCCAAGATCAGAACAGCCTTTAGTTTCGTGGCAAAGGTGTGATGGAATGTTCGCGGCTAATATCGACCCTAAAGTGCGGAAATGACGTCAGAATTATGACGTCGCGTGACACGCATCAATTGGCTGGAGGGATAGATTTGTACAGCGCGGTACAGCGTTCAGCGGTGGAAAACGTGCGTTTCTTCAGTGCTGACCAACTTCCATCGGTTAGCCTTATGAAGAGTCGAATATAGTGAACAATGGCTGCGTTGTTGGATGCTCTAGTTCGGCAAAGAAAGGCTGTATAGCAAGTTTTTTAATCGCTTTCCATTTCACAATCAAGCCAAGGTAAAACTGTGGATAAATGCTGTACGTCGAGCAGTGTGGAAACCTCGACGTTACTCAAGAATATGCAGCTTAAACTTTATAGAAGGTAATGTTCAACTTTAAAATACAATTTTGAAGGCTAATAGACTGTGTTCTGGTTGGTTCATCTTGCTCTTCGTCAATCTGCTGCTCAACTACTACTGTTTTATCTTGCTCTTCATCAATCTGCTGCTCAACTACTACTGGTTCATCCTGCTCTTCGTCAATCTGCTGGTCAACCACTGGTCCCTGCTGTTCTTTGCGTCTTCTTGCTCTTCATTGCACTGTTTTAGAGTGATTTAGCTGCTTGGTCACATCGTATCACCCTTCTATTAAACAGTCTATTATATCTATCTAAATCAGACCCTGTTCCTTGTGTATAGCCTTCTTGTAAGCAGTAGGAAACACACTTGCATGGTACACAGTCAGGGTGACTAGAATCATGGTGGGGCTTACCCAGTCTATTAGCCTGCAAAATTGTATTTCAAAGTTAAAAAATTACTTTCTATAAAGTTTAAGCTGCAGATTCTTGAGCAACGTCGAGGTTTCCACACTGCTCGACGTACAGCATTTATCCACAGTTCTACCTTGGCTTGATTGTGAAATGGAAAGCGGAAAAAACTTGCTAAACAGCCTTTCTTTGCCGAACTAGAGCATCCAAAAACGCAGCAATTGTTCACTATATTCGACTCTTTATAAGGCTAACCGATGGAAGTTGGTCAGCACTGAAGAAACGCACGTTTTCCACTGAACGCTGTACCGCGCTGTACAAAGCTATCCCTCCAGCCAATTGATGCGTGTCACGCGACGTCATAATTTTGACGTCATTTCCGCACTTTTGGGTCGATATTAGCCGCGAACATTCCATCACACCTTTGCCACGAAACTATCTATAAGCAGTTTTAACACCGTCGATAGCAGTTTTAACACCGTCGCTAGCAGTTTGACATCGTCGATAGCAGTTTGACACCGTCGATAGCGGTTTGACACCGTCGATAGCAGTCGTGGTCTCGCACTAGAAACCGCTAAACCCAAGACCCTGAAAACCTTCGCCTAACGGCGCCCAGTATGGACCTAACAGCGCCCAGATGGACCTAACAGCGCCCAGTATGGACCTAACGGCACCCAGTAGTTCACCTAACGTGCCAGCTAGAATAGTATTACTGGGCGCCGTTAGGTCCATACTGGGCGCTGTTAGGTCCATCTGGGCGCTGTTAGGTCCATACTGGGCGCCGTTAGGCGAAGGTTTTTAGGGTCTTGGGTTTAGCGGTTTCTAGTGCGAGACCACGACTGCTATCGACGGTGTCAAACCGCTATCGACGGTGTCAAACTGCTATCGACGATGTCAAACTGCTATCGACGGTGTTAAAACTGCTATCGACGGTGTTAAAACTGCTATCGGTGGTGTTAAAACTGCTATGGGCGGTGTTAAAACTAATATCGACAGTCAGCGGCGACAAACGACGCTCTCGGCCACGATACTATAGCATGGTACAAGTAAGTTATATCACATGTTGGCGGGACATACTACCCGTTATATCCCTCGGGAAAGGGCTGGCGCTCTCGTGAAGTCTCGAAAGCGCCTCGGGCTTCGCCCTCGGCGCTTCCTCGACTTCACTTGAGCGCGCCCTTTCCCGCGGGATATAACGGTCATATTTCCCGCTAACGCGGGATATAACCTACACTTAGTCACTCAACCATAGATTCATTATCCAAACTAAACCATCAACATCTCCTCACTTTGCTGATGGCTGGCGCGTAGTTTAGTTAGCATTCTAGATAGGGTAATACCATTGTGTAGCTTGATGTCTTTTTTACATCTCCTTAATTGCTCTTGCTAAATAATTATTATAATAATGTGTAAAGGAACCAAACGTGTACAGTTATGGATGTTATGGAACTGCCTCTGTAATAGAGCACGATCTTAAAAAAATTGTGAGTTGATTAGTGCATTCTTCAGCTAATCCTCTTCACTGGATCATTGATTGTGACTCATGCATGAGATAAACGATTAGTTTACCATACATTACATTAGCACATTAAACTTATTAAAATCTGTCACACTTAACACAAACGTAACAGAATCCAAACTCAGTACAACTCTGACACTACCGAACTTGATCATGATCAGCGACTTCTTTCTCAAATGTGTCCAGTGTTGTTGTCTCGACATCCAGCAGTATTCCTACTTGCATGGTACCACATGGTTGGTATCTTCTTATCGTCAATCTTTTAGTATCACATGTGATACCAAAAGTTTCCGAACCCGGTTGGGTGGTTTGGTGATTGCGTGGGAGTATACCTGCCACAGTAAATTCACAGCAAGAAAGTTCACATTTTGCAATTGTATTCATTACCATTATCCATTCTATATACTGCATGAGTGAAAGTGAATCTACAAACCATAAAGATTCAATTCATATCATGAAAGACTCTTTGACGTCACTGGACAGCGATCTGACGTAAGAGACAAGAAGGTTAGTTCACAAGCCATGATACCTACGTAGTGCGAAGCGCTAATGGATTTCAGCTAAAGGGAACTTTAGAATGGCTGTGCAGACCCATGCAGCCAATGATTTGAGCTCCTTCGATCTTGAGACTCTTATTCTTAGCATCATATATAACTGTGTCATGAAGAACTAGCAAATCCATTGGTACTGCTGTAGTTCTATACCACACCAAGAACTAAAAGAAATTAAGAAGATTTCTATCAAAATCAAAAGGATGTAGGGTTGTGAAATCTACCACTGGTCCACAATGCAATCTAACAAGGAACAAGGAATCTAACAAGGAAAAAGCATGGAATGGTAACACGATTGACTTGCTACAGCGGTTTTATTACTTCTTGCAAGGGTAAAGCGTAAACCGTAGAGCGTAGACCGTAAAGCGTGGAGCACTAATGCGTTGGAATGTCATTAAGTCTTTGATCATGCTCCATTGTGTGAATAAGTACCAGTGATTTGACACATTAGTGACTGCAAGGTGACGCTTTACACTCCAATCTTACTTGCAAGAAGTAATAAAACCTCTGTAACAGACCATAGATCCCTACATCAGTGGCTGTACGTAAGATATCACAAGCTGAATGCACGTCAGGTGTCAGTCAACAGCAAATAGCTGAACTAGCTATGGCCAACCACAGCAGCCACTGATATAGGGATCTATGGTCTGTTAGCAAGTCAATCGTGTTACCATTTCATGCTTTTTCCTTGTTAGATTCCTTGTTCCTTGTTAGATTGCATTGTGGACCAGTGGTAGATTTCACTACCCTACATCCTTTTGATTTCGAAAGAAATATTTTTAATTTCTTCTGCAACTTAAAGTGACACAATGTTGACTTGACTGTGTTTTTCTGATCACACATCAAAACAACAACATCTAGTGAAGGCAAAATGGGATAGCAATGTAAATGTGTAGATATACAGGTCTTTAGTAAACCACATACACAAGTTACCATGACACTGTTGTAACATACTTATTATATCACTAGCCTCCTATGGTGGGATGTCCCAGAAGATGGTTTTCAACACTGAGGGATTAGTGAGACACCTGTTACGACTGTCAGCTTCAAAGAGAATTCTGCAGATCAGTTATGATAATACAAAAAACTATTGTTTATGTAAAATTTACAGCTAAGAATACGATTGCACAGTAGCACACCCACTTGGTCACTCACTGCTCACTCACTGTGGGAAATACTTCTGAATTAGTAGACTCCACCCCTTCACAATAATCACAGACTTCAGCAGCTGAATATCATACCAGTCCAGATCAATACAGACTCCACCCATTCTCCCGGCAGCACTCTGAGCAGAGGTCAACTGAATGCATGTGAGTTTGTTTCAATGGTTTCACATACTCTGCAACTCATTGTCGAGTGTTTCTTGTGGATTGATACTGGCTAGTTGAACTAGTCCACTCACTAACAGAGAGAAGAGGTCAGTGTAGGCGTGGCTGGGTTTGATGATGTGGCCTTTGACCTCCAGCAATCCAGCTAACACACGAACACGGATACAACCCTCAAACGAGAATACCTATAGCACAAAACACATTAGTTATACTAAACAGTGTATGATGACAGAACAGTTGGAAACAAGATGAGATGACGCTTTAGCTGTTAGTAAGGAACTGACTGAATTGGTTCTGAAGAGAGCTATATATGCGTTCCTGTCTCTTAGTTCAGTCCCACTGAACCGATCTTACACAGTTACATTCATATTTTTAGTAACTTTTTCTGATTGAAAATATCAGATATACAGTGGAGCCCGGCCCTCTAAGGCAGACATCATCGCGGGACCAACAAAATGTGTCCATTATTGAGAGGGTGTCCCTCAGCTGGTCAGGGGTTTATTAAATACATTATATACGTGGGTTATATTTGGGATTCAGTAAGTGTCCATTATAAAGGTATGAGGGATGTCCTCTATAAGAGGGGTTCCACTGTAGTGTACCAATATGTCCTTTTGTGTGTACGATTTTGAGTTTCATAAGTGTACACGTACAGTTGTATTTGAATTATCGTATTTAGATCAGCAAGGAACAGTGAAAATACAAAATGAAATACACCAAATATTATTATTACAAAAATAATTTCAAGACTTTGCAACTCCTATGAACTAAACTACAATGAATGCATGTACTGCAATAAACTAAGAGTAACAATAGTTACACTAGTACTGAGTTCAGACAACGCATGACAAACAAGGAAAGTGAATAGCTAGCACAGTAACTGGTGAATGCTACTATGACGATAAACTATAATGATAGCTACTTCATGATCTGGTGTTCAACCATTCCCTGATCCCAGCAGCTGTACTGTTCTCGTCAGCTTCTTCTAGTGTGTCGATGATAGTCTCCCAGGTGAATGGAACCTTCTGCTCTTTCCTCCATTGGTCAAACACCTTGCTATATAGACGCTTTTGATCGCTGGTCTGTTGTTCAAATGCTTCCAGAGTTGGTATTTCAATCTCTAGTTGCATTCCTATATCGTACCACTTGGTCGGTATCTTCTTAGCAACTAAGCTCATCAGTTTAGGGATTGATGGAGCTTGAGAATAGACTTTTAACTTGCCTGCATGAGATTAAAAATTTTAAATGTTTAATAACAGCTGCCAACAGTTACCTTGAGACTGAGGCACTGCTGCTGGTGTCTGGGGCACTGCTGCTGGTGTCTGGGTCACTGCTGCTGCTGGTGTTTGGGGCACTGCTGCTGGTGTCTGGGGCACTGCTGCTGGTGTCTGGAGCACTATAGAATGAGCACAATGTGATAAATACATGTAGTCAAGGGTTTGTTACCTTCAGGCTGAGGATAGCGTACGTGGAAGTCTTTTAAAGAACCAATCCCTTTAATGACCACTTTGTGACGCAGTCGTTGAACTTGCTCTGATAACAGCTCTAACTCAAATGCACAGTGAGGGATTCTTCTACCTATATGGTAGTTCTTGATAGCAGCTTTAGAGATCTACACATGCACACATGCACAAAGGAAATGTTTGTAATAGTAGTAAGCACTGTACCTTAGATGGAGATGATAGAGGGAGAATTTTCCATGAACCAACTTCCTGTTCTTGCTGATCAAGCTCAATAATCGGATTGGGGTCATCTTCAATGAAAATTTCTAGTGTTGTGGCATCTGCAGTCCACTTCTCATACTTCTGTTCCACTTCCTGTTAAATTACATATAAAGGTAGAAATTCAATAGCATGCACTGTATACAAACCTGTAAATTAGGCTCTAGATCCCTCACAATTACAAAGTGGAAATCAACAGTGGGCATCTGTTGCTTGTAGAACATGAAGGCTGTACAGAGTGTGTCTGTATCCACAGGTGCTGTTTCTCCTAGTAATGAGAACTGCTTCAGCTTGATGGCTCCATACTGAGTGTGTGAACTGAACAATCCCTCTCGTTCACAGAATTTGTACGGCAGCTGACTCTGTGAGCACTTGGCAATGATGAACTTGAACTGGGAGCATTGATCCTCACTGCATACAGCGCAATGCTGTATGTTGACAGACACCTCTTTTATGAACTCAATGCTGGATGAGACCCAGTAGATGGCACTGATCAACTGCCTGTTCTCAGGGAACTTAAAATGGCCGGCTAGAATCACCTTCACGCCCACACTGACAGTCACTCCAGGAGGAACAGCACCTTCAGGGATCTCAATGAAGAACCCATAGCCAGGCCACTCTACTTTCTGAGGCTTGTCTCCCACAACCTCCAGTACAGTCTCCCTGTACACTTCAACACCACGCAGGAACTCTGCACCACATGCACAGTCACAAACTGAAGGAGATGCATTAGTAGCTTACCTGGAGCAACTGCTAAATAATTGGCTTGCACTCCAGCTTCGACCACACACCTTGGTTTGATAGCTACAGTATAGTGAGCTACTGGCAGCAACTGTGAGCTGGGCAGCATCACTCACCATTTTCTTGATTTCCAACACTGAGTGCTGAGAGTTCCTGTTTGTGAATAAGTTGTTTGTAGCTGATTTTCAGTTGATCGACTGTGGAAGACAGTAACAAGTGCTTGATACATTGATCACTCACTCAAATACTCACATTTCTCTAGCATCAGTTGACCATCACTTTCCAACATTGAGATCTGTTGATCTCTAGCATAGGCCATTCTCTTGGTTTGCTCCAACACTCTTAGAAGCTCTTTCTGTTCCTCCTCACTAGCTGTCAGCTTGGTCTCACTAGCTGTCAGCTTGGTCTCACTAGCTGTCAGCTTGGTTTCATACTCATGGATGACTATAGCACAGTGTGCATACAGTGAGATGCAGAGCTGCAGTATAAAGATACTCACCATCTGCAGTGAGGTCCACCTGTGTGGTCACGTCACTTGCTAGCTTAGTCTGTGCAACTAAAATGAGAACACATTACACATGCAGACTCCTCCAACCACAGTCTACTTACTCTTTTGTTGCAGTTTCTCAAGCAGCTCTTGTTGCTGTTCATAGTCGTCTCTGCTAGCAGCCATCTTCTTCTGCATGTCATACATATCATCCTCTAGTTTAGAGCACTTCTGATCCTTCTCCTTTGAATCACGCTGAGCAGCATTGAGTTTGTCCAATAGCTCCTGCTCCCTCTTCTTGCTAAGTCGAAGACTGTCTTCAAAAGCATGAATGACTGAGAGAGAGAGAGAGAGAGAGAGAGAGAGAGAGAGAGAGAGAGAGAGAGAGAGAGGAGAGAGAGAGAGAGAGAGAGAGATACAGAAGAGCAATAAAAGCTAGTAAATGAGTGTCTCTCAGTGTATGTCTCACTATCTTCTGAGGTGAGTTCAAGTGATTTGTCTTCAGCTGGTTCTGTCTCATTGTGCTGATCTATTAGAAAGGAAGATATATATTGTTCTTACAAGTATATTGTTGCTCTTTCCTCTCGTCATTCATTTTTGTTATTCACTCCACTAGGGGACAATTGTCCCTTGGTGTGATATGTGGGCACACCCCTTTCTTCTGCCCCTAGCCACGCCTTCAACTATACGTCATCATACTAGTGACCTCATCTCGTGAGTCATGACGGCTCACGTGATTCATATCGCATAACGCGCCGTCATATCACAAATGACGTCTTCATTGGTGTGTCTTTGGGCGGGACTTGGGGTGGGGCTGCACACCAAAAGCACAATTGTTAGGTCTGTGTGGCCTGCCATAGTGCACATAATTGGCTTGATGGAGCGGCTAGTTACACTAGCTCTACCATCGAGCCTAGTTGATTCAAGCAGTACATAGCAATCTTGTACTTGTGTGTGGTTGTTACTAACCATGCTTGTCTGGTTTCTTTCCTCTCTCCTGAAATGCTCCCTTTATCCTGGCCTCTCTCAGTCTCTTCTGGTACTCTGTGTTGTTGCTCAGTGTCTCTTTCTCCATCACTCTTTCCACACTCCACTGCCCACAAGTGTCCTGGACTGTATGGAGGAGATGAGCTGTTATGTGCAGTCCACCACTGTCAGTGTGTGCATCAGCTGCTGTAGCTACTGCTGATTACTGCATGGACACACACTGTGCTCACTTAGCTCTATAATACTAGTGGCAACCTTGAACAGGTATCCTCCAAACACTAGTATCCAGACACAGTGGGCTCCTAGATGAAGCACTGACACTGAGTGATACCATCGTTGTGTCACTGAATCAGGTAGTGTTGGTAGCTATAAAACATAATAAAAAAACACATTATGAACTATTAATAAAATAATTTTAGTATCATATTCTATACTATAGCTCAGCTCGTCCTGTCATTTTGAGTGAGAAACTACACAAGCACATTGAAGTAGAGTTTTAAAGATTCCAACAAAAATTTACTGTTTCAAGTTTACAAACTATACATGACTGTAATTATTGTGAAATACCTTGATCCATTGATTAGTAGTGTCATACAACCACATATCACTCAGTGTAGACGCACCATATCCTCCACTCATCACAAACACAGGACCAGCAATGTGTGATGCAGCATGGGAATATCTCCCCGGAGGCCATTGGACAGACTGACTAACTGCTTTCTGGATCTTGGTCCAGTTCTGAGAATAATAGATCAATTACAGGAAGTGGTATGAATAATAAATCATAGCTATCGTAAAGTGACAATGATGATGATAGTGACCCCATGTGGTGATGAGAGTGGAACCACAAATCAGTGCTATACTATTCATACAGTGTCTATAGTATACACACTCACCACAGAATGTCTCTTCAGATCTAAAATATACAAATCATCAGTGTAGTGGCTTGATGGAGTGGAGCCACCAAACATAGCAGCCCTCTTCCCTTCCACTGTTGTTAGTGTGAACTGATAACATGGAGGAGGAGCTTGTCCTGTGACTACTGGTGAGCTCCACCCATCTAGAGGTTATAACATCTATCATTCCACTATGCACCAAAATGAAAAATTAAACCAAAAACTCAAACTTTCAAAAAATTAAAAATGATCTTGATTTAATTCGGGGGACGAATAAAATTGTGGCACACAGCACCTAACTAACTCATGCATGTCAATAACAGTAAAAGCAGGTTTTGATGAAGTTTTTTGATAACTTATTAACAACTCACTAAAAGTAATTTCACCAAAATTATCAAACAAACAATATCACTCACTTGTGGACAGAGAGAAAATGTGTTGTTCATTGGTCAGCACACCACCATACACTGGTTGATACTGTGCTCCATGTTGTGGTGATGATGGGGCAGCATGACCCCGCCCTCCCACCACATACAAGAGGTCTTCCTCTCCATCAGTGAAGTGCACCATTTCACAAAATGCCTTCTTCATCGGTGCCTCACCCTCTGTTGTTGAGGGAGCCAACATTCTCCATTGCAGGGTGGAGGTGCTCAGTGTGTGAACACTGTTGTGGTAGCAGCCACTGTGACCACAGTAACCACCGAAATAGTGCAGATCATTCCTGACAGCAACACAGGCAAAGCCCCGCACTCCCAGTGGAGGTGTTCCACTAGTGGTGCGCTGCTCCCAGCAACCAGTGTTCACGTCGAACACCTCCACACTGGAAAAAAACTGACGCTTCTCAGCGCTATCGTGGGCCCGCGACATTCCATCCTGGGTTCCACCCCACAAGTAAATATGATTGTTAACACTAGCTGTGCTGTGATCATGACGACCAGCGGGTTCTCTCCATCCATGATCCACTGTGAAGAGTAACAATCAATCACTAGCTTCAATTCTCTGATGCAGGCCCACACGTGACCAGGCCCACAACTCATGAACTCACCTCCTTGCTTCTGCTGCTGAGGAGCGGACATGATGGAGGAGTACGTACAGCGCTTTGAATAGATCTTGCAACTCCACAGTCAAAGCGGAAGTAACACGTTTTCTAGGCCATTCCTACTAAGAGCCTAAATAATTTAATTAGCGATATTGGCTAGCGTAATTGGATTCAGGGCTAGCTGGGGTGTGAGATGATTACGTAAGCGCTAAGATTAATACACGAATTTATATGGGGCTTATGGGAGAGATCGCGATACTTTCGACATCTTTGTAGTGCTCTCCGTAAACTTGACAAGCGCGTGGTCTTGCTGCTTGGGTTCCTCTACCTTCGCTCTGTCGAACGCAAAAGACTACGCGTGCATTGGCAACAACGTTTTGGAGAAACAGGCGCGCAAACAATGCCTACTCGCACTATAGATCAAGCTAACAAAGGACACAGTCTCCACAGTTCAAGTAACCACTGGCAGCAGTACCTGCACGCAGTATACTCTTACAGTATCCAGCTTTACAAAATTGTTTCTCTCCAGAATAATGCCCAACAAGCTCGCCATACATAGCGTAACTTGGGCTTTTTTGCGCGCCCGTTCCTCCAAAACTTTTTTTTTTTTATAACACATAATTCTTTGTTAATGGAAAAGTACAATAAAAATAATACACATAAAAGGCAGCGCCAGAGGGCCGCGACAAACAAAAGTTCTAAGTTAATAAATGGTTAGTGTAGACAGAATCAAAAAAGGAAGAAGCAAAATTCAAAGTGGGAGACAAGGAGTGCAGTCTGAATAATATCATTTTGGCATTGAAAGACCATAACTTCATGGAGAGCTGCTGGATGAGATTGGAGTATGCCAGACTTTTCGAGATGTTAGCTGAAAGGGCCACCCTACCAGCGATGGATTTCAGAAGTTTGATACTGTGAGCCGTCCAAAGGCCAAAGGATTCGACCACCAGCGGAAAGAAAAGAGCCCCGAGTGATTCTACTGTTGCCCGATAGTGAGAATCTTTTTCCAATTCCCCGGCAATCCCAGCTGAGCCGGCTTGCGAAGCAGAAGCGGCAATAAAGGGAGGTATAAAGGAATTTCGAACTGAAACATCGAAGAAAGCTGGTTTCCCGAGAATGAAATCTGGGTGGAGGATGTCACCTGGTCTAGAGTTGGAACTGTCACATCTCTGTTCCTTAGATGTTTGAGGATTGTCAAGAATAAGAGACTGCCAGATGATATCTCTTATAGAGTCATGACGTTTGATACGGAGAGGGCCTTGACCACAGCCAAGGAGATGGTCACCATAACAGTCAATCACTTGACCGCAAGGGCAGCGGACAGATTGGGGGGAGGAGGGGAAAAGTTTGATGCCAAGCCAGAGCCTAACAGCAATCACAAACTCCTGTGGGAGCATGGCGAGGCCGAGGTTTGGGTTGGGGATTGCCCGCAACCAGGAACCCACAGAAGAGGAGATAGTGTTGAGATGTGCTTGGTCCCTCAGAGGTAGTGAACCTTTGAGAGAGTGAAAAGAATGAAGATCAAGGGCTCTCTGAATAGATTTTTGGGAGGCGCAAGGATCTGTATCGTGCAGAATGTCGTGCAGTTGAGCAATGGCGACAGTTTCCTCTTGAACAAAGGAAGAGGGACACTTTGAATGAATTTGTGCAGTGAGATGATCGAAAATGTCCCGAGATGAGAATCTACTACCAAGAAAGGCAGGAAGAGATGAGTTAGCTGCAGATCTAATGCCAAGGCCGCCTAGACTAATTGGGAGAGTGGCTTGATGCCAAGCGGTGGAGTCTAGGGAGGAACATAGAATAGATTCTAGAGAGGAGCGAAGGTTGCTGTCAAACAAAAGAAAAGACTCAGAAGCAGAACCAGGAGGCCGCACCTTAACCAGCACATTCTTGGTGCACTCTTGGTACGTGAACCAGCATACCTTAACCCTCCCACCGCGATTAATTGTAAACGTTGCTCCACGGTACGAAGGAGATGAGCAATTTTGCATTGACCCAGACAAGAACGCAGTAGATGGAGAGCCACCTGAGGGTTATCCAAATCATGCTAAGTGAATCTGCATATTATGAACATTAGTAACCTTCTTGTGAACAAAAGATTCAAAGTAACTATCAGGGCCAAGAATGGGAGCACCCAACAAATCAACACCTTCATCAGGGGACTTTACGCGGCGCCGTAATTCAGGAGGGAGGTCAGCAAAGTATGCGTGGAATGCCGTGGCCCACATGTGACCAGCCGTGTTTGATTGGTCAACGTATTACTTCCGCTTCGACTGTGGCGTTGCAAGATCTATTCAAAGCGCTGTATAGACCGGTTTACGCGCTAATTGATGTGAAACGGTTTAGTCCGCCATTTTTTAAGTCAAAATGGCAATTTCGTGCTGTTGTATTAACTGTACAAACCGCCAGAGTCACCCTGGATAGCGATTTTTTCGTTTCCGAAGGACCCAGACCAGAGGAATAGGTGGATTAGTGCTGTCATTCGCGATAAGTGGACCCCATGTGCGTATTCTAAGGTGTGCAGTGATCATTTCATCACAGGTCAGTCAGATATTATATTCAGCCATTTTAGTTTTATGTTGTACTTTAACATCGAATACGTATAGGTAAACCAGCTAGAGGTCCTCTACATCCGGACTACGTGCCTTCTATATTTTCTTTCAAGTCTGCTGCTCCAACACAATGCAGTTCTCGTTACTCACGGTCAGTCAGACGAGCCAAGTCAAAACAGGACGCTTGTAAAAGTGACATCACACAGGCTACAAGAGTTAGTGAAGTATCAGCAGATTCAGAGCAATGTGAAGGGGATCAGGTAAATGCCAGTGAAATAGGGAATGGTGTCAGGCAGGAGGTTAGTGGAGTACTTGAAGTAGCAGTTAATGGGCAGGCTGAAGATGATAGACTGGTATCTGAGGATCTCACAGTAGACGAGGAATGGAGTAGACAGGCAGGAGGTTGGCAGAGTTCAGATGAGGATGATAGCCTGGTATCAGAGGATGTAGATGAAGAAATGATGGATGGTGTTCATTGTGAAATTGAAAGTGAAACTTCTACTCTTGAACAAAGTCGAGAAGAATTTGTGATCAGCATGGAAATTGAACTCGAGAAAAATGAAGTTGTAATCTGCAAACTGAGAACGAAGTGTTGGTTGAAGAAAATGAAAGTTTTAGAGAGGAAAATAGCACATTAAGAAATGAAATTCTGAAGTTGAAGGGTGAAAATTTACAGTTGAAAAATGCATTGCATCGTAATGCATTGTATTATGTATGCATTGTAAATTCATTGTATCATTTGTCGTCAGGAATGTCGAATGGGTCAATGGAGTCTGTGTTCGAACCATAATATACGACCGCCAGCTTCTCGGCATAGCGCTCTTTATCCCGACTCTGCAGTGAACTAGCATACTCCATCGTGCTTTCTGCCGTAAAAATGGCAACGTGTGGGCGAAGGCATACGTCACGCCCACGTCATTCAGTGTATTTACGGTATAAAATTAGCGCGTAAACCGGTCTATAAAGAGGGTTCAGTATAATATCCTATTAACATAGTCAACACAGAGTTTTTCTTCATGCCCGAATAAACTGACAGTCTTATTTCCCTCCAAGTCAAAGCCGTCAATGATTAATCTCAACGTGTGGTCAGGCTCACACTCTAAGTTTTAATAGACGAGCTGTAGTTCATGATGCCGCGTCGACGAGGTGAGATAATGTGCCTGATGATAGCACTTCCTGGTATATTACCAAGAAAGGATCGATATGCACTGCAACGAAGCGCATTATTAACCGACTGCAGTCTTGTAAACAATAATTATTCTTCTTTGGCTGCATTTTATGGAAAAAAATTGTATCATAATTAATTTTAAACAAACATGCTGACTAAAATTTATGGTTACTTTTTCCTGGTATACGAGCATTTTCGCTTTGGACAAAATCCAGCCAACTGAAAACTTCCAGGCTTGTTGAAGCAGACAAAGCTATATCTTCTTCATCAAAGTATTCCTCCTCAGCTATTGGATATCCAAAAGCATTTATCCCCATACTCCCAAACAGAAGCACAACTGCAAAGATTTTTGACATTTTGTAAGTTGGTACTCAACAAAAAATTTATATTAGCCACAAGCTGTGATAAGCAGCTGGTCTTTTATACCCATTCACTGATGTTATTCAATTCACGATCTTTCTTGACAAGTTTCACAATGACAGTGCAAGCAAACAGAGACTTCTTCACAGTTATCATAGGTACAAATGCAGCCAAGCAATCTGAGTTTCTCACTTGCTGAAGATAGTGACAAAAGGACCAGAAATTATGATATTCGCACATTTAAAACAACAATCTAGCAAGTGACAATAATCACCATTTCAGTATCAAAACCCACAGAAACAACAGAGAGTGAAAGTTATGAATTTTACTGTAACAGATCGAAATTATTATAAATTTTAATATTTTAGATTCTCTAGATGTGCAAGACTAAAGTTAAAATCCTTTATGATCATGTACAAAAAATTTCAAAGGGACTAGCTGTTGGTGGAAGTTGTTAGATGCAGAACAGTCAATTCTCACTATTCTTACACATTTTAGTGAATTATTTCTGTTTGGTAAAAATCAGATAATTTAATTATAGTGTACCAATAAAATCAATATTATGTCCTCTTGTGTGTACGATTTTGAGTTTCATAAGCGTATTTGAATTATCGTATTTATAGATTAGCAAGGAACAGTGAAAATACAAAATGAAATACACCAAATAATTATTGTACAAAATTTTAAGACTGCAACTCCTATGAACTAAAACTACAATGAATGCATGTACTACAAAAACTAATAGTAACAATAGTTACACTGAGTTCAGACACTGCATGACACACAAGGAAAGTGAATAGCTAGCACAGTAACTGGTGAATGTTACAATGACTGATAAACTATATTGATAGCTACTTCATGATCTAGTGTCCAGCCATTCCCTGATCCCAGCAGCTGTACTGTTCTCATCAGCTTCCTCTAGTGTGTTGATGATAGTCTCCCAGGTGAATGGAACCTTCTGCTCTCGTTTCCATTGGTCAAACACCTTGCTATAGAGACGCTTTTGATCGCTGGTCTGTTGCTCAAATGCTTCCAGAGTTGATATTTCAATCTCTAGTTGCATTCCTATATCGTACCACTTGGTCGGTATCTTCTTAGCAACTAAGATAATCAGTTTAGGGATTGTGGGAGCTTGAGAATAGAGTTTTAATTTGCCTGCATGAGATAAAAAATTTAAAATGTATTATAGCAGCTGCCAACAGTTACCTTGAGTCTGAGACACTGCTGCTGGTGTCTGGGGCACTGCTGCTGGTGTCTGGGTCACTGCTGCTGGTGTCTGGGTCACTGCTGCTGGTGTCTGGGTCACTGCTGCTGGTGTCTGGGGCACTAAAGAATGAGCACAATGTGATAACTACATGTAGTCATAGCTTTTGTTATTATACCTTCAGGCTGAGGATAGCGTATGTGGAAGTCTTTGGGAGAAGCAATCCCTTTAATGACCACTTTGTGACGCAGTCGTTGAACTTGCTCTGACAACAGCTCTAACTCAAATCCACAGTGAGGGATTCTTCTACCAATTTGGTAGTTCTGGATAGCAGCTTTAGAGATCTACATGCACATGTTAAAGATGCGACAGAATAGAAAAGGACAACACAATGATATACTCACCTGAGGAACAGAGGATAGAGGAAGAATCTTCCATGAACCAACCTCTTCTTCTTGCTGATCAAGCTCTATCACAGGACTAGGATCATCATCAAAGCGAATTTCTAGTGTTGTGGTGTCTGCACTCCACTTCCCATACTTCTGTTCCACTTCCTGATAATCATGTAAATCATCAGGCACATACTTCAGTAACACTGCATACAAACCTGTAGATTGGGCTCAAGGTCTCTTACAACCACAAAATGGAAATCAACGGTCAGAGGAATGTGCATCTGTTGCTTGTAGAACATGAAGGCTGTACAGAGTGTGTCTGTATCCTCTGGTGCTGTTTCTCCTAGTAATGAGAACTGCTTCAGTTTGATGGCTCCATACTGAGTGTGTAAGCTGAACGATCCCTCTCGTTCACGGAATTTGTACGGCAGCTGACTCTGTGAGCACTTGGCAATGATGAACTTGAACTGGGAGCACTGATCCTCACTGCGTACAACAGCGCAATGCTGTATGTTGACAGACACCTCTTTTATGAACTCTATGCTGGATGAGACCCAGTAGATGGCACTGATCAACTGCCTGTTCTCAGGGAACTTAAACTGGCCGGCTAGAATCACCTTCACGCCCACACTGACAGTTACTCCAGGAGGAACAGCACCTTCAGGGATCTCAATGAAGAACCCATAGCCAGGCCACTCTACTTTCTGAGGCTTGTCTCCCACAACCTCCAGTACAGTCTCCCTGTACACTTCAACACCACGCAGGAAGTCTGCACCACATGCACAGTCACAAACTGAAGGAGATGCATTAGTAGCTTACCTGGAGCAACTGCTATATAATTGGCTTGCACTCCAGCTTCGACCACACACCTTGGTTTGATAGCTACAGTATAGTGAGCTACTAGCAGCAGCTGTGAGCTGGGCCGCATCACTCACCATTTTCTTGATTGCCAGCACTGAGTGAGAGTTCCTGTTTGTGAAGCAGATGTTTGTAGCTGATTTTCAGTTGATCAACTGTGGAATACAGTAACAATTAAGTGCTAGATCACTCACTCTGGTACTCACATTTCTCTAGCATCAGTTGACCATCACTTTCCAACATAGAGATCTGTTGATCTCTAGCATAGGTCATTCTCTTGGTTTGCTCCAATACTCTTAGAAGCTCTTGCTGTCCCTCCTCACTAGCTGTCAGCTTGGTCTCATACTCATGGATGACTATATACATATACGTACAAAATTATATATATTAAAAATTGTTTAGCCTATACTTACTCTTTTCTTGTTGTTCATAGTCGTCTCTGTTAGCAACCATCTTCTTCTGCATGTCATACATATCCTCCTCTAGGTTAGAGCATTTCTGATCCCTCTCCTGTGAACCACGCTGAGCAGCATTGAGCTTTTCCATTAGCTCCTGCTCTCTCTTCTTGCTAAGAAGAAGACTGTCTTCATAAGCATGAATGACTGAGAGGGAGAGAGAGAGAGAGAGAGAGAAAGGAGGGAGAGATGAAGAGAGGGAAGGGAGGGGGGAGGGAGAGGGAGGGAAGTAGAGAGGGAGAGAGACAGTGGGAGGGAAGGAGTGAGGGAGAGAGAGTGAGTGAAAGTAAAAGAGAGAGAGAGTATAAGAGAGAAGAGGTACATGTAGTAGGTGAGTGTGCCTCAGTTTGTGATTACCATCATCTGAGGTGAGTTCAAGTAATGTCTCTTTAGCTAGTTCTGTCTCATTGAGTGATTCTTTTTGAGGAGAAAAAGAAGACATATCAAGTCAGTAGATCATCATAATTAATTTTATTAGCATAACCACAAACCACAGTTCAGTGATGAATATCATTACATGAAGCTTGTGTGCGTGTGCGTGTGTGGTGTGCCCTGGTGGTTTAACTGGTAGAGTCTTGGGTTTATAACCCAGAGTACACTGGTTCAAATCCCAGAGCAGGAGGAAAAAACTTCACGACAAGTACTCCATGTACTGGGGAGCAAAGTACGCTGGCTGTGTCTCATTGATCACTAAAGGCATCGGTGGGGTGCCCTCACTTCGGGTTCCCACACCTGCAGTGAGAATACAGTTGGTGCTCCTGCGAGTTCCTTGCCCAGCTCCAGGACACTGCGGAGCATCGGCACACAGTACTATAGCTTGGTGCACAAGTGTCCTGGCTTCGCCAGGTATGAGTGACCCTTTTTGCTTTGCTTTGTGTGTGACTGTTACTAACCATGTTTGTCTTGTTTCTCTTCTTTCTCATCAATATTGGTCTCATGCTGCTGTGAACACCACAACACATCAACCACTGTCACCAACCACACACACCTGCTTCTGCACCTGGAGTCTGAGCACTCTAACCTCCTCCTCCACCTCTCTCATCCTCTTCTTACTCTCCTGTAGCTAATGAAGGAAACAGTTCACTCAGTATAATAAAGTCAATAACTGAAAATACATGTAAATTCGTTGTTAAAAGGAAATAGTACAATGTTTCACCTGATCACTATGTGGTGGATTATACTCACTTTAGCTTTTGCAGCGTTCATTTCACTGATACTCATCTGATAAGACTGCTCACTCTCCTGTAGCTAATGAAGGAAACACCTCTAGATACACCTCTAGATACACCTCTAGATACACCTCTAGATACACCTCTAGAAACACTTCTAGATACAGTCAATATTGTAGAGTGTGTGTACACACTCTACAATATTGACTGTATCTAGATCTGACCAATGGTCACACTAACCTGTTGCTGTAGCTGTCTATGCTCATAGTCTAGTTCATTTAACCTCAACCTGTCTTTCAGCTCACGTCCCTGAAATGCTCCCCTTATCCTGGCCTCTCTCAGTCTCTTCTGGTACTCTGTGTTGTTGCTCAGTGTCTCTCCCTCCATCACTCTCTCTACACACCACTGCCCACTAGTGTCCTGGACTGTATGGAGGAGATGAGCTGTTATGTGCAGTCCACCACTGTCAGTGTGTGCATCAGCTGCTGTAGCTACTGCTGATTACTGCATGGACACACACTGTGCTCACTTAGCTCTATAACACAAGTGGCAGCCATGTATTCATATCCTCCAAAGACAAGTATCCAGACACAGTGGGCTCCTAGATGAAACACTGACACTGAGTGATAGTATCGTAGTGTCACTGAATCAGGTAGTGTTGGTAGCTATAGAACATAATAAAATAAAGCACCAAATTAAAGGTGCAGATGCCTCGGTGCAGTAGCATGTATGCTAGCAGATGCATATGACAGCACGTATGCATGCAGTAGATCAATGGAAGCATCAAACAGTTCCATGGAAGCACGCAATGTGCACTGAAGCTGCAGTAGAAGTGACCAGCAGATCCATGGAACATTCAGGCAAGCAGCAGATCATAGCAACAGTGCCATGGAAGCACAGGCTAGTGACAGCTATCCAGCAGCAGCAGATCATAGCAACAGTACTATGGAAGCACAGGCTAGTGACAGCTATCCAGCAGCAGCAGATCATAGCAACAGTACTATGAAGCACAGGCTAGTGGCAGCTATCCAGCAGCAGCAGATCATAGCAACAGTACTATGGAAGCACAGGCTAGTGACAGCTATCCAGCAGCAGATCATAATTATAGCAACAGTGCTATGGAAGTGCAGGCTAGTGGCAGCTATCCAGCAACTGTACAAGCTGTTGTACAAAAGTTGTATTGAAGCCAAACAAAATAATGCTCAAGTGTAGCTGGGCGTGACTGTAACTGCTCTGCTCGCTCAGGCTCACCTGTCGAGCAGCTAAGTGAACTCGAACACGCTTTCGCTCGCTAGTTTCACTGCTGCCAATGGAGTCACGCGAGCTGTTCTGTCACAGATCAAGCCTTCAAGTTGCACTGTAGACATCTGACAGTTTTGTCTATGAAGTAGGCCCGAGCGCTGTTTAGGTTAGCAAATCACGCCATAACTTCAAAACAAAGGCTTTAATAGCAAATCTGTCAAATTTGATTTTCATAAACTATCGAGATCTACCTGTATTGCAAGTTTCAGCGCTTAGTAGCAAGCGGTTGCTGAGATACACATTGCGAACACACACACAAACAAACAGACTACTGTATGCCTCGTGGCTCCGCCCACACCTCGGCATAACAACACACATTATGAACTATTAATAAACTATAGTATCATAATTATTCTATACTATAGCTCAGCTCGTCCTGTCATTTTGAGTGAGAAACTACGCAAGCACATTAAAGTAGAATTTTAAAGATTCCAACAAAAAGTTATTATTTCAAGTTGACAAAGTTAACATGAATTGTACTATTGTGAAATACCTTGATCCATTGGTTAGTAGTGTCATACAACCATATATCACTCAGTGTATACCCAAAATGCACACGACTACCATATCCTCCACTCATCACAAACGCAGGACCAGTAATGTGTGATGAAACATGGGCATATCTCTCCACAGGCCATTGGATAGACTGACTAACTGGTTTCTTGATCTTGGTCCAGTTCTGAGAATAATAGATACCATTACAGGAAGTGGTATGAACAATAAATCATAGCTATCATAAAGTGACAATGATGATGATAGTGACCCCATGTGGTGATGAGGGTGGAACCACAAATCAGTGCTATACTATTCATACAGTGTCTACATATAAGTTAGACGACGAGGCCATGGGATCTACGCTGTTTAGAAACCGAGGCGGGTTTGTTGTGACGACCGAGCGTAGCGAGGTCGTTACATAACCCGGCCGAGGTTTCTAAACCGCGTAGATCCCATTGGCCGAGGCGTCTAACTATTTTAGAGTATAGCCACGAGTAGCTAAGCAACACTCACACGACGGATTTTGTAAACAAAGAAATGGCGTTTGTTTTTGAAAAGACGAGGCGTGCTAAAGTTGTTTCTTACGTAGTTCTGAACAGAGAAAGTGCAATCTTCGATGGCGAACAATACTCAGCAGTACTCTTACACAAACGTTAATGTTTTGGTAAGTCAAGCGCCTCTAGCATTAAACTGTCCACACAGAAGCTCTTTGGGTCGCCAGCCATGCATGTGCGCCACTATAACAAACTCTACCCTGGCTTTTGAAACTCCTCCCCTGCCACGGCATGCTTGTGCGCACGGGATGGACTAAGTTCACCCAATCTGAAGTGCGGATGTGTTACGTCACGCTCGTTGCTATGGTATTCACGTGCTAAACAAAACTAAATCCTAAACCCAAGACCTTAAAACACTTCGCCTAACTGCGAAAAGCCAGGAGGGTCTTCCTAACTAACTAAGGATCGTCGGGAGGGTCTTCCTAACTAAGGATCGTCGGGAGGGTCTTCCTAACTAAGGATCGTCGGGAGGGTCTTCCTAACTAACTAAGGATTGTCGGGAAGGTCGTCCTACGGAGCTAACAGCGCAAACCCGTGGCTAACAACGCTACTGACCCGCGGTAAGAGCGCTAGACTCTGCCTAACAGTTTTATTTGTGAAAAAAAAAAAGAACCAAAAAAGTTTTACTTACTAGGGATTGAACCCTAGCACACCATACTGCTATGCACAACACCTACCCATTGAACCACCGAGACATGACGCCAACTTGACGTTGGAACTAGGCTTTATAGTGATATTCTATTATAATACACATGCGCGGGCATGTCACGTGCTTCCTGCCCGTGACGTCACACATCCGCACCTCAGGTTGGGTGAACTTAGTCTATCCCTTGTGCGCACTGTACTGCGGACTCGCGACTAACGATCGAAAGCGAGCAAGATTTCTAGCTCGCCTCCACTCGTCTATCTGCGCTACGTGTCAACTAGTCGTCGCTCTTCTTTATGATAGTCTTTTCGTTATGCAGAGAGAATGAATCCAACAATTCCTGTACTGATTCAAGTTGGCTTCTAAGTAGCGCGGCTTGGATACTAAGTGCGCGGTTTGGATACTAAGCTATTTAGAGTCCAAGCTGTAGTCAATCTCATTGGTCAATATCACTAGACTATACTCTAAAGTATTATACTCACTCACCACAGAATGTCTCTCCAGATCTACAATATACAAATCATCAGAGTAGCCTGATGGAGTGGAACCACCAAACATAGCAGCCCTCTTCCCTTCCACTGTTGTTAGTGTGAAATCATCACATGGAGGAGGAGCTTGTCCTGTGACTACTGGTGAGCTCCACCCATCTAGAGGTTATAATAATCTATCATTCCACTATGCACCATAATGACATATTGAACCAAAAACTCAAACTTTCAAAATGATCTTGATTTAATTTGGGGGACGAATAAAATTGTGGCACCCAGCACCTAACTAATTCACGCATGCATGTCAATAACAGTAAAAGGTATGACTCACTTGTGGACAGAGAGAAAATTTGTTGTTCATTGGTAAGCACATCACCAAACACCGATTGATAATACTGTGCTCCATGTTGTTGTGATGATGGGACAGCATGACCCCGCCCTCCCACCACATACAAGAGGTCCTCCTCTCCATCAGTGAAGTGCACCATTCCACATCTGTCCTTCTGCATTGGCCGTGCCCTACCCTTTGTTCTTGAGGGAGCCAACATCCTCCATTGCAGGTAGGAGGTGCTCAGTGTGTGAACGCTGTTGCGGTAGCAGCCATGGTGACCACAGTAACCACCGAAATAGTGCAGATCATTCCCGACAGCTACACAGGCAAAGCCCACCACTCCCAGTGGAGGTGTTCCACTAGTGGTGTGCTGCTCCCAGCAACCAGTGTTCACGTCGAATACCTCGACACTAGAGAAAAACTGACGCTTCTCAGCGCTATCGTGCACCTCAGGCATTCCTTGTTGGTCACCACCCCACAAATAGAGTTGATGGTCAACAACAGCTGTGCTGTGATCCCGTCGACCAGCGGGTTCCCGCCATTCATCCACTATGAGGAGAAACAATAAATCACGGTATAAACACCTGACATAACTCATGAACTAACTTCCTCGCTGCTGCCGAGCGGTAATGGAGGAGGGACTATCGAACTCTAGGGCGGCTTTGTTGAGTGCGTGGGCGTATACCAGCCACACTCTGCTAGACTAAATTCACCGCAAGAAAGTTCACATAATAATGTTTGTATTCATGACTATTATGCATTCTACTAGTATACTGTTAGCTCAGTCAAGTGCATCTACATACTAATGAAGGTTTGAATTCAGACTCTTTGCAGTTATACTGTGCAGCGATATACACGAGATGTAACTAAGCTGTCTTCAATGCAAGTACTTGCAAGTATGCAAGTATATTGAGAAAAGTAACAAAATATGCTCTTAACAGATGATATGCACCTAACTACACTATCTAGTAGTATGTATAGAGAGAGACACAATAACATTAATTACTGAACAATGTTTATAGTAATATTGATGATGAAACTACAGTACTGTAGGAGCCAGGATCAAGTCTTAAAAATTAATGTGACAAAGACTGAAATGACTAGTAAGTAGCTACATGTAGTGATGATATGATCCCACACATGTGTTGTCCACCAGAGGGCGGGTGAGGGGTGTGGTCTGACTGTACTGTATCATGATAGTAGCTGATACAGTGATGGACTAGACTGACATAGAACGATGACTGACGCTTGGGAGTGATATCACCATAGTAACATGACCTGAAAATAACACAAGCACAGAATTAGCATCACATGATCACAATAAAATTTTTGTCAGGTCATTTTTCTAAATCTTAATGCCCTAGTTACAAGAAAATAAAAAGATTTCTATCGAAATCAAAAGGATGTAGGGTTGTGAAATCTACCACTGGTCCACAATGTAAACTAACAAGGAACAAGCATGGAATGGTAACACGATTGACTTGCAAACAGACCATAGATCCCTACATCAGTGGCTGTACATAAGAATGCACGTCAGGTGTCAATCAACAGCAACTAGCAGAACTAGCTATAGTCAGCCAAAGCAGCCACTGATGTAGGGATCTATGGTCTGTTTGCAAGTCAATCGTGTTACCATTCCATGCTTGTTCCTTGTTAGTTTACATTGTGGACCAGTGGTAGATTTCACAACCCTACATCCTTTTGATTTCGATAGAAATCTTTTTATTTTCTTGTTTGTGTCCTTTTTTCTTATTCAGTGATGTGCAGTTCAATATCATGCATGTACTGAGCCGTCTTTGTTTCCACCATTGGTTTAGTTTTCCTGTTATTGATGGTTTTTCTTTATTAACAATTTTAAACTTGTAGCTAAAAAATAATTGTTATATATGCTGTATATCAGGTCGCCTACGCATAGTGCATGCATGCAGGCTAGGCATGCATTCGAGCCCCGCCCACACTTGTTTGTAGACCATACGGCGGTTATATTGATCTGGCGAACGCAGAATGTTGATTCTACACGACCTTACAGTTCTTCGACGACTCCAGACAAATATGTGTTCTCCGTGTTCCATACGGCGCGGCTATACTCAAGTCAAGCTAGTGCTCGGTCACGTGCGCTAGCCACTGCTTGGTCACGTGCGTATTGCGCAATCACACTAATGGCGTCTAACACTTAGCTGACAATGGATCACGATCGAGAACTCGCGGAATGTATATCGCCGTTTTGCTAAAAACAAAGTTCAAAAGGCACCTGCCAGGAGAATTTCACGACTGTTCGTGGGTGTTTTGGTCTCGGCACTGCTCGTGTAAAGGTGCTAGGCGAGTGGAAAGAAAGAAAGAAAGAAAACGAAGATGACGAAACTCGATTTTCACCGTTTCCAGGTTCGTCGCTTTAGTAACAATTTCGAGCAATCTCCTTGCTACTGTAAGATGAGGCAACGCCAGTGAGCAGATCTAAGTGTCTTTGGACGTATAGAATTCATCACGAGGCGAAATATCAGCGTTTGAACGCTAATACATGTATGTAGCCGCCATCTTGTTTTCTCGTTCAACCCTACATAGGGAGGCACTACCGTGCCTCCCTAATACATAAAATGTGTGATTTGTTTAGGTCAAAGGTCACTCACAAAGGTTAAAATTCATGTTATCTATAAGTAAAATTGTAGTAATCTACAATGCAATAAGGTGGTGTTGATCTGTTTACAAATAATTATTCCATGTTTTTGTACCAGTGAATCGAAGAATAGATAGTTTGCTGATAGTTACATCTTCATACACTAGTACTGTTGTTATCACTCAAATGATAATGATCATTCTTTATTAGTGATCACAGCTGACTCTAGATCTACACTGTACACTTCATAATGACTTAACCTTGTACTATAATAGAGTGAGTAAGCACCTTTGTGGAGTGAGGAGATGAGTGAAGGGAGGGAATTTTTCCGCTGTTTGGAATTTTTTCGCTGCTTTTCCGCTGTTCAGATGTATATAATTATAGTGTACCAATTATGTATGTGTACGATTTTGAGTTTCATAAGTGTGTACAGTTGTATTTGAATTATCGTATTTAGATTAGCAAAGATCAGTGAAAATACGAAATGAAATACACCAAAACATTATTTCAAAATTTCAAGACTTTGCAACTTCTATGAACTAAAACTACAATGAATTCATTTACTACAAAAAACTAAGAGTAACAATAGTTACACTGAGTTCAGACACTGCATGACACACAAGGAAAGTGAATAGCTAGCACAGTAACTGGTGAATGCTACAACGACTGATAAACTATAATGATAGCTACTTCATGATCTAGTGTTCAACCATTCCTTGATCCCAGCAGCTGTACTATTCTCATCAGCTTCCTCTAGTGTGTTGATGATAGTCTCCCAGGTGAATGGAACTTTTTGCTCTTTCTTCCATTGGTCAAACACCTTGCTATAGAGACGCTTTTGATCGCTGGTCTGTTGTTCAAATGCTTCCAGAGTTGATATTTCAATCTCTAGTTGCATTCCTATATCGTACCACTTGGTCGGTACCTTCTTAGCAACTAAGCTCATCAGTTTAGGGATTGATGGAGCTTGAGAATAGACTTTTAATTTGCCTGCATGAGATTAAAAATATGAAATGTTTTATAACAGCTGCCAACAGTTACCTTGAAACTGAGGCACTGCTGCTGGTGTCTGGGGCACTGCTGCTGGTGTCTGGGTCACTGCTGCTGGTGTCTGGGGCACTATAGAATGAGCACAATGTGATAACTACATGTAGTCAAGGGTTTTTACCTTCAGGCTGAGGATAGCGTATGTGGAAGTCTTTGGGAGAAGCAATCCCTTTAATGACCACTTTGTGGCGCAGTCGTTGAACTTGCTCTGACAACAGCTCTAACTCAAATCCACAGTGAGGGATTCTTCTACCAATTTGGTAGTTCTTGATAGCAGCTTTAGAGATCTGAACCATCAATGACAATGTACGAGTGCATGCAAAGTTACATGTAGACATACCTTAGGAGAAGAAGATAGAGGGAGAATCTTCCAACAATGAACCTCTTGTTCTTGCTGATCAAGCTCAATTACTGGACTAGGATCATCATCAAAACAAATTTCTAATGTTGTGCTGTCTGCTCTCCACATCTCATACTGATGCTTTACTTCCTGCATGAGTAGTTAATAAAGAAAAAGACAATGCAATACAATTTAACCTGTAGATTAGGCTCCAGATCCCTCACAACCACAAAGTGGAAATCAACAGTCAGAGGGCTGGGCATCTGTTGTTTGTAGAACATGAAGGCTGTACAGAGTGTGTCTGTATCCTCTGGTGCTGTTTCTCCTAGTAATGAGAACTGCTTCAGCTTGATGGCTCCATACTGAGTGTGTGAGCTGAACAATCCCTCTCGTTCACGGAATTTGTACGGCAGTTGACTCTGTGAGCACTTGGCGATGATGAACTTGAACTGGGAGCATTGATCCTCACTGCGTAGAACAGCGCAATGCTGTATGTTGACAGACACCTCTTTTATGAACTCTATGCTGGATGAGACCCAGTAGATGGCACTGATCAACTGCCTGTTCTCAGGGAACTTAAACTGGCCGGCTAGAATCACCTTCACGCCCACACTGACAGTCACTCCAGGAGGAACAGCACCTTCAGGGATCTCAATGAAGAACCCATAGCCAGGCCACTCTACTTTCTGAGGCTTGTCTCCCACAACCTCCAGTACAGTCTCCCTGTACACTTCAACACCACGCAGGAAGTCTGCTCGACATGCACAAATAAGATGCACAGTCACAAACTGACGGAGATGCACTACAGTAGCTAACCTGGTGCTATGGCAAGGTAGCTGGCCTGCACTCCAGCTTCGACCACACACCTTAAAGTTGGTTTGATAGCTGCAGTATAGTGAGCTACTAGCAGCAGCTGTGAGTTGGCCAGCATCACTCACCTTCTAGCAGCTGCTGGTTCCTCCTCTTCAGTTGATCAACTATACACAGTTACACTATAGCAATAATGAACTGCTTAATTACTTATAATACTCACATTTCTTTAGCATCAGTTGCTCATCACTTTTCAACATTGAGATCTGTTGATCTCTAGCATATGACATTCTCTTGGTTTGCTCCAATACTCTTAGAAGCTCTTTCTGTTCCTCCTCACTAGCTGTCAGCTTGGTCTTATACTCATGGATGACTATATAAAAATTATACGTCAAAAATTGTTTAGTCCTATAGACATACTCTTTTCTTGTTGTTCATAGTCGTCTCTGCTAGCAACCATCTTCTTCTGCATGTAATACATATCATCTTCTAGTTTAGAGCACTTCTGGTTTTTCTTTTGTGAATCACGCTGAGCATCATTGAGCTTTTCCATTAGCTCCTCCTCTTTCTTCTTGCTAAGTCGAAGACTGTCTTCATAAGCATGTATGACTGCCAAAGAGAAAGAGAGAGGGGGGAGGGAGGTAGGAAGAGAGAGAGAACTAAGTGAGCACAAGGATAGTGTCATGCTTACTATCTTCTGAGGTTAGTTGAAAAGATGACGACTCTCCGGGTTCTGTCTCATTCTGCTGAACTATGATTGAGGAAGATGATTTACATGAATTGAGTCAAGTGACATGTTACTAACCATGCTCGACCTGTTTCTCTTCTCTCTCATCAGTATTGGTCCCAGCTGGCTGCTGTGAACACCACAACACATCAACCAGTATCACTGTTACCAACCAAACACACCTGCTTCACTGGATCCTTCACCTGGAGTCTGAGCTCTCTAACCTTCTCCTCCACCTCTCTGATCCTCCTCTGATAAGGCTTTACACTCTCCTTTAGCTAATGAAGGAAACAGCTCACTCACTGCACGCTCATTAACAATAGAGCACTCTAACCTCCTCCTCCACCTCTCTGATCCTCCTCTGATAAAACTTCACACTCTCCTTTAGCTAATGAAGGAAACAGCTCACTAACTGCACACTCAAAACAATAGAGCACTCTAACCTCCTCCTCCACCTCTCTGATCCTCCACTGATAAAACTTCTCATTCTCCTGTAGCTAATGAAGAAAACAGCTCACTCACTACAAACATGACAGTATCTAGATGTGACCAATGGTCACACTAACCTGTTGCTGTAGCTGTCTATGCTCATAGTCTAGTTCATTTAGCCTCAACCTGTCTTTCAGCTCACGTCCCTGAAATGTTCCTTTTATCCTAGCCTCTCTCAGTCTCTTCTGGTATTCTGTGTTTTTGCTCAGTGTCTCTCTCTCCATCACTCTCTCCACACACCACTGCCCACTAGTATCCCGGACTGTATGGAGGAGATGAGCTGTTATGTGCAGTCCACCACTGTCAGTGTGTGCATCAGCTGCTGTAGCTACTGCTGATTCCTGCATGGACACACTATGCTCACTGACTTAGCTCTATAATACAAGTGGCAGCCTTGTGTAAGAATCCTCCGAACACTAGTATCCAGACACAGTGGGCTCCTAGATGAAACACTGAGACTGAGTGCCAGAATCGTTGTGTCACTGAATCAGGTAGTGTTGATAGCTATAGAACATAATAAAACAACACACATTATGAATTAACTATTAATAAACTATAGTATCATATTCTATACTATAGCTCAGCTCGCCCTGTCATTTTGAGTGAGAAACTACACAAGCACATTAACCCTTTCATTACTAAATTATCTTGCTGAAAGTTTAACCTCGTAAATGCTGACCACTTCTCTCGTGAATATCTCGTGTGTCTTTTGTGCTACTGGTCTCAAATTTGCGTCCTTTTACGCCAGTGAGTTGCTGCAATTGCCTACACTCAAGTCGGTCGATAAGCCCCTCCCACTTCGAAAGTGAAGCCGATAAAGTGCGACGACCTCGTCAAATTTTGCTCAAAGTTAGTACTTTGGGGCTGGCTATACTGAAAAGTAAATACAAATAGCAGTGGTTTGGTGTGTGCAAAATGTAGCCCAGATCATAGAGAATGCGCAAAAATGTTTTCCGAGCACCCTGAAGCCATAAAAGATCCAAATTTTCTTGGCGGCCATTTTGTTTTTTTGAAATGTTGTGAAATTTGCACTGAAGCCATAAAAAATGCCAGCACCATAACGTTTTGTGGAGGGCGCGTGCCGAAAACCACTGGTTTTTTTACGGTTATTTGTGTTCTTCAATTTAGCTTAATTTGGGGATATTACACTTTTTGATAAAGTTATGGTGTGTATGTCGCCAAAAGGCGACAAGGGTTAAAGGGTTAAAGTAGAGTTTTAAAGATTCTAACAAAAATTTATTATTTTAAGTTTACAAAGTTAACATGACTGTAACTAAATTGTGCATTATGAAATACCTTGATCCATTGGTTAATAGTGTCACACAACCACATATCACTCAGTTCAGACCCACCATCACCAATTCCTCCACTCATCACAAACACAGGACCAGTAATGTGTGATGCAGCATGGGCATATCTCCTCACAGGCCATTGGATAGACTGACTAACTGGATTCTTGATCTTGATCCAGTTCTGAGAATAATAGATATCATTACAGGAAGTGGTATGAACAATATATCACAAAGTGACATTGATGATGATAGTGACCCCATGTGGTGACGGGAGTGGAACCACAAATCAGTGCTATAATAATTATTCATACAGTGTCTACAATAATTATTACACACTCACCACAGAATGTCTCTCAAGATCTACAATATACAAATCATCAGAGTAGAGGCTTGATAGAGTGGAACCACCAAACATAGCAGCCCTCTTCCCTTCCACTGTTGTTAGTGTGAAATCATAACATGGAGGAGGAGCTTGTCCTGTGACTACTGGTGAGCTCCACCCATCTAGAGGTTATAACATCTATCATTCCACTATGCACCAAAAATACATATTGAACCAAAAACTCGAACTTTCAAAATGATCTTGATTTAATTTGGGGGACGAATAAATTTGTGGCACCCAGCACCTAACTAATACGTGCAAGTCAATAACAGATTTTGATGAAGTTTTTGATAACTTAAGGGTGCAATGTCACGCCCACGCATGTATTTTTGGCTGGTTGCTAGGGGACTGTATCTCAGAAACTACTGCTGATATTCCAAGAAACCAAAGACCTATGCTACAAGACTGGCGAAGGCTGTACACATTGCAAACTATGAGCGCTGAAAGTGCCAGACGGAAATGTGACGGGTGCGGCTAGATACAACGCTTAGGCTAATAAAACTTTCATTCACTCAGGCAGTAGAACTTCAGATTTTGGATATATACGTACTTCAACAAGGCGAAGGCAGTAACGTAGAGCTTTTTCGTGTATTGTGCTTGAAAGTGCGATTATGAGCTGCTTACCTCGTGGTTTTCCTACTCAGAGGGTGTTTATTAAAAAAAACTCTACGTTACGGTCTTTATCTGGTTCCTGAATAAGTTAATGGTTGTTAGGGCCTGCACCCTTAACAACTCACTAAAAGTAATTTTCAACAAAATTACTATTTATCTGAAACAAACACTCACTTGTGGACAGAGAGAAAATGTGTTGTTCATTGGTATTCACACCACCATGCACTGATTGATACTGTGCTCCATGTTGTCGTGATGATGGGACAGCAGGACCCCGCCCTCCCACCACATACAAGAGGTCCTCCTCTCCATTAGTGAAGTGCACCCTTCCACAAAATTTCTTCTTCATTGGGGCCCCACCCTCAGTTGTTGAGGGAGCCAACATCCTCCATTGCAGGGTGGATGTGCTCAGTGTGTGAACACTGTTGTGGTAGCAGTCTCCATGACCACAGTGACCACCGAAATAGTGCAGATCATTCCTGACAGCAACACAGGCAAAGCCCCACACTCCCAGTGGAGGTGTTCCACTAGTGGTGTGCTGCTCCCAGCAACCAGTGTTCACATCGAATACCTCTACACTAGAACAAAACTGACGCTTCTCAGCGCTATCGTGCACCTCAGGCATTCCATTCTGGTCTCCGCCCCACAAATAAAGTTGACTGTTGTTGACAACAGCTGTGCTGTGATCGCAGCGACCAGCGGGTTCCCTCCATCCATCCACTGTGAGGAGTAACAATCAGTCACTGTTTGAACACCTGACACAACTCATGAACTCACCTCCTCGCTGCTGCTGCCGCTGAGGAGCGGACATGATGGAAGAGGAAGAAAACAAGAAAGAGATCTCGAGAGCTCTGTTAGCTGCGTAGGAGTGACTAAGGGAGGGTGGGGTAATAGTCCTTTCCACCGTAAGGGAAAATATGCAAGGAATGTAGCGCAACGTAATTCTGCGTGTTATGACGTCATTTGCTGGCGATCACTACTACAGCGTTGTTTCTCTCGTTAGAAGCGCATTTTAGTTCCCTTTCATTGTTTTCCTAGACTTCCACCGAAGGCGAAGCTAGGACGATGATTTGCTGCTGAAACCGCAAAGTAGTAATGCCATACACTGATACAGTCGAGTTTGTTTGCTGCCATTTGTCCAAAAACCGCCAAAAACGACTCTCACGAGGCTCCTGAGGAGTCTAGAGCTGTAGTTCTAGCAAGACAACTTCTTTTTCAACTGTTTTACCTTAGCATAACAACTATAGCTTTAACAATGAACTGCATGGCTCTCTACAGGACTTTCAAGACCGCTCCTGGGAGTCCTCTATGACCAAACTCAACACTCGTTGCTACTACCAACTCACAATATTACCATGTGCTTCTTCATAAATAGATATGGCTATTTTTAGACTAGTGGATGATGTATACAGTCTTAGCGCAGTGCAGTACTTGTTTGTTTCTGGCGTCCATGGCTCTGAGCGTACTCCAGCAAATGACGTCGCTCGCCGTCACTGCTCGTCATTTCTCGATGAATTTCATTAATTTTTAATCAACATTCCTTATGGAAAGGCCTATTCCGGACACACTTTCGGTTGCAGGCAAACCGCCAGTGACCAAAATCATGTAAATTTGTTTGCAACAGAAGTGGGCGGTACCTGACGTTGACGAGATGGAAACATGAAAGCCAGTCACTTGCGAACTCTGTCCTTGGGTGTCTCACACAGGCCTACTGGTTCGCTGAAAGACCGTTTTGTATGATTAAAAATAGCAACTACTTTGTTATATTAAATATGAAGGCAGTAGCGCTTTGCATAGGCGGCACATAGGAATCCAAAGTACGCTCACTCGATGTTCACATACTGTGGATGACGTCTTTCAGAGTGTCTCACTTCCATTAGGTATGGCGGACACACCTGGTAAGCTACCCAATGTGTAGAGCAGGTTATTAGCTACAATTTGGTGTTATGTATGACTGTACAGACATGCAAAAACGAAAGTGTGCAACTCGTTTGTGAGGCTAATTGAGCTTATATTTAGATAGCATATTACACATTGTGTGGTGAGTGCCCATAGTACTAGTACTACAAGTAATAAAAACATTGTAACCAAAATGCAAGAGATTTAGGGTTGGTACATTTATCGAAAAAGTATGGAAACAAAATTTTAAAATGAAAAGGATTGTAACAATAGCAGTGTAATGCTACCTCCCTATTAAATTAACCACAACTATCGAAAGCAGTTAATTTAGGGAGGTAGCATTACACTGCTATTGTTACAATCCTTTTCATTTTAAAATCTTGTTTCCATACTTTTTCGATAAATGTACCAACCCTAAATCTCTTGCATTTTGGTTAAAATGTTTTTATTACTTGTTTCTTTTCTTTTTTTTATTAATGACTTAGTTGGCACTTATGCTAATATAGTGTAAAGAGCTTCTTGAACTATTTTAGCTGACTGCACTAGCTAGCTGGCGATCGATCAGTCTGAACTGCATGCATGCAACACGTACCATGCAACATTAGCTAACATTCTTACAACCCTGAGCAGACAAATCCAGTGTAACAGTGAAGGTTTGCTCGTTGTCTGCTGTGAACACTGCTAGTAGCAGCAGGCTCGCAGCACTCGCGTTCCAAGCAATTTATACTAAGGTGCGCTTGTATTAGAATAATTACATACACGGGCGTGCGCGAGTAGGCGTAACCTAGTAACGGAGTTCAAACAGAATGATGGAATGGAGTGTGTTATGGACCAAAAATCGCTGTTTTTCTGGAAATACTCGCTTCTGCTAGTGTTTTAGGCTTAAATAGATATCAGGTGCACTGCTCCCAACGACTAGTGTAGTTTCTGTGTAGGTTTTGTCTTGAATAGCTCACTAGCCACGGCGCTAGGCTCTCTGAAGAAGAAGAAGAATAAGAAGAAAGAAGATGAACAAACGGGTGACCACGTGAACTCTGGTTTTCCACCTTAGACTTGGTTTCTTTTGCTTCTGAAGGTCTCTTTATAATCGCACAAATCGTGCAAAGAGCTTCAGAACGTTAGATTAGCTTGAAACACCCGTACGGCGAAGATATGGCAGTGCCGTACTTACGGTGCCTCCATGCGAGACGCCATCTTCATGCCCATAGCAACTGGCCTTATAGTCTTTATTAGTAGACTCATTGTAAGCGCTTACCTCTTAGGATAGCCCCTAGGTAGTAAAAATACCCCTGATGTCGTCAACAGCCAAGATATACGTGAATTATTGCGTTTAGCCTAAGTGTAGCCGCCATCTTGTTTTCCGCCCAACCCTAAATATGCCACGTCTACCGCGTGGCATAATATAGACAGAGTGTTCAAAATAGAGAAATACACTTTGTAGTGTGATGAGTGTCCGTAGTAGTACTATAGACAGTGTTCAAAATAGAGAAATACAAATGTTGCTGTCATCCATTGTCAGGCTACTATTTTTGTTTCTATTCAGTTCATAGTCTTCCTCTTGCTCGTCTCTTCTTCTTGTTCATCATATTCCTCTTGCTCGTCATCTTCTTGTTCATCGTATTCCTCTTGCTCGTCATATTCCTTTTGCTCATTATCTTCCTCTTGCTCGTCATCTTCCTCTTGCTCATCATTCTCAGTCTCTAAAGTCAATTCTTGCAACCTCTGCACTCACATCCAGCACCACATGATCTTCCATTTTCCCTACTTCCATTACATTTTTCTTGGTTCACAAAACAAACCTCTCCTCTCTGGTGAAGGCACAATGACCCTGCCTGTTAGTGAAGTTTCTGTACACTTAGGGTAGGTGCAGTTAAGGCTATTACTAGTCCGGGTACATGTGGTTATCTTTTTCCATGTAGGAACATATTCTAAGTCATCCAAGTGACGCTTAGCCTCTAACTGATGAGCTCGACAGATGCAACTATCGTCAGGAATATTGCTGATGTATAGCGCTGAAGAAATTGCTTTTTTTCTACATCTAAAGCCTCAAAGTGATCATAGTGGTGCTGATGCTTACCACAGATGTGACATGGTCCACAAGATCTGCTGGGATGGTGTTATGCCATGGCTCGCTGTGGCTCCCAGACTCCACACTATATAGTGCATAGTTCATTTATAGTTCAATAAACCATAATCGATGAAAATACCTGAGTTTGTATAGGACAACCACAAAATTTCAGAACTACTTAGCTCAGTAATGGCTTCAGACAACTGACAGCAAAAAAAGCTGTTATAGTTGCAAAAACGGCAACGTGCAACTGTTTTATAAAATACGGTTACTAGTATATTTTGCATTGTATTTTTGTCATTACTGAATTGTTTTTCACAAGACATTCTTTTAAAAGACCACAACAAGTAGAGCTATAAAGCCATGTAATTTTATTTTGAGAAATATAGCGTGCGTTAAGAGTAGTAGCTCTTTTAAGTTTACTGCAGCGTTCTTGTTCGCTGGGGTGCGTTAAATAGAGTGCAAATACGTATGAGCGTAATTCACAGGTATTATAGTAATTAGAAACGGGGTACGGACCCGCTTTATGGACCAACGTCAAGATGGCGGCGTAAAGTATGCTTTGCTGCCTAGCGGCGCACACGACCCACTTCGTGCTGATTTCGCTCAACCTTCTTCTTACACATCGTCCAAATTGAGAGATGGTGCCTTGGTTTCACTTGGCCGAATTGATTTGTCCACAGAATTCAATAGCGCTGATCGCGATATCGAGGCGAGTCGAGCCTACAATTCCCTATAGTTCTTTTTGTTACTGTAACACTGCTGTCTCACATGCATAATGTGACACAACTGCAAGTAGAATAATCCTGTATAATGTATAAGTAGTAGATTAATCAAGTGCGTTGGTCCATCTGCAAATAAACTGTTCACATTTGGACCAAGTCGCTCGGACCAAGTGTAATGGTCTACTACAAAATAAGTGCGTTAGTCCATCTGTGGCAACAAAACTGTTCAGATTTCGACCAAGTGTAATGCTGAACTACAAATTTAGGAGTATCCACATTACAAACTGCTTCATTTTGCTGCTAAATGATTATAGCTAGCTATATAAATTTTGGTCCACTTGATAATAAAATCGGATCATTTCCTGTTAATAATTGTCCAGTATATAAAATAAAGGTAGATTATTCAAGTGATGGTCTATTTGCAAATAAAATTGTTCACAATTGGACCAACGTACTACAGACTCATTGAAATAAGTATTATTATCGGTAAGATATCAAAAAAATAAACAAGATACCAGTGAAATAAAGCAAGAATTATCGATGATACTATAGAGGGACACTGTTGTTTGAATGCTGATGGTGTTAGCCTTGGCTTGGGACATCTGTGCATGCTGAGAACAACCTCGTATGCATTGAACGACAATATTCAACTCACATAATTATCTCACTGTCATCTTCTTCAATTATTCAATGGAGTAAAAGATTATTAATTGACTGTAATTACTTACACTTGAATTCTAGCAATAAATTGACACATTTCTAATACATGTATGCATTGACTTTGAACTAGTAATACTGTGCATGCTTGGTCCAAATGTGATCAGTTTTTGTTACAGATGGACCAAAAGTTACTTTATATCCTGGTGAAAGTCAAGTAAGAATTAGATGCTTTCAAAGAAGTAGTAGTACTATAAGTCTACTCAATGCTCATTGTATCACTAGTACATGGCATTGTCATGCCGAGAACAACCTCATATGCATTGAACGACAATATTCAACTCACATTTCCATGAAATTTTCAACTCACATTTGGTTATTTCCATGATATCTCATTATACACATGTATCTTGGGATATCTTTAATTATTTTGAGGATATCTTCTGATATTATTATCATCCCACTGTCATCTTCATCATTACCCAATGGAAATAATTGAGTATAATTACATTAACTTGAATTCTAGCAGTAAATTGACACATTTGTACTATGCATTGACTTTGAATGTGCATGCTTGGTCCAAATGTGATCAGTTTTAGTTATACGGATGGACCAAAAGTTACTGTATATCCTGGTCAAAGTCAACTAACCATTAGATTCTTTCAAAGAAGTAGTAGTACTACTAGTCTACTCAATGCTCATTGTATCACTAGTACATGGCATTGTCATGCCGAGAACAACCTCATATGCATTGAACGACAATATCCAACTCAAATATCTTGGTTATTTCCAGGATATCTCATTATATCTTGGGATATCTTTAAGTATTTCAAGGATATCTTCTCATATTTTATCCCATGGTCATCTTGATCAATTACACAATGGAGCAAAAAATCTATAATTACTGAATTGTAGCAGTAAATTGACACATTTTTAATCTGCATAGACTTTGAACTTGTAATAATGTGCATGCTTGGTCCAAATGTGACCAGTTTTAGCTACAGATGGACTACCGAAAAGTTACTGCATATCCTGGTTACAGTCATGGCGCTTTCAAAGAAATAGTATTACTACTAGTCTACTCTGACCCATCACATGCTCACTGTATCACTAGTATGTTGCATTGTCATGCCGAGAACAACCTCATATGCATTGAACTACAATATTCAACTCAAATATCTTGGTTATTTCCATGTAATCTCATTATATCTTGGAATATCTTTAATTATTTCAAGGTACTTCATCGATTATACTCAATGGAGCAAAAATTATTAATTGAGTATAATTACTTTAACGTGAATTCTAGCAGTAACTTGACACATTTTTAATCTGCATAGACTTTGAACTTGTAATAAGGTACTTGCTTGGTCCAAATGTGACCAGTTTTAGCTACGGATGGACCACTGAAAAGTTACTGCATATCCTGGTTACAGTCATGGCACTTTCAAAGAAATAGTATTACTACTAGTCTACTCTGACCCATCACATGCTCACTGTATCACTGGTATGTGGCATTGTCATGCCGAGAGCAACCTAATATGCATTGAACTACAATATTCAACTCAAATATCTTGGTTATTTCCATGATATCTCATTATATCTTGGAATATCTTTAATTATTTCAAGGTATTAACTCTTCGTCGATTACTCAATGGAGCAAAAATTATTAATTGAGTATAATTTAACTTGAATTCTAGCAGTAAATTGACACATTTTTAATCTGCATAGACTTTGAACTTATAATAAGGTACATGCTTGGTCCAAATGTGACCAGTTTTAGCTACGGACGGACCACTGAAAAGTTACTGCATATGTCCTGGTTACAGTCATGGCACTTTCAAAGAAATAGTATCTATTATTATCCCACTGTCATCTTCATCAATTACCCAATGGAGCAAAAAATTAATAATTGAGTATAATTACCTTAACTTGAATTCTAGCAGTAAACTGACACATTTGTAATCTGCATTGACTTTGAACTAGTAATACTGTGCATGCTTGGTCCAAATGTGATCAGTTTTAGTTACGGATGGACCAAAAGTTACTGTATATCCTGGTGAAAGTCAAGTAAGAATTAGAGGCTTTCAAAGAAGTAGTAGTACTGCTAGTCTACTCAATGCTCACTGTATCACTTGTACATGGCATTGTCATTCCGAGAACAACCTCATATGCATTGAACGACAATATCCAACTCAAATATCTTGGTTATTTCCATGATATCTCATTATAACTTGGGATATCTTTAAGTATTTCAAGGATATCTTCTCATATTTTATCCCATGGTCATCTTGATCAATTACACAATGGAGCAAAAAATCTATAATTACTGAATTGTAGCAGTAAATTGACACATTTTTAATCTGCATAGACTTTGAACTTGTAATAATGTGCATGCTTGGTCCAAATGTGACCAGTTTTGGCTACAGATGGACTACCGAAAAGTTACTGCATATCCTGGTTACAGTCATGGCGCATTCAAAGAAATAGTATTACTACTAGTCTACTCTGACCCATCACATGCTCACTGTATCACTAGTATGTGGCATTGTCATGCCGAGAACAATCTCATATGCATTGAACTACAATATTCAACTCAAATATCTTGGTTATTTCCATGTAATCTCATTATATCTTGGAATATCTTTAATTATTTCAAGGTACTTCATCGATTATACTCAATGGAGCAAAAATTATTAATTGAGTATAATTACTTTAACGTGAATTCTAGCAGTAAATTGACACATTTTTAATCTGCATAGACTTTGAACTTGTAATAAGGTACTTGCTTGGTCCAAATGTGACCAGTTTTAGCTACGGATGGACCACTGAAAAGTTACTGCATATCCTGGTTACAGTCATGGCACTTTCAAAGAAATAGTATTACTACTAGTCTACTCTGACCCATCACATGCTCACTGTATCACTAGTATGTGGATTTGTCATGCCGAGAACAACCTCATATGCATTGAACTACAATATTCAACTCAAATATCTTGGTTATTTCCATGATATCTCATTATATCTTGGGATATCTTTAAGTATTTCAAGGATATCTTCTCATATTTTATCCCACGGTCATCTTCATCTTTTCCCAATCTTTGAGAGTGAGTTTATGTGTATACATTGTATGTTGCTCGTGAGTTTATGTGAGTTATTGCTTAAACCTCTTCATAGCTGAGTGATGTGTGTGTGTGTTTGTGTGTGAGTGGTTCATAATACATTCACTGCTGCCCTGTGAAGACGTGTTATGCTACATGTATTAGAATAGTGAGGCCAAGCATACTAGTATACTGTCGCACTACTTGTGTTTGGGTGTGTTTGTGTGCGTAAGTGTTCCTAGGGGCAATTGTGGAGATTATTGTCTGCCATAACATCAAACTTTGACGCCTTAATCATAATGTAATTGTGAGATTCTGACTTAAATTGCATTGTCAGTGTTGTGCATATTGTGTGTCAGTTACTCTCATTACACCTCTTCTCCGTCATACAGACGACGAAGAGGAGTCTGAAGACAATCCTTTCCCAATCTCTGAGAGTGAGTTTATGTGTATACATTGTATGTTGCTCGTGAGTTTATGTGAGTTATTGCTTAAACCTCTTCATAGCTGAGTGATGTGTGTGTGTGAGTGGTTCATCGAAAAACACGACTGTTTTTCATTTTGCCACTAAAACATTCACTAACGAGAGTGCCTAGAGTGCCTAACTAGAGTGCCTAACGAGAGTGCCTAGAGTGCATAACGAGAGTGCCTAGAGTGCATAACGAGAGTGCCTAACGAGAGTGCCTAGAGTGCCTAACGAGAGTGCCTAGAGTGCCTAGAGAAAAGTTGCTCAGAGAGAAAAGTAATGACTTGGTAGCTGCGATACGTTTTGCCCCTCCTGGCGTGATCCACGGTCCGCAGCCTGTGACGTCAGCGGAGAAGGGCTTATTGATGCACTGCACTCTCTCATTGTCAGTGCTGCATGCTGTGTTAACTTCTGAGGGTGAGTTTATGTGGGCATGCTCGTACTATTAATTTTGTCAGAGGTAGAATATAGTCAGTGATGAAACTTAGCCAATGGGTACAGATGAAGCAATCTAATCTATAAACCTCTTCATAGCTGACAATGTTATTGTATGGCATTATTTTTGATCCGACCGACACGAGCAGGGACCTTACACTACTAGGTACTATTTTGTAATTCATAGTAACTTGTCATAAATGGTCATGCAATCCGCGTGTGTGTGAGTGTTTCAACACGACTGTTTTTCATTTTGCCACTAATACATTCACTGCTGCCCTGTGAAGACGTGTTATGCTACATGTATTAGAATAGTGAGGCCAAGCATACTAGTATACTGTCGCACTACTTGTGTTGTGCACGGGGTGATTTATTACTCATGCACAGTCTGTGGGAGGGTTATGCGTTTGGGTGTGTTTGTGTGCGTAAGTGTTCCTAGGGGCAATTGTGGAGATTATTGTCTGCCATAACATCAAACTTTGACGCCTTAATCATAATGTAATTGTGAGATTCTGACTTAAATTGCATTGTCAGTGTTGTGCATATTGTGTGTCAGTTACTCTCATTACACCTCTTCTCCGTCATACAGACGACGAAGAGGAGTCTGAAGACAATCCTTTCCCAATCTCTGAGAGTGAGTTTATGTGTATACATTGTATGTTGCTCGTGAGTTTATGTGAGTTATTGCTTAAACCTCTTCATAGCTGAGTGATGTGTGTGTGTGTGTGAGTGGTTCATCAAAAAACACGACTGTTTTTCATTTTGCCACTAAAACATTCATGTGCGTAAGTGCGACTGTTCATGTGCGACTGTTCATATTCATGTGCGACTGTTTTTCATTTTGCCACTAAAACATTCATGTCTGTGTGCATAAGTATGATGTACATCACCAATATCCAGAAATTGACCAATATCCAGTATTTTGGCATTTAACATTTCGGCCATAAGCCGAAAATACAGTCACATAACTGTACTACAGTTGTACTAGTTATGTAGCTATCACTGTTTCAACCATGTGGCTCTCACATTGTTTTTGATATCTTACTCTATAGACCCATCAATCCATTCTGCTGAGGCTGAGACTAGTATACTGTCGTGTTGTGCACATGGTGAGTTATTACTCATGCACAGTCTGCGGGAGTGTTATGCGTTTGGGTATGTCTGTGTGCGTAAGTATGTATGTCATCAAAAACATGATGGCTTGTTCACTTTGAACGTGAACAGATCGATTGCAAGTCCAACCCTGTCCATCCCAGTCAAACCTGGTCTAACCCTGTACAATGTGCAACACGCCAAGGGTTTTGTGAAAATCTGTTCATTAGCAATTTGTACACACAAATTCAACAATACAAAAGAGCCATGCTCCTACATGACACATGGGGAAGAAGAAGCACAAACAAAAGAAGAGAAAAGAAGAGAGCCGTGTCCCCCTCCACGACACACATTAGGCTGTACATTTTTTTATTTTTATATTTTAGGGGAGGGAGGAGAAATAGAAGGAAACAACATGAGGTAGATATGAAAGAGCTGTGCCCCAACACAACACATGGAGATAAGCACGAACATGAGATTAAATAGCAAGTATGCTGAAAACAAAATAAAACAATTTTTGAATCTCCTCTAGTGTTGTCGCCTTACTCAATCTTGTCACCTTCAAGGTTTTCTTTTTAGAAAAGTCCATCTCTAGCTTGTACAAGGTGACTGCAAGCCCAACACCCAATGCATACGAACAACTATAGGTTGGACATCCTCGACGTATAAATCTTTTGACCATGTAGGTAAATGCACCAAACAATGCCTGAGGAACTGGAGTATGATCATTTGAAGGTGACTTTATTTCAGTAACAACAGCGTAATTTTTTTCATCGTCATCACTGTCATCTGGAGAACACGCATTTGGATTTTGTAGTAAGACAACAACACATTCAACTAATATGTCAACTATACCATGGAAAGGAGCAAATGAACAGTTAAGTTGATACTGTTTGTTTTGAACGGCTGCAGGTTGTATCATTTTTATTATATCCATTATTTCCTTTTGGAATGTATCTTCTGATTTTAGAACGATCATCTCTTGTTCAAAACTGCACTCTTCAGATATGGCTAAAGATTCCTTTATCTTGCCTATAGATTCCTTTATGTCAGAAGCGTCGATCTCCTCTCCAACTGCTTGTCTTTCCAATCTTTCTAGCAGAAGTAAGGTTTGTTGCCTTTTGGTCTCTTGATGGCTTTCCTTGCTTCTTGTCAAAGGGTAAGAATAAGCTTCATACAGTTTTGACCTTACATTACTATCTTTGACATACTCAAAACGAGGCAGCCGAATATGCATAATATCGAAATAATCCTCAACATCAAAAGATTTGGTATCTGATAGCCTAATTGATGAATAGCTGAAATGAAAGTAGTAATATGACCGTCTTGATAAAAGCAACCATTGGTTATATTGAATACCATGAGATAACGATTCAGACAGTCCCTTTCATGAGGAGTAATATACATAATTAAGTCATTATATTGTACTATAGCAGTCATGAGACGAATGGGAAATTGAACTGTCAATTTCATAGGAGGCAAAGTGAATACAAAGAAGGTACAAGTCTTTGAGCCTTTATAAATACTAGAATAAGAAGATAAAGGTATTTTTGAAGGCGAGACTTTGTTTTTTGATTTTGAGCAAGAGACATATCTTTGACGTAATTCATATCGATGAGTCTTTTCTGATGAAGCCATGTTTGACCTACATGTAGCAAAAACAGATAGTGTAGTAAATGTGACAGTTTGATTACCAAGACACGTACTTTCAGTATCTCCAGTAAGTTTGTTCTACATTGCACCATCGCGAAGATCTAGCCATTCAAACTCACCCTAATTTTTATCTAATCAAACACTTCGCTTGAGCAAACCTATAGCCTCGTACCCGCCCCTTTTTCAGAAAAGGGCCTGGTACAGCAGACTAAACCCTAACCCTAAACCCATGACAGACTTCCCATTAACAAAACAAGGCATCAACAAGAGCAATTGTCCAGCCACAAAGGCAAGATGCAAAAGCAGCAGAAAGCTAGCAAGGCAGGAAATGTACAACACACGGTGAACAGGTAAAAAAAATTAAAGGAGACATTATACAGCCAGTGAGAAATACACGAGCTTGGTGCACAATATATTATTAAGTAGCCAAGCCAAGTATCCAAGTAGCCATCTCCTACATGCGTCTAAAACACAATTAGGATCAGGGCACAGCTGCTAGGAATAAGAGTACGACACATACTACTGAACAGGTTGTCGTGTACAAGGACCACCAGACAGAAGATTCAAGTAAATAAGCAAAAGAAAATAATAAAATAGGAGAGAAAGTGTGTACACGCAACCGTACTTTTTATTTGTAAGCGGAAGGGCGTGGATAATGTTATACAAGCTCTTTGTTAGTTGCAATCAAATTTGGATTCGGATAAGAGCCAACATAACAAAAGAAGAGTCAAGAGCTTGTATAATGAAGAGCCAGCATAACAAATTTTGTCTGGTCAATTTGAATTTTTGTCTGGACAAGCTTACGCATTAGTTGGAACTATTTGGTATCATTTCGCAGCTTAGAAACTCCTCTATCTGATAAAGCAAACAGCAATAACCTTTGATACGAAAGATTAAACCTGAAGAGACACTTGCGAACATACATGCTCAGGATAAACTGCAAGTATGTACCAAATATGGAATGTGTAACAGGAATCTCAAGATAGAAGTCGGGCTTTTCTATCAGTCAGTAAGGGCTCTATTGACCGAGTAGGTGGTTCTGGGGCACAACAAATTCCGACAATCGCAGATGATCTGCTCAGCCCATGTGCCAGTAGCCCTGACAAGCCCTCTTCGGCCCGCCCTGACATCCATGAAATTCATCACATATATTATTTTTAACACAAGTGTTTACACTTATATATTCCCTCACTGACCACAAAACCTACAGGCATTTGCAGGAGAGCATAATGAAACAGGAACACACCGTGTAGGAAGCTGTAAGCAATACAGAATCCATGGGTGCTGTCATGTGTGAAAGCAAACACAGTACAGGTGCTAAGGAATACATTTACTAGTCTATGAACAGGCTAACTACCAGAGAAATACATTCTTCAGCACAGCTTGCTCTTAGTCAATATGCCTCAAATACGAGTCACTGTGGGATCAGGTATTTTGTACAGGTAAAGCCAATCACAACCTTCAACAATAGTTTGTTAGGACAAAGACGCAAGGAAAAATAGCGCTTGGCAAAAAGTACATACTGGATTGGTAAATTTGGGACAGGTTAAGTGAAAGGATGCTTCAGATGGATGCAACTATCGATCACATTGTATTTGCAGCTGTTTACATTACGCTACACAGAACTTAGCATGCACATAATATGAACACACAACGTGGGCATGTCTTCTCAAAGATAACCCTTATCTGATGAAACGCATTGGGAGCATAATAAACAGCCACTGGTGCATACCATCTGGCTCAAACCGGACCGCCTTGAATAGCTAGCAACCACAACATTCTATCTCCACAACTCTCAAGATTCTACGTTATTTTTGCCTGACTAGGAAACACCTATTCTCCCCAATAGCTGGAATGTGCTCAAACCTGAAATACACACAAAAGTCTCCTATAAATTGAGGTTGGGAGGACCTACATCAGCAACAAAATAGTTCATGGTGCTACATAGGCGAGGGCAGCAAGTGCCGAGGGTGCGGGCAGTGTATACAGTGTATACCAGAGGCTTTTTTCTCTCTCTCTCCTTCCACCCCCTTCCAGGGTCTGGGTACGAGGCTAATAAATAAGCTAGCTTAGGATCAAGTGAAAGACTCATACTACACAACACCGAAGGGACAATTAGCACTGCACAGTGCCACAACACAACCTCAAGCCATATTGCTAAGGATTGATTTACCACACAATCATACTGTAAAGTGGAAGGCTAATCCAAGCACTTGCATGTACATACAAGGGCCATGAGCAGCACAAGGCAGAGTCTAGATAGAGACAATTTTTGACTGGAAGCGACTGCGAAAGACATCAGATTTACCAGAGCTGGAGAGGCAGCTACAGACTAGACATAATATGTGCGCGTACGTTAATTAGCACTGTACGCATGCGCTGGTGATAATTATTGTGTACATACAAGCATGCATGGTACGTACACAATGCCATCTTCTGTATCTTCAGTTACTGTACTATGAGTATGACTAGTTGTTGAAAGAGTACAGTGATACATAATGAGTACAGTCAAAGAATATCAGGTGTCTCTACTACAGTGAAGCTGGTACTAGTTTCTCTACTACAGTGAAGCTGGTAATAGTGTGTCTCTACAACAGTGAAGCTGGTAATAGTGTCATGCAAAAGTCACTTGTTACAATTAGTACATACAGTAGCGATTTGGGAAGAGCCAAATAGGAAACCTGAATGTTCAACAACACTGACAAGCACCATGAAGCGAAAGGTTACACATGTGAGAAAAGACTCTTATTACAAGTCAAGGAACCAAGATTAAGCATTGACGGGATACATCTGTTGACAAGCTAGACAATGGTAAATTACATGTAGGTACTAGTTACACCATCAGCTACCAGGAAGTACTACGGAAGTGAATTTACATGTAAAATAAGTAATTAAATTCCTTAGCCCTTGTGTGCAACTGGCTTAAAATAAAAATTATCGCACTAAGGCTATGCAGAAACATGCTATTAATTTAATAGCAAAGCTCACCATAATAACCACAAGGAGAACAGTAACTCTCCGGTAGATAGAAAAGAATGTTTCAAAATGAGAGAACAATAGCACGATTTCATAATGACTAATTAGATATTAGATATATACGGCCTGGGAGTCATGGGCGTTATTTAGAATCATTCCCCAATCATTGCTGTGTATTTTGGACCTTGATTCCGTGTTCTTCTCGTCGGTCTTACGGAGGGAATCGTTTGTCCTATGATTACCATACTTTGGGAAACAAGAAAGTAGTAAGTGGGACACCGATAAAGAGGGAAAGTTTTATCTAGAGGCTAGTCTGTTGCATCTGCAGTATCCATTCATTTCATGCCTGAAATCACGCTGTTTTCAGTTGTGAATCGCTATTCACGTCTTCAGATGCATGGATATACACCGCAAAGGTTTGCTAACAATGTTACTTGATGCATTAGACGCGAGAAAACAACCGAGGCCGAGAAGCACGGACGGATTAGACCGTGAGTCACTGCGAGTTGCGTCTGCCGTCTGTTCTCAACTTTAGCTGCTTTCTAGCACTTAGTACTTCAAACAACATTGTTAGCAAACCTTTGCAGTGTATATCCATGCATCTGAAGACGTGAATAACGATTCACGAATCACAACTGAAAACAGCGTGATTTCAGGCATGAAATGAATGGATACTGCAGATGCAACAGACTAGCCTCTAGATAAAACTTTCCCTCTTTATCGGTGTCCCACTTACTACTTTCTTGTTTCCCAAAGTATGGTAGTCATAGGACAAACGATTCCCTCCGTAAGACCGACGAGAAGAACACGGAATCTAGGTCCAAAATACACAGCAATGATTGGGGAATGATTCTAAATAACGCCCATGACCCCCAGGCCGTATATATCTAATATCTAATTAGTCATTATGAAATCGTGCTATTAAAATAACTCACCATGAATTAGGGCTCAAGGGGACACTGGCAGGGATGAGTGGAGCCGGAGAGAACACACCCCTGTAAGAAAAGGAAATTTATTTAATGAGTGTACAAGCGTACGAAGGTAACAGATAATAATAGGCAACTCAGTTGATGCTCAAACACTACGACAGTGTACTACAAGCTCTTTGCCTAGACACCTTTTACAAGACTGACCAACAGCTCAAACAACTGACACATACACTATTAACAGTAAAGACAACTTTAGTGTATATGGCTGTACTGTAGTGGAAGCTGATCGGACAGCAGTGCTCTTAACTGGAATACAGATAAAAGGAGAAATGCTCTATTAAATACATTCATGCACACTAAATGGGTAGTACATGGTACACAACTTGCTACTGTGCTGTTGATACTAACGTCTCTACTACAGTGACACTGATACTAGTGTCTCTACTAGAGTGATGCTGATACTAGTGTCAATGCTGGTACTAGTGTCTCTAGTACAGTGACGCAGATACTAGTGTCAATGCTGCTGATACTAGTGTCTCTACTAGAGTGATGCTGGTACTAGTGTCAATGCTGGTACTAGTGTCTCTAGTACAGTGACGCAGATACTAGTGTCAATGCTGCTGGTACTAGTGTCTCTAGTACAGTGACGCAGATACTAGTGTCAATGCTGCTGATACTAGTGTCTCTACTACAGTGATGCTGGTACTAGTGTCTCTACTACAGTGATGCTGATACTAGTGTCAATGCTGGTACTAGTGTCTCTACTACAGTGACGCAGATACTAGTGTCAATGCTGCTGGTACTAGTGTCTCTACTACAGTGACGCAGATACTAGTGTCAATGCTGGTACTAGTGTCTCTAGTACAGTGACGCAGATACTAGTGTCAATGCTGCTGGTACTAGTGTCTCTAGTACAGTGACGCAGATACTAGTGTCAATGCTGCTGATACTAGTGTCTCTACTACAGTGATGCTGGTACTATCTGACACTAGTTTCTCTACTACAGTGAAGCTGGTAATAGTGTGTCTCTACAACAGTGAAGCTGGTAATAGTGTCATGCAAAAGTCACTTGTTACAATTGGTACATACAGTAGCGATTTGGGAAGAGCCAAATAGGAAACCTGAATGTTCAACAACACTGACAAGCACCATGAAGCGAAAGGTTACACATGTGAGAAAAGACTCTTATTACAAGTCAAAGAACCAAGATTACGCATTGACGGAATACATATGTCGACAAGCTAGACAATGGTAAATTACTAGTTACACCATCAATGTGGTACAACGCCAAACAATATCATACAAATGGCTACCAAGAAGTACTACGGAAGTGAATTTACGTGTAATTATCAGTAATTAAATTCCTTAGCATTATTAGAGGCTGTATTTCACTATCAAATATCGCACTAAGGCTACTCTCAAGTATACAATTGTAAATTACATGTAGGTACTAGTCACACCATCAGTGGTACAATGCCAAACAATATCATACAAATGGCTACCAGGAAGTACTATGGAAGTGAATTTAAGTGTAAAATAAGTAATTACATTCCTTAGCCCTTGTACCTAGACGTGAATTTAAGTGTAAGTGAATTTAAGTGTAAAATAAGTAATTACATTCCTTAGCCCTTGTACCTTCCTTAGACCTATCCAAATATCGCACTAAGGCTATGCAGAAACATGCTACCAATTTAATAGCAAAGCTCACCACAATAACCACAAGGAGAACAGTAACTCTCCAGTAGATAGAAAAGAATGTTTCAAAATGAGAGAACAATTAAAATAACTCACTAGGTGTCAAGGGGACACTGGCAGGGATGAGTGGAGCCAGAGAGAACAGCCAGACCAAGAAAAGGAAATTTATTTAATGAGCGTACAGGCGTACCAAGGTAACAGATAATAATAAGCAACTCAGTTGATGCTCGAACACTACTGTATATGGCTGTACTGTAGTGGAAGCTGATCGGACAGCAGTGCTCTTAACTGCAATACATGTACAGATAACACTCTATTAAATAAAGGCAGTGGCGGCCACAAGGGCAAGAAGCAGCATCTGTCACAGAAGTTTCATAAGTGACAAGGTTAGAAACCACACATAAGGGGATATACACAAGGCAGCATTACTAGCATTCTGCAATCTGACTAAGAGGACTAGCTAGCAAGTTAGGAAGCTCGAAGAGAGGACATGCATCCTCAAATGTCCAACACATACATTACACATGCAGAACAATACGTACCAGCAGAGGATACTAGCCGTGTCGTGAACCAGCGAGGGATGATCGCGGATGATCGAGCGTGTAATACTGGTGATAATACTGGCGTTTGACCGGGACTATGGCCACCTTTATATCGACTCATTCCACCCGACACCGGCATGTTTATGTATCACGTGACCAGCCAAATCACATTCGCCTTCAATAGCAATACAGTTGTTTGCGAAGATCTTGCATAACGGAAGCGAGAGCGGAAGTGTGACGCTGGCCAATCAAATTCACTTTTCGTCACGTGTACAGCTTCAGTTAGTCACGCCTACGTGCATTTTTATGCATTTTTCAGCCTAGCCTTTTTATGGTTTAATCGTCCGAAAGTTACACTATGACACTATAATAATATATTTTTCACTTCGTAGAAAATAGATCAGTCATAGAATAGAGCACAAAATAAATAAATAATGTCTTTCATAAAATAAATGACAGTGTTCAGGATGAAAAATTCAGGACTGGCATTCAGTCAATGATGTGCATTCAGTCAATGATGTGCCCATTTCAATCATGAACTCCATAGCTACAGTGGCCGCAGGTTCCACCGTAGTACTTGCCATGGAGCCAGCAAATGAAATACTTCTAGAATCTCTGTACTTTATGGCCTGTGGAAAATAGAGAATCAACGAGAGCATTACCACAAGTCTGTATACATGACCAGCACACTACACCTGTAGCCTCGGTACAGACTGTGTTTGCTCCATAATATTCCAGAATATTTTTGTAAAAATTGCTACGCAACGTCACTTGCCCCTTAATCATCTTGCCTCACCGCCCATGCATTACTATTGCCACTTGAAATCATTAATATGCGAGTGTGAGTAGACAGTCTGTACTAGCCCTTTTTAAACGGACAGGGTACGAGGCTAACTATACCTGCTGCACAGAGTAACAGAGAGCAAACAACAACAATGAAATAATGTGAGTCTGTGTATGCAGCCATTAGGTCAAGGCTAAAGAAACAGAGTGCTTCAGCTATTGTTGTAACTATTATTTTGAGACAGCAAATACATGTTTGCTTGTGAACTGAACAAGCAAACAATAAAGCCATGTCTCTAGTCCAGTTGTTAGGATACAAACCAGTATTGATGCATCTAAATATGACTTATTATGGTGATAATCACAAGCAAACAGCAAAGCCGTTCGCTGCCGTAACTACGGTCACACATTGCTGGTATAATATTGCTGGTAGGCATGCATTGCTGGTACCTGCTTAGTGCAAAGGTGTGCTGTGCACTAAGCAGCTCAAGAGCCAGCTTAGAAGGCAAGCTATGTCAGCAGTCTAACAATATAGGTGCTACATCTTAAGAACAAAAGCCATACTAAGGTGAGAAAGGACAAAGGCAGAGGTGTTACATTATGAGACAGCTAAAAGGGGGACGGTACAAAACCTGGACTCTGGACTGGACTGGACTCAAAAATGGACTGAAATTTTAACGTTTTTTTTTCTTCCAAGAATAGGGTGTGGTCGCGTCAGTGACAACGCCCTATAATTCCACTTTGCATTGCATGCTCGATCGATCGATCATGGAGTCCATCGCTCGACCCATCGGGCGATCTGGCTCCTGAATCCTGTAGCAGCTGAATCCTGTATTCAAGACTGAGCCATCTCAGCATGCACTTATCCATGAATTGCTGCGCACTAGTAATATCTAGGCTATGCATTGCTGCGTACTAAACGAGAATTCGAAACGACCTATAGCTAGCTCTGACCCGCATTTCGCTGATGATGTCGTGCATGTCTGCCAAATCCTCAGGGGTACCCATGCTTGACAACAGCACATTCGTTACGATTACAGAGCGTGAGTCGATCATGACTCCTTGATGCAGTTCATTATCTCCACAGGTAGCCGCCAGGGAGTCGTCTGAAGAAACTAAAACTTGGCTTGGCCTTGCAGAATTCAGCTCATCTTCTCCAGAATCGGAAGAGATTACTATGATCTCCAGCTGCATATGTTGACTACACGCGGCTCGCACGCGTGAACGAGTCTGAGCGAACTTCGCTCGTGTTAGTCTTGAGAGGCTGAGTTTGCGGTCGGCCAGCTGAGATAGCTCTAGAATGAAACGCTCTACTCAGCTGCTACATGCTGCGCTGGCTCTAGCCTGGATAACATCGCAATGGCCCGGATCGTGCACTATCGGGCTTGCACTACGTACGATAGCGTCGACGCTATATAGCTACATGTGTAGCTTGCGCAATATCAAGCGTGTTAATCATGAGTGTGCGTGCTCTTAGTTCTACCCGTGTATAACTACATCTGTGCCGCAGCACGGGTGTCTCCAATCGCTGGACTGGATTACTGGACTGGACTACTGGACTCCAATTTTTGTACGTAGAATTCAATTTTTGCCGGTCTTCGCTTGATGAATATTGATGAGCAAAACTCTTTTGCCTAGAACATCAGACAGAAAGTACTAGACAGCGCAGAACTTGCTTTACAACATCACAACATGTGTCTCTACGTAGCCAAGGGACTCTCGTCGAAATCTGCAATGCGTGAAGTACGCAGCAGCTTAGAGCTCACACAACGATGCTGTAACAGTATTCTGCTCACAATTTCTCGACGTGCAGTGCTAGAAAGTGTGCAAGCGCTACGCTTCAAGCTAAGGACATTTTCGAGGGCACGTCCTATGTTTGAAATTTTTCTCTTTGAGTCGCAAGTTATCGTTGATAAAGGGAGGAAATACAGTGACCTCGTTTATCGACGATAACGAACTTGTGAATCAAGAAAAAAGATCTCTCGTGCCCTCGAAAGTGTCCTTAGTTTGAAGCGTAGCGCTTGCACACTTTCTAGCACTGCACGTCGAGAAATTGTGAGCAGAATACTGTTACAGCATCGGTGTGTGAGCTCTAAGCTGCTGCGTACTTCACCAGATTTCGACGAGAGTCCCTTGGCTACGTAGAGACACATGTTGTGATGTAAAGCAAGTTCTGCGCTGTCTAGTACTTTCTGTCTGATGTTCTAGGCAAAATAGTTTTGCTCATCAATATTCATCAAGCGAGGACCGGCAAAATTGAATTCTATGTACAAAAATTGGAGTCCAGTAGTCCAGTCCAGTGGTCCAGTCCAGCAGTCCAGTCCAGTGATTCAATACTGCGAATTTGCAAAGTTCTAGCTTGCATAGAGCAAAAGTCAAATTTGACCAATCAAATCCATTCTAGTCACAATGTCATACAAGAACTCCACAAACCTCTGTACTTGTATACTACAGTTCACTTTAAATAGAGTGAGTGAGTGCATGCAGGGTGTGGCTATAAATACAGACACACAAGCAGCAGTCAGTCATGCAAGCAGTCACTCATATTGGAAAGGATGTATTCTACCATGACTCAGAGGAGTACAGGGTTTTGCAGGTCACTTGTCGTGGTGAAAAGTCAAATCGACAAGGCCACGCCCATTTATCCAGCACCACAGAAAGTCGCTGAAAAGAAACGCTTGCTTTTATCGAATAAAGTAGAACACTTTCCCGTAATTCTCTTCTTTATAGCCTATGCTTTGACTGCAAAGGTCAAGCTTCGCTTAGCAAAAGCAGCATGCAAGATACTATGGGCGTTTCTTTTTGGCAACTTTTTCTGTGGGATGGGATAAATGGACGTGGCTTTGTCAATTTGATGTTTTCACCACCGACAAGTGACCTGCAAAACCCTGTACCCAAACCATTTCTTACAGAGTTCACTCACACCACTATGGTTGAACATTGATTAGATTTAATGAAAACTATCACGCAACCACAGTGTGAGTGTGAAAACCCAATTGGTCTAGCTGCCCAGAGGGGTCAAGCAGCATGTGTACATTCTAGGCTAGATCATAGCAAAAGCCATGAGGCAAGCAAATCAAGCAGTAATTCGAGAGCTTAGTACTTTATACATAAAAGCGGTACAGGAGCAATGCTGTAAAAGACACTGTACTACCAAATAAGGTTTCTATTGGAGGCATTACATCATGGTAATACAGTGTTTTAAAAAATGTTTATAGCTCGTTCTTGCTATGGGCTCTTGAGCAAGATAATATCAAGTTCTACTGCATTTTGTCAAAGCTTACTTTTCAGCATGCAGCTAAAAAACCGAAGTAACAGACGGAACGAACTACTGTACTGTATGCCTCATGGCTCCACAGACCCTACAACTAGTGAGTTGGGTAAAGTACATTCTTCAGCAACTATATTCTAGACCACCACATACTCACACAGCTGTAAGTACTCATGACGCTGCTCAGTACAGGTTGGATAATAAATTTTGTAGTCCCTGGGTCCTACGAAATGTTTGATACAACAAAAATATGGGACAATATTTAAGTTACATGATGCTGACCACTTGGTCAACATGAAAATATTAACATGAAGAATGAGTTGTGTGAAAGTGTACCTGTACAGGGTCTCTGATTCAACAGGTATCCAAATCCTACTTCGCACCTGTGTCGTATCCTCATACTACTAAGGCAGTCAGTTCGTCACATCCTGTCTCGGCCCCATTGCAAGTCAAGATTAGCACAGTGGTGTCAGTAGGACTGAGTTTGAGTGCCTGACTTGCGTCTGTATACATTGACACCAAGTACGTTCCCGTTGAGAATTCCAACCACCTGGAGAGAATATACAAGCTGAGCCTGAGACAAATTTCAGTGAAAAGCAAGTTTAAAACCAAACCCAAAACAGATTCATCACAACAAAACCACCTCAGTTTGTTACATACATTGGTCCAAACTAGTGTCTAGAACAGAGGTACACACACTCACTATTCTCAGACCAACACAATACAAGGGCCAGCCAGCTTAGACATGACAAAAAGGCCGGCTGGAGGCTTGACAAGGGTCAAGGCTATGTCAGCTGTAAGAATTACATAGGCCCATGGGTTAGGCTAGAGGGTTGGTTACGTTACCACTTTCACATTATGTCTCTCACAACACATTTATACTTGAGCTTGGAATGGTTTGAACCTTCCAATCTCAATGTAAACAAACGCAGCACTGATCTGTTCTGCTATAAAGTACAAGACCAATTTTATAGTGTAAACAGAACCGGTCTCCAGAACCAAGTTATTGTGTGCTACAGCAGATGAGGAAGGCTTCTTGCTAGAGACATGGTACAAAAGCATAGCCAGATCATTTCTTACACTATTATGTATTCATGTGACATTCTTGCCTTTAGCCTCAGAGATACAAGATAGGCAATGGCATTTTTAACATATAAATGTACCAAGCAGCAACATGTAGATGCTGTTGCTTTATTTCTAGTGACATGCATGTAGAGCAGCACAAGCTTAATGTTTCATGCATAATACTTGGGACATACACATCTCAAGAATAGGTTTTAGATCAAAACAGGATTGTGTGAATACACAGCAAGAACTCCTCCATCATACAAAACATGCCACTCTGTTCCCACACAAATGCAACACCGAAGGTGTTAAACTAGAAGCCATAATAGGTGAGAATGGACTGATTAACTGAGTCAGCAAAAGGGGAACCACAGAATTGACATACAGCGCTTTGCAGGTAGGTTGTCAGAAGCAAACTGACTGAGTCTAGCTTGTGGTCTAGATACAGTATACACAATGTACCACAAACAGGCACTCACGCATTGTGAATATCATTATAAACAATACATGCAAGTATGTGCACTGTATAAACCACAAGCTAGACTTGTCTGCTTGCTTCTGACAACCTACCTGCAAAGCACTGTAATCCATCCATTTGCAAAGTGCTACAGTATGTAGTACAAAAGTGGTGAGCTCTGAGTGAAGTACAGACAACTGGGTACGAGGCTAATAATTCAACATGCTTGGATAGATATATTCGTGAACAACACACTACTGATCGGAAATACTCACTAGATCAGTAAACACATCAGGTATAAACTAACTTACAGGCCAGTGCATCGAGAGAGACAGAGTGTACAAGGAGTGATGATACCAGTGGCTAGAAATAAGACAGTGAGTGCTAACATCATGTTCACATTCAGTACATTAAACACAAGCACAACTCTCAAACATTAACATAGCAGTATAAGCTTGAAGGCTATAGCCTAGTAATCCAGCAAGGTGTTGTAATCAACAATAGACGTGCTTACAATGTTCTAATGGTCAGCATGCTACTATTACTCTGTTCCTTGAGGCTTTCTGTAGAATCAGTACATTGCTAAAAAGTCTGCTGTCAAAAGTTTTGTCACTGGAGAAGTCTAGATCACCACATAAGCAAATCACTAGGTAACATGCAATATGAAGCAAGCTGTATTATAGTACTGACACTTGGTGCAAAGTTGACAGTACCCCAGGTAGGTGTTCAAAGCTATACATCTATGCTTAGGTGTGGATTGTGATGGCTGGATTATCACCATGATATCACATCATGTTGTACAACATGTTTTGGAAATGCAACCTTTGAAAAGTTCTTCCATAGACAAGTCAACTTTGACCTTCACTTCTAGTCAGTCACTTGTATTAAAATACTGATTGGTCAATGTCATACATGAACTCCACAACCACTGTACTTGCATACTACTACAGTTCACTTTGAATGTGAGCAGAGAGCAGGTGAGTGCATGGTGTGGCTATACATACAATCACACGGCAAGCATGCACCATAAATATTCATCTACCACAACTCAAGGGTGTACCCAGACCATTGATTAGTTTCAATGAAAACTATTACTAACCAATGGTCAACCAACAGTGGTGAGTATGAAAACCCAATTGGGTCTACCATAAATTGCAAGTCCGTTGTCTCACGCAGCTAAAAGATAAAGCTTTACACATGCGCATTGAGCTCAATAAGCACGCATACGGCTGGCTGTGCATGGGTAGTACTCATGCACAGCCGGCCGTATGCGTGCTTATTGAGCTCAATGCGCATGTGTAAAGCTTTATCTTTTAGCTGCGTGAGACAACGGACTTGCAATTTACGGTAGCTATGCCCAGAGGAGGTCAAACAGCATTTTCAGCACATGCAGCAAAAATGTCCAACATGTGTTTTATTTCTAAATAAAGTTGCTAAAAGTCTGCTGTGAAACGTTTTATCACTGGAGAAGTCTAGCAGGAGTAAAGCTCAATGGGCGCACCTGTATCAGACCATGGAAGCATTTACATCTGTCCGTGAAACCACAATACTAGAGCAGTACAGTGTCTAAAGGATACGGGTTCCTGAACAAGACAATATCAAGTTCTACTTGCATTATTATTTAGAGCTTACTTTTCAGCAGCATAGATTGGAAACTGAAGTAACAGACAGAATGACACACACACATACACAAATGAACTACTGGATGCCTCATGGCTCCTCAGACTTTAAAACTAGTGAGAATGCACTATGTAAGTGCATTCTTTAGCAACTGATTTTCTTCCTAGATCACTGACAAGTAAACATTCTCACACACAACAACATACAGTCATGTAATTAATTGTGTTGTCATGAATTATGATGCTCAGTACAGGCAGGAGCACATATAAACAAGGGAGCACGTAACTCTGTAAACAGCGAAATCCTAACATGGCTGCTGTTCTAAAAATAATAGTTGCCATATAAGAACTTGTTTATATGCGCTCCTGGTACAGGTGCAATAGGACAGTGGTGAACATGAACAAGAAACAACTATAACTGTTTACAATCAGCTGTGTAACTTCTATGTTTATGTGTTTGTGTTGTATGTTCCAGATGCATAATGTGACTTTTAAATGTGTTCTACTGAAGAAGATACATGTATTTGGAACAACAGAATATACCACTCTTGACTCAAACACACAGTACTGATGTTGTATTAGCAAGTCAAAAGCATAGGCAAGGTTTCTATAGGAGTTATCAGTGATTGAGCTGCCTGACCTCTCATTGATAATAGACTACAAAAACTTTTCCAAAAAGGGTACAAAATTGAGTAGTAACAATAATGGTGAGACAATGCGCTAAAAAGCACCAAAAATCCAAAATCAGTGTACATATTATTGACAAGAAATGCTCTACAAACCAACAACACTATCAACAATACTGACAGATACAACATATACCAATTTATTGTATGGTATTACATAACAGTAACCTCTAAAGCTCAAGGTTTCCAAATTCTGTAATACTAGCTAGAAAAACTCTGTAAGAAAGTATTGATTGTGAAAGCATAATTTTACTGCGTGTCTTCTTACTGTTCCACAGAGGCAGCTTTCCACAGCTTTGTATAGTATCTAGTATTGTCTGATTACAGTAACCAGCATTATTAAAAGCAAGTATTAATAAGTGTCATATTACCTGTATAGTGGGGTCACTACAGTCATGTTTTAAAACTATGGATAAAACCCAAACATCAATAGTACATGTACCAGGATGGAGGACAGACTCTGTAGCTACCTATAATATCTACAGCCAACAGGGATTGTAGGTCACTTGACTAGTTGATTCAATACGTCCAGCTAGTGAGTGCGCATAGCACAGTTGCTAATTGTGAAGAAACTGTACTATACCAATGACGCGATAGCTTGGTCAAGCAACGTATAGTAGTGCTGTTGCATATGCATGATGGAACAATGGCCATGTTTTTATGCCCACCTTACAGTGTACAGGAACACACAAAGATGACTTCTAGACTAGCAGTGCTATAAACACATTGACAGCCATATTTCACCACTAATTTTCATAATACTTTAGCCACCTAGGGTTCATGCTGATGAGTAAGCACTTGTAATGAGTCTGTAGGTACGACAAAAACAAATGGTGTATCAAATGGTGGCAAGTCAATCCACAAGTATCTATAACTATCTGCCTTTCTCCTGGACTTTTACCATGCACATGGTGCAATACTTGCATGGCTAATAATTATTTATGAATAGTTGGTGAGCAATTTGACACATGTGCAGACAGTACACACTAAACAAGGAAGGGGATGAGGAACATGAAAGTAAATGCTAGTTAGCAACTTATGGTACTCAATGATAACAGGACATTTAGGTGCATGCTAACCACTTTTGCTCTGCTCCAGATACAGTAAGTCTATACTAGGGACGTGCTGACTCGTCTGTGAATTGGACCCCTAGTACCTTGGTCGCCTTACAAGCTATCATCAGTGGTGTTTCACTATTGAAACGAGGCTCTGGTGTGGGCTCTGTGATGTATACTATAATGCACCTAGTAGTACAACAAATTGCAGGAAGAAATCAAATGCAGGCTCTACTTAGCGAGTAAGTACTTGCTGCCAATGCCTGTCATGTTCAAAATATGTATTTCTAGCCATGGGTATTCTTGCAGTCAGAGTTACAGTGTGCAGTTTGTCTGTCTATCTATACACATCAATCATAACAAGTTGCAGCTCTACAAATTTCCTTTGGGTAATCCCACATGCCAGCAAATGATGTACTTAGCAGAAGTATTTTGTGTAGCAACAAGATAAAAATCTTCAGTATCACAACCAATGAAAGATAACTACAGAATGCAGACAACCTACATAATTATTATATTCATCATTGTGCCTAGCAATGAAGACAGATTTTGCACGTGCCTATGGGTAAGAAGTAAATGACGGTAGTAGGCTCTCCACCTACTGTAATTTGTATTATAATGGCCACCCAAGAAAGTAGCTGACCTCAGAAGTTTTGATGTATGCATGGAATATAATTAACTGACCACATAGATTCACTAGATTTGATGACAAGGAATTGTTGGTGTTACCAAGAGTCAAGAGTTACCAAGAGTCCTTAATGAACTCTTGGTGTTACATGTATCATGTGCCATGTCCAAATACTTTTTTCCATCCCACACACAGCTTTAGCACAAAAGGTTGGCTTGTGTTAACCATTCAGATATGTAATACAAGTGCCTACAAAGTGACCACACACATACAGGTGTACATGTACTTTAAAATTGAAATATTCATTGAACAAAACTTCAGGTAATTAAATTTCGTAATCCCTAGCTGGGCCCTACCAAATGTTTTACACAACGAAAATTTCCCTAACTTCTGGACAATAATTATTTAAGCTACCTGTACAATTTTCATGTTGACCACTTGGTCAGCACAATTAAGTGGTCAACATGAATCTATTAACATGGATAGTGAGTTGTATAAAAGTATACCTGTACATAGATGGCAGCCGAGTCAACTGGTATCCACACAACAACCGGTCCTAAATTGTACTTCGCACCTGTGTCCTATCCTCACACTATCAAGGCAGTCAGTTTGTCACATCCTGCCCTGGTCCTAAGTCAAGATGAGCACAGGTTCAGTAGGACCGATAATGACTGAGTTGAGTGTCTCATATGCAGCTGTATAGACTACGCTTCCATTGAGACGAATTCCAACCTCCTGGAGAGAATATATACTAGCTGAGACAACTTTCAGTGAAGAGCAAGTTTAAAACTAAACCCAAAACAGATTCATCACCACTTAACAAAGCAAAACCACCTACAAGGCTGATCTGGCCTAGTTATAGAGACAATCTGCCAATGCTAATCTGGTAAACAAGGTCGAAATAGGCGAAATTCATAATGATGAATGCTTTACCACTAGGACTTCAAGTTGGCTGACCATGTGTGTGCATGAGAGTACTGTATGTGTGATAATTATTAATCACCTTTAAACAGAGAGGAAACAATCCTGATCCTCCTGGGCTTGGTGTATAAAAGTCAAGCATCTCGCTAGACTATGAATATCGGGAAAGACTGAAGGTCATCTTGAAGGCCATGTTCTTCGACAATTGAATGTCATAAGACCACTCATATTCTGCGAATTTTTGTGCAATACTGTAATCCACCACTACCTCTGGAACAGTTTCTATGGTTAGAATACAAAGTAAAATATCTAGAGTGTTTTGGCTACATTATGATGGTTTGCAATTTACTAGGCATACCCCAACCACACAACTTACTAGTAGACTGTTCAAACTCATGGGCGGGGTCATGCGCATGCATACAAGTCAACACAAGGTCACCAGATATTCACCTAACGCCGGCATCAGCACAATATAATATATATATATATATATATATATATAGCACCAACACGGTATAGCGTCAAAAGATGGCTTGGCGCAATGAAACATACAGATCTAGAGACAAACAAAACTCACCAGCATCTAGAACACGTGATTGTACGCCACACCTTCTGATAACGCCCCTTGACAACTTGAAAACATTAATACTCGTCGGTGTGCTGTCGAAAGTATGCCAGCTCAGTCTACCGGCGGCATGCCATGCACATGATTGAATGACATAAGGCAGCGTGAATTAACTGTGCATTATAAAGGTGTGTAAGTAGTGAAGGTGTACCGGATAGTGACGGTGAAGCAGTGAGGTCACCGTGCGACTGTGTGTGATGGCCGGTGTGTCATGCTACACAATATAGTGTGAGTCTGAGTATCTCAAAACCAGCCACCAGTGATCAAACAAACCACTCAAAAGCACTGAAATATATCATTCCGCAGTACATTCTCACAAAGTTGCGTGCCGTGCTGTCACGGCCCGCGGCTCACTTCAATCATTCATGAGTCAAAATCTCAACTTAACTAGTGCTAACACCGTAACCAACTACCCAATAGCACTGAAATGCACTATCCTGCAGGACATTCTGTGCTTTGAACAGCTAAAATCATTCAAAATCTCAAAACCAGTGCTAACATCGTAACCAACCACCCAATAGTACTGAAATGCAGGCTCCTGCCGGACATTCTGCGCTGTGAACCGCTCAAATCATTCAAAATCTCAAAACCATTGCTAACATCGTAACCAACCACCCAATTGTATCAAATGCACTGGCAGTATAGAATATTCACTGCATTTGAGCTCATGGAGAAAGAAAATGATGCTGTTTGACTAAATAAGAGTTTAGCAGCTTCTAAACCCTCGAGTAGTATCAAATGCACTGGCAGTATAGAGTATTCACTGCATTTGAGCTCATAGAGCAAGAAAATGATGTTGTTTGACGAGTTTAGCAACTTTTAAACCATCAAGTTGAATCAAATGCACTGGTATAGTATAGAGTATTCACTGCATTTAGCTCATAGAGCAAGAAAATGATGTTGTTTCACAGCAGCTTCTAAACCCTCCAGTTGTATCAAATGCACTAGCATTATAGAATATTCACTGCATTTGAGCTCATGGAGAAAGTAAATGATGTTGTTTGACTAAAATAAGAGTTTAGCAGCTTCTAAACTTTCTAATGCACTGGCAGTATAGAATATTCACTGCATTTGAGCTCATGGAGAAAGAAAATGATGTTGTTTGACTAAAATAAGAGTTTAGCAGCTTCTAAACTTTCTAATGCACTGGTAGTATAATAGAGTATTCACTGAATTTGAGCTCATAGAGCAAGAAAATGAAGTAGTTTGACTAAAATAAGAGTTTAGCAACTTTTAAACCCTCGAGTTGAATCAAATGCGCAATGAAAATGGGCGGAGGGGTTAAAGTTCGTGGGTCCTTGTGTCGGGTCCTTGCGCGTTTTCTGACTAGTATAATACCTCTCCATAGTTGCTGCAGACCGAATGTGACTATTTATTTTATAGTACATGCAGTCATAATAATCAGAGAATACAAGCATGAATATCAGAAGAAAATAAATATCAGAAGTTAATGAAGTGTCCACATTTCAGTGGCAGAACATGAACTGCTTTCAGAAGCTGCAGGGTTCCATAGTACTGCCATTGGAGCCAGCAAATGAAGTAGGAAGAACTTCTAGGATCCCTTTATATTTGCACTGTGGTAAATATAGAACCAATGAAAACTTTGTCATTATGTATAATAAAACATGCAGCTAAACATTAGTTGGGCGTGGCCCGACCTCTGCGTCCTGCTGGAGGTCGGGTCGCAAACCCGCATTGGACTTGTTTTGGCGGTTACGTAATACCACGTAAAGTAGGCGGTGATGTTTACACAGCTCAGAGGAGTTGAGCTATTTCTCTGGCAGTCAGGCTTTGTTCAAGCACTCAGACGTACAGCATTCCTCTAGTTGTTCACTCGTAGAGATTTTCTAGGCGAACAGATTTCTTCTGGAGACGTGTACAGTGACATAGAAAGTGATTCTCGAGGCCCACGATATTGCAGACTAGAGACTATATAGCAAGAATAAAACAATTATCTATGGCGAGCTGAACGCTACTGCTGGTCTTGTTATTCCTGGTTACGTAACTTTCTGTTTACACACGTGGGTACAGCAATCTCATTGGAGCCGCCAGATTTCTGGCAGCGAGAACAAGTCCAATGCGGGTTTGCGACCCGACCTCCTGCAGGACGCAGAGGTCGGGCCACGCCCAACTAGCTAAACATGACCAGCACACTACACACATTTAATATCAGTCAATGCCAGGACCTATATTCTACACAGGTTGATGAGTCTGTGCTATGTACAGAGTAACAGAGACAAAACAAGCCAATGAGAAATAATGTGGACCTGTATACAATAGTAGGTAACAAATGGAGAGTGCCTACTCTCTGTGCAGCCTGTAGTATTGTGTGCAACTATGACTGCAAATACATTTTACATTGTTTAGCATGTGAACTGAACAATGAATATGTTATCGATACTGCAATCAGAAGTCAGTGTTTAGCCTAGTTACATCAGTCCAACAGATACACTATGCAAGGGCCAGCCATGCAGTTTAGACATGACTAAAGGCCAGCTGAAGGTTTGACAGGAAATCAAGACTATGTCAGCAGCCTAACCACACAGAAGAACAGATTGTCTTCTGTCAAATTGCACAGGCCCATGGGTTAGGTTAGAGGCTTGGAAAATTTTGTTTAGGTTACCGCTTTCACACTACCAAGTTCCTCAGTGTACACAGGTCACTTGTCCCAAGGCAGAGGAGGTTGGAAGCATTAATATTCAGTCACGTGACATGTTTCACTCCAAATCAAAATGTATGGCGAATCTTAGTTGTCAATTTTAACCAAATTCCCTGGACAGAATTTAACGAATTTAGTATGAATCGAAAGCTCTTGCAAAGCTGCTTACAAATATGCGATCTGCCCGGTCCAACCCAGGGGTCCCCGAGCTGCTATGGGCGAGAAAGTAGTGAAGATTCTCAACAGTGGAAAACACTACAGTTATTGTTTGTGCAAGCAATCAGCTTATTGACAAGTGTGCTACAGACGTCCTGAAGCAAAATCTTGGCGTTTAGAAACGGCGAGCGAAGAGACAGCTCCATTGTTATCTTCAAAACCCAATACACAGCTGACGAGACCTGGTCAGAGTTAGAACTAAGAAAGTTGCTTAAATTTAAGCTTTTCACAGCAGAAAGATTCCTGAATCCAGCACAAGTGTGCTGTCTACTGGAGCTGTGCTACTTCTTCCTAAATTTCACGACATACAGAGCACAGAAACTGGTGCAGTGCACTATACAAAATAGCTAAACCAGTATTCTAAGATCATATCTTTAAGTAAGACCAGTAATCAAGCTCTATACAATACAATTTTAGAAAGAATCCACGGATGATTTCAAGTGCTGTATGCTAGCGCCATTGAGCCCGCCTCACGATGGAACGTTAGCTATGCATTCGAAAATCACGTGCGCATAATTACTCACGTGCGCATACTAATGCTTCCAACCTCCTCTGGTCCCAAGGTGAATCAACAAGGCCACGCCCACATACAAAGCACAACAAAAAGAAATATCCTGCATGTTACTTTACAAATTAAGTTTGACCTATCCAGTCAAAGAGCATACTGTCCTCAGTTATTAGACATGCTACCTTGTAGGATGTGTGTGTGTGTGTGTGTGTGTGTGTGTGTGTGTGTGTGTGTGTGTGTGTGTGTGTGTGTGTGTGTGTGTGTGTGTGTGTGAGTGGCAGCCAAGGAAGGGTGAGAAGGCCCAAGGTGTTAAATTGGGACAAATAGAAAAACAGAAGCCACACTAAGGTGAGGACTAGGTGAGCTAGGTGTCACATTATGATAAGCTGAGTCAGCAGTAAAATTGACTAGACAATAGAACTGCAAATTGGATATACACAAAAAGTAATAACAACAGAGAGAAGTAGGCTGGAAGGGCAGGAGCAACCAGCGCAGCTAAATAAGACAGAGTGCAGCCTATGACTGAAGTAAGAGAACATCATGTCCACATTCACATTAAACACAAGCACACCAACAATGAAATAATGTGGGACTGTATACAACAGTAGGTAAAAGAAAGAAAGAGTGCCTACTCCGTGCAGCCTGTAGTAAATACCCTATTGTGTGCATCTATTAAATTTTGTGCATTTTACATTGTTCAGCTTGTGAACTGAACAATGAATATGATATTGCTACTGCAACCAGAAGTTGGTGTTATTTATGCATTGATACAATGCAAGGGCCAGCCAGCTTAGACATGACTAAAGGAGGTCAAGACTATGTCAGCAGCCTAACCACACAGAAGAACAGATTGTCTTCTGTCAGAATTGCACAGGCCCAAGGGTTAGGTTAGAGGCTTGGAAAATTTTGTTTAGGTTATCACTTTCATACTCTCATGTCCATAAGTGTACACAGGTCACTTGTCCCATGGTGAAATAAAAATCAACAAGGCCACGCCCACACACAACAAAAAAGAAATGCTTGTAGTATCATGCATGTTACTTTACAAAGTTTGACCTATCCAGTCAAAGAGCATACTGTCCTCAGTTATTAGACATGCTAACTAGTAGGATACTATGTACAATTCTTTGGAATTTCTTTTGCGCTGGGCGTGGCCTTGTTGATTTTTGTTTCGCCATGACCAGCAAACCATGAGAGACGTGTTGTGTAATGTGTGACCTTGCAGCACAAGTGAGAGGACCCTGTAATACATAATGGACATTATTGGTTTTGAAATCACAGTGCAGTACTGGCACAGTGATGTGAGATCTAAGGACACTAGTGAATACACAGCTAGTACAGTTGATGCATATCTTGCTTCAAATAGCGTGAGTGAGCATGCGTGGTTACTGTGAACTAGAACTAGGTGCATGTGCAAGACAATGCTAACTACCACCATTGGCACATGGACCAGAGGCATATTCATGTTTGTCTCTAATTCGTTCCACATGATGGAACTAGCTTACTAAAAACCACGAGCTGAAACTACATGGCTACATGGCTGTTTGTCTCTAATTCGTTCCACATGATGGAACTAGCTTACTAAAAACCACGAGCTGAAACTACATGGCTACATGGCTACATGGCTGTTTGTCTCTAATTCGTTCCACATGATGGAACTAGCTTACTAAAAACCATGAGCTGAAACTACATGGCTCAAACTTGTGTCTAGTCACATGTATTTGAATGCTCATGTGTTTGATTGATCAACTTCCGTTTTTTGTATTCTCTATGCAACACTGTACATGGATACCACTATTCTACTATGACTTAGAGGCATAGCCAGACCATTTCTTCATACTCACCACTGGGTAGTTCCAATGGTAAACCACAGTGAAGCATCATCAGTCATGTAACTATAGACTACACCCCTGGGAATGGCATTTACATGTAGCAAGCAGCAAAAAATATCCCTATGTCTTTCATTTCTAGTGATATGTAGAGTAGCACAAGCTGAATATTTCATGCATAATGTTGGGAACATGTCTCACAAACTGTTTTGAAAATCAAAACAGTATTGGATCCAAGATTATTGTGGATTCTAACAAGCACTACGAAAGCACAGCATGTTGAAATGACTAACCCACCATCACACACACACCAATGGGGGGGGCCTGTGAGACTAATTGTGTGTGTGTGTGTGTGTGTGTGTGTGTGTGTGTGTGTGTGTGTGTGTGTGTGTGCGCGCACACATGGGCGTGGGGGGTACGCATGGGCACAGTGCAGTGCGTTGAGAAGGCCCAAGGTGTTAAATTGGGATGAATGGAAAAACAGAAGCCACACTAAGGTGAGAGCTAGGTGTCATATTATGATAAGCTGAGTCAGCAGTAAAATTGAATAGACAATAGAATGCAAATTGGATATACACAAAAAGTAATAACAACAGGCTGGAAGGGCAGGAGCGACCAGCTCAGGTAAAAAAAGACAGAGTGCAGCCTATGACTGAAGTAAGAGAACATCATGTCCACATTCAGTATTAAACACAAGCACAACACCATAGCATTGTACAATATTCACAATTCAGTGTACATCCACAAACTTGACTATCACAGCTTCAGCATAAACACATGATCCCACAAAGTCAATACCGAGAGTCATGTGACTCACTTTCATACTCCATTCCTGACTATCCCTAGCTATGCATGAACATAGTCAAAGTTTACTGATACTGGATCTATTGTGTCATTAAAATGACAGCCCTTTACCCCTCTGTCTTTACCTGAGTACAAGTAATAACAAAGTGCTGTAAGTGAGGTAAGGCTGTAAGCAAACCATAAGGGTTATCACAGATCAGGTTGGTATTAACACTGACTCAACAGAGACCACTGGTGAAATAAGTTGTTGATAAGAAAGTATCTACATGTAGAGAGTTATTCAATGAAGCAAGCTGTATTATAGTACTGACACTTGGCAAAGTTGACAGTACATATACCTGTACTCCAGGAAGGTATTCAAAGCTGCTATACATGCTCATGGGAATGCTTAGATGTGGATTGTGATGAATGTGAACAATATCGTTATCACTATGGTAACACATTATGCTTGTTTTTGGTTGGCAATACTCTACTACAACAGTTTGCAAATGGAGAATACAAAAGCAGATGTCACATGTATTAAAATACTTGTGCATTTGATTGGTCAATGTCATACAAGAACTCCGCAAATCTCTGTACTCTGTACTTGTATACTACTACAACAGTTGATTTCAGTTCATTCACCAAGCACCATGCATATTTGAGGCACCCAGACCATTTGTCAATGAAAACTGTCAACCACAGCGGTGGGTGTGAAAACCCAATTGGTACATTGTAGCAGCATGTGACTATAGACTACATTCCTGGCATTCTTGCCTTCAGAGCTACTAGATTAGCGATGGCATTTCCAACATCTGCATGTAGCAAGCGGCAAAAAATCTCCAACATGTATTTCATTTCTAAAGTAAGTTGCTAAAACGTCTGCTATGAAAAGTTTTGTCACTAGAGAATTCTAGATCACTGGCATAAGCGCAAATCATGCAGTAACTTGAGAGCTTAGTACTTTGTACCAGAGGTCAAAGCGAGACAGGAGTAATGTACAAAATAGGCCTCTATAAGACACCTTACTAAGGTGTCTTAAAGCTGCAATTTACTGTGTGTTAATGCTTCGTGGGATACATATACAGAACACAGAACCACATCGATACCACAGCATGCAAGAGGAAAAGGTGGGAATGGTAGTAGCTCATGTGTTACTCTCTCAGCAGTTGCTGCAACATACAAAACATAAAGAGGATCGGGACACCAACACACATATTCAGCACTGCAAGCTGGGCAGCCACTACTAGCACCACGCACCATGGTGATATCTACAGTTGTTTGCGAAGATCTTGCATAACGGAAGCGAAAGCGGAAGTGTGACACTGGCCAATCAAATTCACTTTTCGTCACGTGTACAGCTTCAGTTAGTCACGCCTACGTGCGTTTGATTGGCTAACGTCATACTTCTGCTTTCGCTTCCGTTATGCAAGATCTTCGCAAACAACTGTACACAACAGATCACAAATGCGTGGACACTCGCAAGTAGATTACAAGGAAGCAATAGGCGTTGCAAGCAGCTGCAGGGTCACAGCAAGTTTCCTCTGATAAGACACGGGTGTCTCTTGTCACAAAGATCACCATAACACACGCCTCACTGCCACTGCAAGTGAGGAACAGAACACACCCCACGAACAGGTCCCGGTCCCTAGCCAGCCGGCAGCATAATGACCTTGCAGAACCACAGAGCGCACGCCCTTAGGTCTCCTGCAGCTTGGGAGTGTATAAGTCCAAAGGACTTCCACCAATAGCACGTAGCACTATAAATCACAACCAACATTACTATTTGTATCCTTCTCTTCACAATGAACAATACCATTAACCTTCACTGCCAACAATAATAACATTTATTTCATCATGCAATGAATAATAAAGCAGTTTTATAGGGGCCATGCCAAGCGTTACTTTCTGTTTTGGTAGTTGCATGAGTCCTTGTTGCTATGCTGAAAATACATGATAAGATGAAGAACCAGGTCCTATACTATAAGCAATTCAAAACCCATAAACCGACATGCATAGAACAAACAAACTGATGGGGCTGCACCTTCCTACCTAATCTTAGCTAAAACTGGTTGCACATACGGTTAGCTATGTGTGAAACCTTATAATAGACAAGAAATACAATTAAGCTCCTGCACTAGCACAATCCACAGCTAAACCTAGACATGCCTGGTCAACCTAGCAGTGCATGCTGACCATATAGAATTCAGCTGGGCATACCAACAATAATCATCAAGGCAGCACCTGTGCACAAATAGAAGATAGCTTGCTGCTTGTCAGTCGTACGACCAATCTCACAGAATCTCTAAAGTCCCTGTGCCGCTTTGTGCACAGAATTATCCTATCAGCTGCTAAGAAGACTACTGGTCTTTAGCTAACTCTCAGCAATGCCATTCAGGTAACGGAGCTTTGTAACTAAACGTTTGTTACTGCATTTAAAAGTATCAGTGCTTGAATTTCAGCCGACACAAAGCACTGCCTGCGAACAAACGACACCCCCCACATACATACGAAGTACTGTACATACTATACATACGAAGTAATCTTTGTGGCTCCTCCCACCAAGGCATAGTAATTTCAATTATTTGTTGACTAATGCCGTAGCACAAAAGTGCATGTTCATGACCAGTGGCGCCCATCATCTAGGCCATCATCTAGGCAATGCCGTGATTCAGGTATTAGCTTGCAGACAAATTGATATTGTAGCTAACAGCCAGGGGGCTGGTATAAGTGCATACATGTACAAGCAAAGGTACTTACATTCAGCTACCGTGCATACACAATCAATCGCTGCCCCTAATCTCAACCCACTAAACTATTAAAACAAGCCTTCTATGCAACACCAACTTCAACGCATTGAAAAATAATCATAGCCTTGTCTTAGCGGGCATGGAAAGTCGTCGATGCAATGGCACTTCCCAGCAGTTAATCACAACCATGAAAGTCAATGATTTGTAAAAGCATACACACCAGGACAACTTTATAGACAAGAACAAAATAACCTACATGTATGTGTTGAAGCCAGTCAAAAAAATTATTTGAAAACAAAGGGCTGTCCCTAATCGGTGGACTGGACTGGAATGTATGCCAATTGAGTGGGCGTGGCGCAGGCGTGGTCTCACTGCTAAACCAAAGACCCTAAAAACCTTCGCCTAACAGCGCCCAGTATGGACCTAACGGCGCCCAGTATTCGCCTAACAGCGTCCAGTATTCGCCTAACAGCGCCCAGTATGGACCTAACAGCGCCCAGTACTATTCTAGCTGGCGTGACGTTATAGGGTCCATACTGGGCGCTGTTAGGCGAATACTGGGCGCTGTTAGGTCCATACTGGGCGCTGTTAGGCGAAGCTTTTTAGGGTGTTAGGGTCTTGAGTTTAGCAGTGAGACCACGCCCACTCAATTGGCGATTGCGGTCCAGTCCACCGATTAGGGACAGCCAAAACAAAGTGCATACTGATAGTGAATCAAACCAACATTACTAAAGAGTGAATGCTGCAGTATGCAAATTCCATACCCATGTGCTGAATTCTCTGCTGCGAACAGGCATGCCATGGTAATAAGCAATGCAACAGGCAAAGTATGCGTAATCGTTTTGCCTAGTCTTGTGGTAAACAAAGATTCTTTTACAACAGACTCAACTCTACATTGATCAAACCACACAGGTGAATCCCTATTACATAGCAGCAAATTCAACCTGATAGCAAATAATTATGAAAATGGCAAGATATTCGGAATGGGTAGGCATTGCAACAGATCAACTGCACCAGGAAACCACCAGTTAACAATGGCTGACCGTGTATGTGAGCATGTGTGTGTGTTTGTTGAGTGCTTGTGATAATTATTAACCTGCTATAATAGAGGGAACATTACCTAGTCTCATCATTCACTGCCTGATCCTTCGAGCTTGGTGTATATAAGTCAAGTGTCTCCCCAGACTTGAAATGTGAGTTCTGAACAGGAAATGCTGTAGGAGGTCCCTCTTGGAGGTCCTGTTCTTTGATCACAGTTTGTCAGAATAATCACTTTGTGTACCACTACCTTAACAAAGCAGCTTCTGTGGTTAGAAATACAAAGTAAAGCTATAATTATTTGTCTGTATCGAGCAAAGAAAAAGTCTGAAAACACTGTAAATACACATCTTTGTAATGGAAGAAACAAAACAATGATCAAAAATGCACAAAGTCAGTTTTGAGATCAGTATTTCTCTCGTGGAAAGTAATCAAAAGTATACATAACTAGCAAGGGACTTAAAACTAGTACAGCTTTATCCCAATGTGGTAAATAGTCAATCAGGAAACTAGTGCACATGTAAGTGGCACACTCATGCCGTTGCAAAAAAATTGCTATTGTCTGGCTGATACAATAAAAATTATGCCTAGGAACATTAACATACTTTGATGCCTGCTGGGCCATATACTATTATGATCAAAGCATGAACAGCTCAGGAACAATAATGAGGTCCTTAATCCATGCTCCTACAAAGGGAAGATAAAAAATTTTTAAGTCTAGAAATGACATTTCCCATATCAAACAAACCAACATGCAGAGACAAAGTACGATGAAAACGTTAACAAAAGATGGAGTTCTAGCTCAGCTTCTGGGCCTACCAAATGTGACAATCGAATGTGTCTTCTGATGAAACTAAAGATGTTGATGAGACCAGTAGTGAAGGTATCACTAGATGCTTTGACTGCAAAGAAGAACACTAATTCCCATGATACTTGATTAAGTCACGAATATTTCATTAGCTTTTAAAACTTCGGCACAAAATAAATAATTTCAGATTTGCTCCCCAATATCTGGAGGTAATTGTGGCAGAAGCACTGAACAATTGGAGGTGTGGCAACAAGCAGTGTTTTGAACAAGATAATGACTACATCTCTTTTCTATGAAGTATGAGACTTTTTGCCAAGGGCTGTTGGCTAACTATGATGAAGAACTAAAGCGCTTGCCAAAATTTGGAGGTTTTTAGTGCGCATTTCAACGACAAGGTGCCGAAAAAAAGGAGATGCTGAATCTTTAGGAGAAATATGGTACTCTTGAAAGAAATCCTGTAAGCTTAATCATCTGTGTTCCAGTTGGTAATAATGTGCTATGTGGTCTCTTTGAAGCTCACATACAACCACTACAAAGCCTAAGAAGATTGATCAAAAACCACATGAAAATGACTGTAGCTATCATCTAAACAGTTGGCAGTGTCTTTGTGTGGCTGAACTGTGTGCTATGAATTTAATTAATTCCCCTTTCTAGTGGTTGGCTTAGTTATTACATTATGCACCAGCACATTGTCATGACACTGATGGTTTGATTGAACACAACTTCTTTGTGACTATAGTCACATTGCACTCTAGGGATGACTAGTAAGCAAGACACAAACATGTTGACAAGCATAGCACAGGTATCAGTTGCAGACCAGGCCTTGAGCATGGTAAACATGTACCAGTAAGCACAGGCACAAGTGTGGACTGGAAGCATAAACAGTATTAAAATCAGCTGGGTGCCTGTGCTTACTGGTACAGCATCAGGGTTCACAGTATTAAAAAATACTGTGAACCCTGATGCTTTGAGTGGTGAGTGAGTGAATGCTGAGTGAACTGCAACAAGCAGTCTCACTCGAGCATTGTTCTTTCTTGCCCACCACTCGTCCCTCCCTAGCTCTCTCTACATTGCTTATCCTGTTGGGCATGAGCCTTGTCCCAAACAGGTCAGCCGGATTAGAACCAGCATTCCTAGTCCAGTTGCCTATGGGCGAGTCAGCACTCGCAGAGCATCACCAGGGCATGCCAGTCTGACCCTCTATTATGCCAAACATAACTAGGTATCATCAAAGCACAGTCACTGGGGTGCATTAACACATAACTTTCCCACACAACAAAAAATATCAAAGTCAAGGGTTAATAAACAATGTTCTTTGTGATGCTAAATATAGAAGGAAAGAGCAGGAACGTACTTTACAAGAACCCAATCAAGCATCAGTTCATGTATAAGTACTTGATCACGTAATACAGAAACTCTCCATTAACCCTTGATCACATAACCCTCAAAAACGATCCCTCTGCTATTAACCCTCAATAACAATCACGTAACCCTCTAATCCGAACACACCCTTGGGCTCCAGTGTCAATCAGAAAGGTGTCCTGATTTTAGTTGTTGTCAAACACACAAAGGATCAAATCCTTATTCAAAAAGTTCCACGGTATCAAGAGTTTATGATACAGAGAATATTGAGCTCCAACGTGTCCTTCACAGAGACTCTCGGGGAAAGTAACGTGACCAGCATGTAACAGAATTAAGCATTCATTGATCAAGTCATGAATAGTAGCAGCAAGCCACTTTTACAAGCAACTCCAGCAGCTGATTTTCATTGCAGATGTTGACCATAACAATATTTTTGCAATGTCAATCAATTCTAAGACAGTCGCCTAAATAATACATCTCCAGTAAATACAAGCTCAGGAAAAATGTGGCATTAGAGTCATGTTACGAATTATTGATATTGCAGCATGTCATTTTGCTCACGTACTGCTTTCATTACTTTCCCAAGAGTCTTCATGAAGCCCGTTCATCGTGATTGTGAAGAACAATGTAGACCAAACTAACCACACCCACTTTTAGAAAGCAGAGAACTAGCTCGTCACTGATAGCGCAACCTCAAGGGAGCCAGTATAGGCTCTGGCTAGGGCACAAATTAGCACAAGTTCCTATACCTTGTGTAAACGTGTGCACTTGTATCATACCTCGATATACAGCACTATAGCTTTCTCACGGCCCGGGCTCACTGATTCGAGTCACCATACCAGCCACTGAATAATAAGAGCGCTCAGTCACAATACAGAGTGTCTAAGACATAGGCATACCTGGCTGATCAGAAAGTTTTTAACACCATCATCAGTGATCGTGGAGCGTGACCTTGACCTCCCTCCTCGTGTGAACATTAATTTTGTCCATGGTGTGAAGTCACGTGCACGCGCATCGTAGCATGCATGCAGCTTGCATTTTGAGCTGCAAACTTCATGTCTGCAAGCAGGAGCGTTCCTGTTGCAACCAACGGAAACCTGCTATATCTACGTAAATATCAAACTTGTCTGTACTAAATTTTGCAGTTTCATAGGCAGTTAGTGACTAATTGAAACTCAACTCAATTTACTGCAGTTGCATTTGGTCATATCCTTCAAAACTTGCAGAATTCCATCATTATCTGTATTGCACATAAGCTTAGAGATTATCAATACTCTTGTATGTTTGACTTCACTATTAAGATTTGTTTTGATACAACTCCCTTGAGACATGACAGTATGGTTTAAAAGAGAGTCAGCTCACCCCAGTTGTAGTTTATACTCGCAGCTCTGCCACTGCAGTTCTTCCAGTTATTTTTCTAGCAAGATTCAGTTCTCCAGTCAGTTCTCAGTCCCCGCAGCTATTATTATGGATGTAAGAAACCAGTTAGAAACTGAACATCTGGGGCCAATGGTATTATATTTATTATAAACACTGCATGTGAATCAGTGATGTATAATGATTTCAGAAAAAGAAGTCTAGATTGCATATAGAGAAGTCATGGAAAAAAGTTAAAGAGGAGAAAGAAGACAGTTATCAATTTTCTTCTCCAGTGCTGTTGCGTGTTAGGAGACCCTTTAATACTCCAAGACTTTCACAACCTAGCACTGGTATGACAATTATGTGTTTAAAATGATTGTTTTAATTCATTAAAAGGTGGAAGAACATCAACTGGGCATTCATTTAGTGCTGTCCCACAAAGTACGAACACAATGATACTGCCATTGCAGACAACAAGAATTGAAGAACAATTTGTATCAGATGAACCATTCGACTCAGATTTCATGTCATCAGCTGTAAGATATTGTCACGTCAAAATTTGATATTGTTTATATCACATGCAGGATAGCTCTGAAAACAGTGCTGGTGTTCTTTCTGCTCTGGAAGCTTATGTGTATCATCTGAAGTCTAAGGATGCTGTTGCTTCCATTGACAGTGCCTTGCATGATTTTGTCATGCAAGAAATTAATGCTGTTGACTTATCTTTGAAGGTAAAAAGCACTGTATAACAATCAAAAGTTACTAACTGCTTTTATAGCATCATGACTATCTATTCGTTTCCCGAACTGGAAGATGCTTCAACAAAGATTTTCATTGGGTATACTGGTGCAGCTGTGACAAACCTAGGGCACACCTTCTTAATAGTCTTTCATCTGTTCTTGAGTTTGAATACACTGAGTTTTGCAAAACAATTCCATCAAGGTGTATTCACATAATTGCACTTCAAGAGATCCTATCCACAAGTGACGATGTTCCCAGCGTATTTCCTGAACAAGACCTTTCTGGTATTTTAGCTGTATTTATGGTTATTGGACCTGCTGTATGTTTTATAGATCACTGGTATGGCAGCCGAGAATCTTTCCATGGTCCAGAGGTAATTATAATTAAAATTAATAATAAGACAACATACATTTTTGGTTAATGCAGGTTGTTGCTTCATTTGGTCAGCCACCAGTTGTATGCATCCGTACAGATTCTGGATATGGAGTTGTGAGTATTTCTGACTCTCACAAAATCCAGTGTACAACTTGCAAACACAAGAAACATCACTGTGATCATGTCAAGTTTGTTGAAGAGATGGCATCATCAACTCCAGATGCTGACCATCCTGATGCCATATCAGAATTCCTGCATCAGAGGAGTCACTGTGGACGAAAATCAAAAAAAGAGTGGTGCAGTTGTATCTCAATTTCAAAAATTCCTTTCATTTTATCGTCTTCACTGGTGGAGGTGCTTAATCTACCAACCATCACTCGGTTCAACATTACAGAGAATGTTGCAACATTAGCTCCTGATCTCCCAACAAACTGCTCTAGTTGTGGCTCAGTGTGTGCTGAAACAGTGCAGCAATTCGAACGACAGAGTAAAATTATTCTAACAAACTTAGTCGTCAATGCGAAAGGTATGTATTTACAACAATAAATGTGGCTGGTATGATGTGTGAATAGTTGTAGGAGGAAAGTGCACTCAGTGTAATGAAGAGTACTTCTTTGACGGACAATCATGCTGTCTACTCAATATGGGAAAATTTTGTGTCTCATATGAGGTTTTGAGGGGAATGATGCTTCAGTTTCTTATAGGACGGTATGGCAATGACAGCATTATAATTTTATATCATAATCCTTATAGTACAACAATACATACACAGTACAGTGTCCTTGTGAAAGCACATGAGGACACAGGAAATTACAGTTTTGAGAAGGAGTTCACATACAACCATTTTCGCTGGAGTTGGTACTCATTTTTAAAACTGCTGGACATAGATCCATCATCAGCCTTTATGTGTCCTGAATGTGGTACTGCTCCAGATATTGTTCTCATGGATGCAACTTCTTTGTCATTTCGCAAAGAATTTCTGCAATGGAAGGCTGATGAAACTCTCTTGAGAGAACGAAGCCAATTTGGAAGATAAGCTAGTTTGCTTGTTATATTTGTGCCTAAACTGATAGAATTTATCACTTTATACTAGGTTCCAGGAACGTGTTTACATACCTGACAAATCTACAAGGCAAATGTTGCACAAATTTTCAACAACTGGCATTTCTGAAGTTGATTTCATAGAGTTAACTGAAATGTTGAAGTCACATGTCCCTTGCCTTGTCAGCCTGGTGACTAACATTAAAGTTGTCCATCAAGGATTAGCTAAATGCCCTCAGGAATGGCAAGAGCTTTGCAAGGCACTTTCTTCTGCGTCACCAGTGTGTGCTCTAGTTCAGCCTGTTGCAGAGACGATTGAACTTTTGACAAAAATGCTACATACGTCAATTTTGTCTGATGCAGCATCTATGATGCTGCTTCAACAAGAAGTGCCAGTACTTTTTACGCTATTGGAGAACTTGCCACATTACCCAACTGAGCTTATTGAGCCAATTATTCGCAGGCTTATAGCTGTTTCACTAGCTCCGTTTAAAGATCCGGCACCAGTAATTACTTCTCCAGAAATATCTCCAACTGAAAACCAACTAGCTTTTTTTCCCCAACTAAAATCACTACGTGCTCGAAAGAGTTACTCAGAAGACAGAAGCAGCAGTAGAGTTTGCACTAAAAAAAGCTCTGGACATCCGTCATTACTTCCTGGAATTTTTACACTTTTTTGCCAGCACGGTAACCTACTCATAATTATAATACACTGTATTGATATGATACTGCAGGAATTTGCTATGGATACCAGGTGATGCGGGTGCAGGAGTCACCAAATATACCCTTCACCATACTCTACGAGCGATTTTCCTCAGGTAATCAACTACAAATTTAGAAACACAAATTGCACATTATTTATTATTATAGCTCCAAAGGTTATAGTGTATGATAATGGTTGCAACCTCCACCAGTACTGTTTAAATCGAGAACCTGACTTCTTTCGCAAATCAAGATTTTTAGTTGACAGGTTTCACTGGCCAAACCACAATGGTAACAACAAATTAAGACTTTGTAATGTCTTTTGATTATTTCAATGAACAGGATGCAGCATTGCCTACAACATGAATTGTTATCCGCAATACCAGTATCTCAACAGTGAAATAGTAGAACAAAGAAATTCCTCATTGAAAAGGATCAAATCTTCACTATCATATATGAACAGAGAAAACTTTATGTCGCACTGTTCGTTTTATTTATGGTATCGTAATTATAAAAAAATTAACAGCTGCTAACAAATCAATTTAAAATTAATATCATAATTATTGAATTAAGTATCATAAACAGTGTGTTTACTCTAGTGAGACAAACCCTCTTCAGTAGTATGTATTATATAGTACGTAGTAAACTAATCAAAACTGACCCGAACAGTGTGATTCCAGTTGCAAGATGCTGTCAAATGCATACTACCTAAGAGGGTGTGATCCACTAGTTGCACCAAATTCAAAAAAATGACCCGAACAGTTGCAGGATGCTGTCAAATGCATACTACAGAAGAGAGTAGAGTCTACATACTACATAAGGTGTTCCCACATGATGCCCACAACATACAGACACTAACAAGACTAGTAGTAGTAGTAGACTCAAGACTAGAGACTTACTCATGCTCAAACACCATTAACGTGAATCTATGTATGTAATATACAGAATGCTACTCACCATCACCACTATCCGCATAGTAGATGTATGTATGCATCACAAGTATGGTATGCTTCATTTAATTTTTTTAGGTACAGAAGTTGTTGCAGGAACAGCTAATTTTGTGAAGTGGTAAATACTGATAGTTAATGATGCTGCTAGTAGACGCTAGGGTATTCATCAGTTCACTGTGTGTACCTATTGAGAGAGACACAAGTTCATCTGTAGGATCACAGAGCAGAATGGGACCCTACTAAAGTGAGATCGGAAGAAGTCCAACTGTGGTGATTGCACACACACACTGAGAGGTCATAGTTAACAGGAGACCAGCAAGCCCATAGCCAACTAGTGGAGTGTGACTTCAAGTGGTTTGAACTAGTCGAGAACAGGATTATGAGTGTATGCTCTGCACACACATTCAACGTTAGTCATTTTGTTTCGTCTAGGCTGAACAAAGAGTTTGCACTTATTTTCATCATCATGTGTTCTGTTGGTTTGACCAATGGTATGGACTCTCCTCTCTACGAGACATCAGAAGAATAGAAGCACAGACAATATAAAGCTTGAAGAAGTGACTTTAAACTGAATCATTTATTAGTACTGCCTTTAATTTAACCAAAAAAAACTCATTAAAAACTTATTATGAATTATAATAATAATAATTGTTCGGTTAATACACAAAAGAGTGGTTATACTGTGAGGAGGTGAGGGACTTAATATAATGTATGTGATTGGTGGCGCTGTTGATGTACTCTTTAGTCAGTGAACCGCAATTTGATCATCTGGGTGTGGTTAGGTTTAAGGTGGAGCTTGGTAATGGGAGGATCTTCATAGCGGTAAAATAAGACTTAGTGTATCTGTAGCATTTCCTACAGTGCCAACAATAAGACAGTATTAACTTAAAAGTGTTTTCTGAACATTTAGCTACACATACAATTTCATCGCAGACTCGATGGTTCGCAAGCCGTGAATATGGAGACAGATAATGTCACAGCTCATCAAATGATACTATCTGAGAACAACAGCAAAAAATATACAAGGTAGAAAAATCTACGTTCACTCACTGTTGGTAGCATAGTACTGTCTGATTTCATCTCGTGTGGAGGATAGTTTCTTTTTATATTTGTCCAGTCCTTCGCTGTACAGTCTCTCTGCTTCTAGTAAGTTAGCCAGCTCATCTCCACCAACACAAGAAAGTGACAATGAAGGTTTGTTGTACCAACACTCGTGTCTTATATTGATCAATGAACAGAAAATCTGCATTTCTCTCTTTCTGCAAAACAAGCATTATTTCTGGGAGCGGATCAAACATGCTTACCATTGACATGTCATGAATTTTCAATATCTTTTAACATTCGATACATGTTGAACTTAAGTCATCTTTGTTTTATGGATGAGGAATAAATCCTTTGTGAGCATAGCTGTGGCTAGGCGTAGTCTCTGAATCTAGTCTCTTTAGTGGGTCTGAAAAAATGCACTAAGTGTGTGTGTGAGAGAGAGAGAGAGAGAGAGAGAGAGAGAGGGAGCGAGAGAGAGAGGGAGCGAGCGAGCGAGCGAGCGAGAGAGAGAGAGAGAGAGAGAGAGAGAGAGAGAGAGAGAGAGAGAGAGAGAGAGAGAGAGAGAGAGAGGGAGGGAGGGAGAGGGAGAGAGCAGGGAGTGGGAGGGAGGGAGGGAGGAGGGAGAGGGGGAGGAAGGGAGAGAGGGAGGGAGGGAGAGAGAGAGAGAGAGAGAAGAGAGGGAGGGAAAGGGAGAGAGAGTCTAACCCTATAATTATATTCACTTTCGTATAATTAAGTCTAACCCTCCACTTTTGTATAATTAATGTAACCCTCATTAAAAGTTGGAGATCCAAAAAATCTTGTCACCATCGAAATAGGCTTAAGGGGTTTTATATCTGCAGACACCATAAATTCCCTCATCTCTCTGACACCGAGGAAAAAACAACAAACAATAGGCCTCCTCAAAGCTCTTATAAAAACAGTCGTCACCGAATCCTATGATATTTACAAGTCTAGGAACATTACAAACTTGCCTCCATCCCATTCCTAATTATAGTTCTGTATTATATCTCATCATTATACACACATGTGTTAGACCCATGAATTTATGCGCTATGTTTTTGTAGAACATAATTATAGGCACTTTCAGGACTAAGTCCAACCCTCCACTTTTGTATAATTATTGTAACCCTCATAAAAAGTTGGAGATCCAAAAAAAGAGAGAGAGGGGAGACTTAGGAGAATGCAGAGGTGAAGCTTATTTGTAGCAAAATAAACATTGCTGTACCTTTATGAGTGACTGGACTCAGAGGGGCTGAATAGACTGGACATCGAGGAGAAATAGTCGAAAGCACCTCACAGGGCATGCATGAGGGATCGGAGCATGGCTTTTCTAACAGATGCTCGCAGAGGTTTGAAGAGAGTCCAGCAGCAGCTCTGCACAACAAGAGAACTAGTGACAGTACTGCTTACATATGATCTCGTCTCATGGAGCTGACAACGGCATTCTAGAACATATCCACATTATATAGTCAACCTATTAATAAGATATTGGAGAGAAAATGACGAAAATCCATCACACTAACCTTTTCCCCCACACACGACACTCTAGCCAGTGGTAGTTTGTCCATACTTCAAATCAGCACTCTTCACAGCAGTATTGTAGCATTGGGACATAGAGAACACTAGCCTCGTACCCAGACGCTAGTGAGGAGAAGAAATAAGTGCCTGGTATCTACTGCACACGCATGCTCTAAATATCGTTTATTTTACTGTAAAATATTCCGATTTTGTCATGAAAACGTGGTAGCGGTTATTCAGACCACACCTCTATTATTAAGCTTATAAACAACTGACTGAGTAGCAACTCGATCGTGAGCTCTATCTCTGGATTCGACAAATAACTTTGTGGTGAGCGTGCATACGCAATAGTAGGCTTAATTGCGTCATTCATACTGCTCTTGTCAATCGATTTTGCTCGTTTCCGCTACCAGGAGCACCCAGTTGTTAAATTGTACTTCTGCTCTTGTGCTAGAGCTTCAAGAAAAGCCGCTAGAATACAGTCATGACAGTAGATTGCAAACAGGAAAGCTTCACGAACTGATGAATAGTCATCACATACACAAACGTGTACGGTGATAACCGGCAGCGGTGGAATTCCACCGCCAGTCGCGAATGCGTATGCAGTGTATACCAGGTGCTTCTTTCTGCCTTAGCTCCACCCCCTTTTAGCGCATGGGTACGAGGCTAAGTGAACACCTATTGAGCGAGTGAGAATTTGAGGAGAATGAGGTATATTGCTCTCACGGTCACAATAGACTACACCGTTTGAGGCGGTTAATAGTCTACAATGTGAGTAGAAATACTTACTTGAGTTCAGGACTTCTTCTCACAAACCAGCTGTTTCCCGAATCCAATCTTTTTTGTGAGCCTGTATACAGAATGAGTGTCACCACACAGTGTATTCACATCTCACCAAATATGGCATCCCTTCTCAGCAGTTCACTGCATGCAGATTAAGCGAGACACTTGACTAGTGTAAGAACTATCGACCTCCTCCTCTTCGTTTATCTCAACAGCAATCCTACTGCAATAACCGGCAACATCACATCATATCTCTCTTCCTATTACTTACTTCAATGGAGTACGGTTGACTAAGCATGCCTTTATCTTGTCTCTCTCTCTAGACAGTTAAAGACAAAGCAAGATAGTCCAGTAGCTGTGCTTCCTTGATGTATACTAGAGTGTCTTGAGGGAGAAACAATGGTTATGTGGGTATCTACTGTCTAGAGGCATGTTTGAAGTCATAGTGGGTAGCTGATAAGTTGCCGTAGCACACAGACAGTAATGAGGAACGTTACATGTATGAACTGTCTGCCCTGATTTCAATGCAGGATTAAACAGTTCTATTACCAGCTTGAACGGTTGCTCTCCCCATCATCAAGAGGAGCAGAAACAAATGAATAGGCAGATAACATTAACACAGGATGAAGCAAAAAACAAGACTAGTCATATTATGGGCCAGAGTATATCTTGAGGGGTGATTCATGGGTATAGAAAATGGGAAAAGGATGCGTAAGTGAACAATGGGCATGTAGAATAGAACAATGGCATGCAGAAGAGAAAAATATTATACACAAAATAATTATTATTATAAAACACATTCATAAAAATTAATGCTCAGAACATTACAGAACATTTTTATTTGCCCATTGCATCACCCCCAATTCACTCTGGGGGCAGCATGACTACAAGATATGAGGCTGGGAAGCACAACACAACGTATAGTTCTAGTGTGACTCAGAGAGAAAATGAGACAGAAAAAAAACAACTTAAAGGTCTGACAATGGCCTTACATACCAGAGGGGTCACTGTGAGACTAGAGCTCGTCTTATTCTCAGGATTTCCTGCCCTATCTTGGAGTTGGGCGGACGACCACTATCAACTACCTGCCATACTCTGGAGCTATTTCCCATCCCACTTTGGAGCTGGATTGACAACCTCAGAGACCCTCATGACCCTACTGCACATGACCATAAACCTGAAGGAATGATAAGTGAATTCATACGAATGGCTATCATAATTATGACAAATCTGTGACACACTGACAGAGACACACAAACAACCCAAGTAAATTCTCTCACTACCATAAGTGGTCAAGCGTACCTAGCAAAGCTAGGGCATCTATGGTACTATGTGCCAGTGCTGTGCAATCTGTGGAGCCGGGCAAGGAACTCGTAGGAGCACCAACTGTGCCTCTCACTGCAGGTGTGGGCACCTGAAGTCCCACCGACGCTGTTGGTGATCTGTGAGATACAGCCAGTGTACTTCGCACCCCAGTACAAGGTACCCGTTTTACAGATGGGTAGGCTGGTGTACTTGTGATGTTTTTTCCTCTTGGTCTGCGATTCAACACTGGGTTATTATACCCAAGACTCTACCACTTGAACCACCGGGGCACCCACACCCACCCGCCAGCACATGCACGCATGCGCGCACACACGCACAGCAAAAACCAAAGTGTCTAGCTGCCACAAGGGTCATGCGTACCTGGCAAAGCCAGGACACCTGTGCACCAAGCAGGTACTGTGTGCCGGTGCTGCGCAGTCTCCTGGAGGCGGGCAAGGAACTCGCAGGAGCGTTAACTGTGTCTCTCACTGCAGGTGTGGGCACCCGAAGTCCCACCGATGCCTTTAGTGATCGATGAGACACAGCCAGTGTACTATGGTCCCCAGTACAAGACCAGGTACCCGTTTTACAGATGGGTGGGCTGGAGTACTTGTGATGTTGTTGTAATGTTTTTTTTTCCTCCTGCTCTGGGGTTCGGGGAAATGTTCTCAGGGTTATAAGCCCAAGACTCTACCAGTTGAACCAACAGGGCACCCACCCACCCACTCACACACACACCTGACTGAAAGCTTTCCACAATATGATACTGTTAGTGCCCAAAGGGTAGCGGATAGATAGTCGGCCAGACTCCTGGGTAAAAGAGAGAATATAGTCTAGGCTACTCCTCATGACACATGTCACTTTAAAGTATACAAGTACTGAATAGATAATTATCACTATTGCAAGCGGAATCAAGAGCACACCGACCAAGACTATCACAAAACACACTAGACAGTATAGAGTATAGTGCACACAACACAAGGTCAAAGGCAAATGAATAGTACTAGTATCTATACAATTTACAATAGAAAGCTTCTTCCAAGCATTGCTATAGCTAGAACTAAGCACTTCAGGCCACCATGTGTAATGCCGACTCCAATCACTAAGGCAAATTGTAATTATAGATAACATCGTAATATACATAACATTGTATAACAGAAAATAAGTAGAATACACACAATATTCACACATGAGTAGCCGCTATATTAGATCGCAGTCATCCCTAATACATATCATTGCCTAGCACCAATGATAATAACTAGTTAAAGCACCGTTGCGAGTTCGCCTCGTGCTGTATCACGGTCTCGACCACACCCCTCGCGCAATAATTCCCGTATTGCACGAGCAGACGGTGCTTTTACTGGTTTGTAGCACGACAGCTTGCCGCTGTCACTGAATCTTTGTGCCAGGGCGACTTATTCTCGAGGTCGAGCCAAGGTCAGTCTCCGCCCACCCTATCTTTAACCCTCCTGGCCATGCTATATTTTCCATATTGCGAACGGCGTTCACATTATGGAAAATATATAACGGGCGGCGCCTTTGATACGCCCATGCAGAGTGCTACAATACACACGTAATACACTACTATAATAATACAAAACATCCACCACACACTATATCATGCAGTTTTACATTTCTTGTAGGTTCACATACATGTATTCTAAGAACAGAGAGTGAGAGTGAAATAAAAGAAGGAAGGGGATGGTGAAACCACAGCATGGTACATGCACATATAAAAACACTTACTGGACATGATTTTTGAAAACAAAGAGAAGAGATAAATTAAGCCATATAGGTCTAGACCTAGACAACAATTCAAGTTGAGAGAGGAAGATAAAGCTTAATTGTACACTTAAAGGTCATGATTTCACAGAGAGAGAGAGAGACTGACCACACCCACTAATTAAAATAACCAGTGCTCTTGGGAAACATGAGAGTGTGCTCAAAAAGGTACATGTAGCTTGTCTGCCGGCACACATTGATCAACATCAAACACAGCTTGCTCTTCCTACAGAAATGAACGCCTTTCACAAACCCTCGGCGTCTAAGCTCTCTAGTTGGGGATCACAGCAGGAATAATTCACAACTAGTGCCAACCTGCTTAGCCTATAGGCTGTGTTTATATTGAAACTGCTAACCAGAAGGCAGCAAAATGCTGATCACCATCTAGGCGTGTGATGTGGGCGTGACCATGCATGTACAAGTACGTGAGTAGGTAGCCATTGCTAGCTGTAGGCTGATATCTACGCACACTCAGAGCTGTCCTGCTGTTTAGATGGAATCTACAAGTACCTACAGATAGTCAACAATTGGCGCTTTTGTAGTCAGAGAGGTCCAAGATGGTCGTCAAGGTGAGCCAGCCATACATAACTCGAGAACGAAAGCACTTTAGCAAAATCCACGAGTCACATTGCAAGCCATTGTCGTGCTAAGCCTGTTCATACCTTTACTGAGTTACAGAAGTGAGCGATGGTCTCTGCAGCTAGATGACAGAACGAATGAACGAACAAACGAATGAATGAACGAATGACAAACCAAGTACCGTAACTCTCGCGCATGCGCCGAGGGTTAATTATTGTACAAGAATCAGTATAGTGCCTAGTGTCTCGGCCGGTAACTAATAAGCTTACTCTGATAATTATTCTTCAGCTTAGTGAAGGAGTTCAAGAGCAGTGAATTGTGTTCAGCATTGGTCTGGGTCTTCTAAAGAAGTACATGTACCTAAATTGTAAACACACTCACTCAATAGTTACGCATAAATATTCCTGCCTTACACAATATGACACACATAATTTATGTACAATATAGTCAGTCATAAAAAAACACAATTAACAATAGATTATACAGGGATTAGAAACGAGTACGAATAATGAAATTAATTATATGCATTTCACTTGTCCGCATACTACAGGATACTTCTTGTGCGATGGCTACCTCTACCTCTACCTCTACCTCTGTGTCTTCTAATTCTAATGCTAGCATGATAGCACGAGCACCAGTGACAGAATTGCTTCTGCTGTACTTAATTTTCCCAATCTCTGTAAGGCTTGGTTCAAGGACATATAGCACAATGGCTGACTAAACAAGACTAAACAACGTGGATAGTCTAACTTTCAGGGACTCATAATTTATGAGCAATCTGATTGGCAGAGACAGAAACAAGCCTAGGAATTTTGTGGACTAAAACTCTAGCGAATTTGGAGAATCATCAAGCATTCGCCAAACATGAATGGTATTACAGTAGTAGGCGCTGGCACCAAAATTAAAATCTGGGTCATTCGTCAAAATATTTGCTCACCATAATTTCTAGCTATAATGATAATCAGTGCATATCCTTCAGAGTATATGGAGCTAAGAGGATCCTATTATGTGGTCTGCAGTTAAACCACTACAAAAGCTCATTTGTTACTTAAGAAGTCTAACCAGAAAACCACATAAATACCTTGGCTATCTCTTTGAAGGACAGTTCAAAAGTTGATGCTGTGGTTGAAGTGTCTAAACTGTTTAGCCATGAATTTTATTAAATGGTCTTTTGTGCTAATGTTTAAGGTAGCCAGTGCACATGAATATCATTAGCAAATTACTTTTGCTTTTCTTTACTTTCTGTACAGGTCAGAAGAAGAAACCTACACTACACATTTATAATTACTGTATGTATTTAAACTGTACACACTATGGATAAGAATCAACATTTGTAGCTCTTAATTAAAAATCGTGGTGGTTTGTGACGGCTCAGTTCTTCAGACAACATTCTATCTACAGACAACATTCGCTACAGAGCTTTTTTATATACCTACTTTGCATGGATTAGCCGTTCCTCAGCTTCTAAGCCTAAGGCCGTCAACCGAGCGATGGTGTACGCCCACACACTACTCTGGCGAACATAACATGAGCAAAAAGTTATCAGCATAGAACCACGAAGGCTGTACATCTTGAAGCTATCAGATCTGAAATTAACACTGAACATCAGGCATCATAATAAAAGTGTGTATAATAATCCACGTACTTTTATGGAGACTACCAAAAGTTGAAAACCACAATGTGTTATCTAACTATTCATTAACCAGAAAAAATTCGTATATTTGCCGCACATCCCCGTATTTTCTTATGAATAAATTTTTGTTGTAATTCCTGTACCCGCCACCTTAAACTGCCAACTAGCCTCATACCAAGGGCATATCGAGCCGCGGCCGCTAAGGTTCGATGAGCCCTTGCTCATACTAATATCACCTTGCTAGTCCACATTGCAGAGGTGACCCTTCAACTTCCAAGGTCACTCACTACCTCGAGAACATGCAGGAATGATGGAACTATTCTACAGTGCACATAACTCGATTTCCCACAAAAATCAGTTGAGCGTACTAAAACGCTAATATCTCAGTTCGACAATTTGCGTGATTGGGTCGGTTTTTGCAGATGCGGTCACATATCTACATTTAAATTTATTTTTCTAGCTGCTAGACCCAATATTGACAATGTGGGTGGACAGCCGTGTATTGGAATGGTGGTACTTCATAAACATGTGGTGTGAGGCGACACAAATAATTATTATTCATTATTGAAATCTTCCAACAACTCATCACCAGTCTTTGACCTTGGACAAGCTCTGAAAATGTTTCAAGGACGATTACCACTATGGCACGAGTTGCTGTTTTCAGTTCCTTTATTTTGATCCGTTTACAACCATGACTACAGATCTAGCTGCCTTTCTTTTTCACCTTTCCATCGACTAACCAGAGGTACATTGACACACCTGTTCAACATCGCACACCTACTGATGTAGCCACGTTGTCAGGCAGTTGTTGTTACTTGCCAGAGCAAGTGTGGCCCCTGTCCCATGGCAGAAAAGTCTGGCAGCTATAGACTAGGTATTTATTCATGTGTACAATGCAACACTAGCTCATTCACAAAAAGCAGCTCTTTCGAATGTGCCGGGAAAACCATTTGCCATTTAGTAACACAAATAATTAACACAGCAAATTCTCTCCTGCTTATGCACCACATTTTTTACTGTATTATGCACCTATCAATGCGATGCCCCACCCCCCACCTCGGGCGATGTGGGGACAAGGTGGGGATTTGTCACAGCCAATCAGACCTTCCCCCACATATGGAGCATTTATTACAGAGCCAACCCCCCACTGTGCCTCGTATATGCCCCACTCCGACAGCTGACTTTTGCGAGGACTACAATGTAGCTGTGACCGTTGTCCATTTCTATGCATGCGCTCGCTTGACAAACACTCCACCTATCCCACCCCTGGGGACCAGCCCACGTGTCAATAGCCCTATCTTTCCCCACTATACGCCCGAGGTGGGGGTAGTGGGGCATCGCATTGATAGGTGCATTTCACATACAAACACAACGAAGATGGGACTAAAAATAACAAAGAATAGTGCCAGAACAGATTTCTTATACATGTACAAACATGTGTATAGGTAAACTCTACCATTATACTGACTCACACAATAGTCCAATTCCAATATTAGTGTCATCTTCTTGCCTTGCCGGTCTCGATTTTGCCTTGTATTATAATTACAACTAATAGCGCATATTGAAGATGCCCGAGTGTCTAAGAACTAAGCTAGTTAGGCATACCTGATCAGCTCGAGATAAAGAGTGTCCAAACCACCTTGACTCGAAGTTGCTCCGTGTGCCTCTGATCTCGGACTACACTGAATCACGTGCACGCGCGTAGTGTTTGGGTGGTGCATGCATGCTGTTGGTACAAGCATGCAGAGTGGCGGACACGGTCCAGCTAAAAGCAATGTAGTTCCCTATGAGCTGAGTCAGAGTGGTTGCTGCAAACATCATGTCTGCAAACCAAACCAGCTCTATCCTCTATCTGTATGCATAATTATTGTTATTCACATTTTTTTTGTTTGGACTTGTTACTAACAGTTGTTGATGACTATGTGTATAGAAGATCTAATTACAAATACTAGTTACAAATACTAGTTGCAATGGTATTTTGTACGTATCAATTGTTTAAGCTCAGAATCCCATTATCCAGATACACACTCTAATGAATAAATTTAAAATTTGTTTTGATATATCTCCCTTGAGACATGAAAGTTGTTATAAAAGTGAATCAGTTCTCCCAGTTGCAGTTATTATTCAGTTCTAGATCTCCCAGTGTGCAGCTGACTTAGTTCTCCCGCAGTGCTTTGCTCTAGCAAGTTAGTTTTCTCACTTTGTATAACAGTGAATTTTTATTCAATTTGTCCACAGTTTGTTAGTCATTCCAGAACGGTTTGCACTACTTCTCATTATCTTATTATAGTGCAATCATCAGAGAGTACTTATCGTAACAACCATAAGGTACATAAAGATGCAGCATGAAATGATATATTCATATTACATGTAGATGGATAACTCAAGCGATGATCAAATGAATCTTGAGCGTGATCAAATTCCTCAAATGTGGTCAGTGCTCCTATTAACAAAGATTATTATTGTGTGATTGTCACAAAATAGTTCCAGTGAAGAAATGCAAGTTCAACAAAAAGTAATTATAATTGTTATAGCTATACGATAATGAAATGTTTCTTACAATCAGGAAACTCTTCCTCAACTAATTCGGAGGAAGCGACAAAGAAACAGCAAAAAATGGCAGCAAATGGTGAAAAAGGTGATCAAAATGAAAGATTGAAGTTATTACTTTACAATGCATTTATTAAAGGCAAAAAGCTGGATACACAACAGCGAACCTGTTGTCCCTAGCTTTGCAACTATGTATCTGAAAACAGTAAGAGGCCGCCCACCTCAGATTGTGTGGACTGGTAAGCAGATATGCAGAGCTCAAAGTAACCTGAATTTGTTGAATTTTTAGGTCCACCTTTCATGAAAAAATTTTGTGAGGATGAGCATGTCAGGAAAACCTTCATCAGCACAGCCTCTTCTGTACATGGTCAATATTCATTGCTTCTTCAGGTCCCTATAATTATTTTCCAAAACATAGCTGTCAATCCAAGTTCACCAGCAACTCACCCTCTTGTGCTAAGGCCTCTGGAGCTGTCTACAGATGAGCCCTCAGACCTCACAACTGACACACTGTACAAGCTGACTAACCGTGTGCTCAATCCATGGCGTAAGCATAGGGTTTGAGTATGACAAACATGTAATTATATGCATGCAGGGAGAAAAGGAGGGTTTTACAGGGACCTTAGGAACAAGCCTGTATGGTTTCCAGCGACAATAGAATTCAAATGTCCATCGCATCAAGAAGGTGTTTTTGAATAATTATTATGAACGTGCTTGCATGTGCATTATGTACTGCATAGGAGGAGGTAAGAAGTATTCCTTCACTGAGATGTGCGACATCATGAGGGCATTTATACATAGTTGTCCAACTATGTACACAGTGTAAGAAAGCACGTGCAATTTGTTGAATAATAATTTATTATAATTATTATTATCTTTAGGAGTGATGGTGAAGATCACCAAATTTCTCAATTTCTCACTGGTGCCAGGTTGCAATCAGCTGATTCCTTATCTGATTCGGAGGTAAGTTAGTTTGGCAGACATGAATAATTATTGTTATTAATAACTTTGGCAGAGAGAAGGTGAAGAGGCACTTTGTCTTTCTGAGATGCCACAGTCAGCCAATGACAGATTGCAGTCTCCTGTAGTCATGACTGATATAACTCAAACTCACCCTGATTCGTTAACTCAGGTCAGTTAATCTGAAGTCCTATGAGAAGTCTTATAAAACTAACGAACTTTGACAGAGAGTGCCATTCAAAGTGGCGCTCACTGAAATATACAGTTGCAGAACAGATTGGACTCAATTTGTTCAAAAGGTGGCAGAAGTTCGAGGAAAAGTAGACCTGACTGGAATAAACAATCTTGAACCAATTGGGATGCCACAAGTTGAATTCTGCAAGTAAGTGATTCGACCAACTTCCGTGATAATTATTTTGCTACTCACTCGGTGCAGCACGACAGAATCACTAAGGAAAATTTCTCCTCGTGGATTTACTCCACTTCAGTCAAGTGGTGAAGGAAACTGCCTCTACAGCAGTGTCAGTCTTGCATTATTTGGTAACACTGATGCAAGCACTCTGCTAAGATTAAGTAGTGTCTGCCTTGCTGTGGATAACTTTCTCGACTATCTAAAACTGGTGAATGACTTAATTGACTATTATATTACTCAGCTGTTATACTTGCTGTTTGTAGTATACTACAGACTTACAAGAGCCAGAGCGTGCTCAACAGTTTGTGTGCACGGTAGCTAGCAGCAATGAAACATTCTTAAGTAGGCCACAGTCAAACCCTACCACTGAGGATCTGGTAGAATACATTTTGAAAGAAGAGATAGCATCAACAGCTCACTTTGGAGCATATTCTGGTAAATAATACTATGTACTGTTAGATCATTTTGGTTGCAGGCCTTCTGCAGCTGCAATTTTTGGCAGACGCAATTCAGCTTCCGATTCAGCAGCATGTCGAGCAAGAATTCTCGGGCTTTGGATATGAAACAGAAATTCGACCAGTTTTTTCCAAGGCCACAAAGGCACCATCAGTACATGTCATGTGGGTGAGATCTACAGAGGAAGCAAGTACACCAAACCACATCATTCCTCTTATACCATGCTTAGGTGAAAGTGCTAATAATATCAACTAGTACACTACTTTAATAAATCTTACAGCCCCTAGGTCAAAAAAGATGCCTCCTAAAGGTACTACTTTTGTCGCTACTCACTGTGGAATGATATGGATGAGACAGTGCGTGTGTGAAAAGATTGAAAGTGAAGTACTGGACTGGGTACAGTGTGACCGATGCTACAGTTGGTATCATGCTGTTTGCACAGGAATGGTACTGTCTGAAGATCAGCAATTTACCTGCTGCAAAGAAATGAGCGACAGCAACAATAAAGTGTGAGTATTACTTCAATGAAAAAATCCAAATTAATTTTCGATAAATAGTATGTTAAGAGGATTACACTACAATGACATCCAGTCCGTTTATCCTGGACGAGGCATAAGTGATGCTGTAGTAGATTTCTTTGTAAGGTGTGTATGAAACATTCACACATACTTGTAATGTACTGCATCAATAATACAGAGCCATGCTTCCGGAGTCCAACAACATTGTCAGTGCCTTGACATTTCAGGGCATCACAAGGATTGTACAAAGTTCACAGACAAGCAATGAAAAAAAAAAGGCTATGAAAACAATGCACAAGGCTGTGAACGGAGGGAAAAAGTTTTGGACATTCTCCCTGAGCATTTTCCCTTGTAACATAAGGTTGTTTATTGACTTACTGATTAGTACTCTGTACAAGTGATCAACGATTTATACAGGGATGCATGGCATTGGATTCTCCTTGTGGTAGAACACAGTACAAGACAGTAAGTTCTTTGAAGTAATCATGAAAGAAAGTTATATTTTTATAGTGTGTACATACTTGACTCAATGGCAAATATCTCTTATGCAAGAGAAATTGAATACTTAAATCAATTTATAACTTGTGTGACTGGAAGTACTGCTGTACTAGTACCTATAGTTTTAAAGGTTAGCATATTATTCCAAAAAGGCTATTGATTACAAACAGGCAGGTGAATAAGCAAAATAACAACTATGACTGTGGGCTGCATATGTTGCACAATATAACACTATTGCACAAGGTAAATTTGGCTATAATCGTATGCTACAATAGTTCAATAACTATCATAGGCATCTGACATCAGCAGAGTTCAATTACAAGATTCTTTTGATCCACCGTGCTTAAGAGGCTCAATTCTGTACCATATATATAGTGATCAAAGGTGAATGAATGTATACTTGCTTCACTTATTATTATTTCCAATTATTATGCATAATAGGATTGATAAAACTAAAAGAGTTTCAAGTACAGTACAACAGGTACTGAAATGAAGCCTGTCAAGGAAATTTTCAATTGTTACCTATATCATTATGTTATGGTTTTTGTAACATTGTTGTTTCATCAAAAAAATATTTATACATAGAATCAATGGAAAGCACAAATTGAAATGAAAATTTCAAAGGGAGATGAAGGAATCAGAGTTAGTGTTATAATACAATTACAATAGAAAATTGATCATGTTTATTACATCCATCAGGCTGTCAAAATTCCAGGAAAAGGCAGAGGTGTAAAATCAACCAGGTGTTTTAAGAAAGGAGAGTACATAGTTGAGTATGCTGGTGAATTAATTTCTGGAAGTGAGGCCAAGCTTCGAGAAAAGACTTATCGCTCAAGTCAATGCTACATGTTCTTTTTTGAGGACAAAGGAAAGAAGTTATGGTAATATTAAATAAAAGTTATGTGATGCATCTGAATAATTATTTCGTTAACAGTGTTGATGCAACTACTGAGACTGGCCGCCTTGGAAGACTAATCAATCATTCAAGGAAGCAGTACAATTGTATCATGAGGCTGTTTCACACAGAAGATGGGATACCAAGATTGATTGCTTTGGCATCCAGAAATATAGAGCAAGATGAGGAGGTCTTGTATGACTATGGCGATAGGACTAAGACAAGTTTAGATTCATTTTCATGGCTATCATCTTAATTATTTTTAAGACTCATTTAATCTACCAATTGTTGTATTTTAATTGTACCAAATTTATCATGATCAAGTCAATAAGTGACCGACATACTAACCTACATAGCATGACTGAGTGTGACCCGTACATTTGACTGGATCATAGGGATGAGGTTAGGTTATATCTCTCAAGAAAGGAAAGGGTTAGTATATAATCTTTCTTTTCTAAGTATAGGTATGAAGCTGCATGGCTTGAATCATATCCATATTGTTTCTTCAACTCAACACCTATTTTAAGACAGACCAGTGTATGATATTTCATGATGTTTGTAAACATTATGGATGGTGATGAAGTACAAGAACTAAACAGAAACAATTAGCCATGTTTTCTTGCAGAACAGTTACTTCAATCAGGAGATATAGTGTCTTATAAAGCACCGCAGCTACATGAGTTCATGAATTTCTAGGTGCACTGTGCTGGCCACCACAGACAATCTAGTCGACTTTTATTACTGTGCGGTAGTGGTACCATAATTGTTTACACTGTTGATGTGGGTTTTTCGATCACACCTACAGTGCAAGACATCATAAATTTCCAAAAATTTAATTATCTACCCACTCGTTTTAAAACTTTTATATCTTCGTATTTGTGCATTGCAGAGACTTCAAATTTGGCATACAGCTCGTTATTGCTTTGAACAACTCGCAATTTTTTTGGTGATTCGTTTCCATAGCAACAGACGTTCTGGTGACGTTATGCATATGAATTTCAGTATTTTCTTCTATTGTGCATTGCCAAATTCGCTTGCAAACAATTTTGTGCTTTCTGTGCACATCTTTGAAACTTTCTATAAAGCCAAAGTTCCAATAAACTATCCCTGATCATCCTCACTGAAAATCCTCCAAAAACAAGCGACAGAAATTACATCAGCAACCAATGAAGCAAAACTAATGAAACCTAAATACAAGACAGAGGTAAACAAGTGCAAGACAAAGACAAAAAGACAAAAAAGACAAAAATATAAATTTATATAACAATGACTATTTACTGAGCGACGGAGATTCTACGGTGGCATTTGTACGTCTTGAGTGCCTTGATCATTTCAGGACCTGGTGTTAGTCCCTCTCTGTAAGCTTTCATAGTCTCCCTAGTCTTCCTGAAAAATTTCCTAATCAAATCTAGAGACACGTTATCCAAAACTAGCCACACGATTATCACCTTGCCTCATTAATATTCATGCGGATGGGGCAGATCAAAGGAAGAGCTGCAATCTGATTGGTCAGAATGTTAATTCCTCTATCTCTTTTATCTTATATAATATTCTTATCTAACTTTGAAAAATAAGATAACCATAGTACTAGCTATCAATCTACACTATTGATATCAGCTTTAAACATATCTTGACATTTTGGAACTTTATGATGTCTTGCACTGTATTGATTTCGAACGTTAACTCAACTTGAGATGGCAAAGGAGAAAGTATAAGCTATTCCTTTTCATTATGTCAGGCCAATCTGTGAACACGTGTATGATTGTGTTCTTTACGTATACGTGTAAGTATTCAGAGTTTTGCGGCCTGGACCGTGCCCTCCCAGACCCCGACTGCCTATTATGTGTGGGCGGATTAGAAAACACATTTCTAAACAGCACTTGTTTCAGACAAGTGTACAATAAAATGTACACGTGGTAGTAGAATTTATGACCACCCATTTCTAAAACAATTTCCTGGTGTACTCCATTACTGTTGCTTGGCAAGCTGCAGAGTTGCTATCCACCACAAAGTAGTTGCAGAGCTGCACTCAGACTCCAGTATGCGCTTGCTATAGTACCACTTCATTCAAAGGTTTATTTGTTATAACTATCCAAATAAATTCTGAAATGAGAAATCTCTTGCGAGTTCAATGGAACAAATACCCTGTTATTAAAGTATTAAAGTATTAAAATTCTAAACCCAAAAACTTAATATTATTGGTATTAATTTTGTTGAGTTAAAATTATAAGAATTGTTCTTAGAGTACAGTCATGCATGCGCAATCTGAGGGGTTATGCACCAATCACATAATGTGATTTGACAGAACACAAGATGAAATATACAAATATTTGCATCTGAGGAAAACAGAATGGGTTATACAACAAACACATTGTGTGATTTGACTTCTTACCATGAACACGAATTTCTGATCATGGAATCTGAGGAAAATAGAATAGGTTATGCAACAAACACATAGTGTGATTTGACTTCTTATTACAATGGGATTTCCATGAACACCAAACATCATGGGTTTGAAAAAGCCATGATAAGAAATGTGAATGGATACGTAATAAACACATTAATAGGTATTGTTCCACTTTCACATTAACCATTTAAGGCCTATAGCGGCTTTAGCCGCCATAATTGACTCCACCTACTCTAGACGTCATAAAAAGTGCAAAAAGTGCTCTAGAAAGGTCAAATCAAGTTTATTTGCAAAAGATGACTTTACCTGAAAAAACCACCTGTTTTTCGGCACGCCCTCCCCACTAAAACGTACAGCACGGGGGGGAATTTTAAAGGGGGTGTCCCCCTGTTAACCCGGGGTTCGAAGGGGCAGAGCCCCTCGCCACTTTTGGCATTTTAAGGCTCAGGATGCCCGGAAATGCATACTTGGGCATGGAATATGGTCTAAATTATGCTGTTTGCTCACCTGGACACCACCATGTTTTTGTATTAGTCACGAGGGCTAAACGAAGACCAAAATTGGCTGAAAAATGACGAGGTTGCAGCACTTAAGCGGCTTCAGTTCCATAGTGGGAGTGGCCAACTCAGAGTTTAGTACATGGTTGTAAACTTTGACATACCAGGAAACAACAGTGCTAGTTTGGAACAGCTAACGTACTGCATGTTGTAGAAAATGCAAGACAAACTGTCAGTTTAGAGCAAGTCGAATTTTCGTCAAAACAATTCAGTCCCTAAAGAGTTAATGAGATTTAACAATGGGATTTAGAACAAACCCATGGACATTCCCATTAATGGTATTCACGCATTTTTCCTGTGTCGATATTAGCTAAGCTCGAGGAAATAATGACCACCAAAGCCTCATTGTGGCACTAGACGGTGACTGCTGTGTCGTGGGTGATGTGGTCTGTTGCGACGTCATACAAATTATATTGATGTCACAAACATGGCGCTATTGTATTAGCTTCAATGGGAGAGAGCTGTAGAGCATCGTGTGTCTTGTATTTTCTCATGCACAAAGTTGCAATCTGTATTTAATGCAAAAGAAAGAGCTATGTAGAAAGTTGTGTGGACTAACTACATACACAACTCTGGGAATAAAAAGTGGCTCCTCTAGATTAAAACCACTGTATGACAACCAACTTGCAAACTGTAGTACCTCCAGATGCCAAACCAAGATTACTGATTCATAGCTTAAGGGCGCAACTAACCTCTCTTGTCTGTCTTGCCTTTCTTCTTCTTCACTACAGAGTGAAGATAATGTCCACAGTATAGTACACACAGCATATTTAACCTTTCAATCCCAACTTTATTGGAGGAAATTTTAATGATCTGAGGGTTTTTAGGCTTCTCACTGACAATTTAAAAAGTAGAAAACAAATAATAATTATTGTTTCCATTTCATATTCATACAGCGCAATTGCTTGTGCTATTTAAACTATTTAGCGATCATCATGATTGTCGGAGGAAAAGTGATCTCTTGTTTAAGGGGGCGGTGCATGAATTTATGGGGGACTTTGATGTGCTGCATCTTGTTTTCTGCTTAGCATATATGCACAAAAGTGCTTTTATTGATTAGACCAAGTCTAACACTACCTGCCGTGCAACTATGGCGAGCTGGTGACGCTCTCGGGTACGCACAAAAGACCTCGCTTCTGCTACATGGTTTGTACACGTTTTCTCGACTTCTGAGCTAGAGATCGACGCGCTGTAAACGCAGTACTATTCAGTACCATCTTGCGCAGAAACGTACAGAGCGATTTGTCGATATTCGTTCGCGAAGGTAGCAAAGCAGCGTTCGTGCACTAGAAAAAACTACGCTGTAAAAAAAGTAAGCGCTATTACGAAAATTCGCTCTGTACGTTTGTGCGCAAGATGCTACTGAATAGCACTGCGTTTACAGCGCGTCGATCTCTTGCTCAGAAGTCGAGAAAACGTGTACAAACCATCCGTGTATTATTTCTGCCATACAGTGCTTTTAATCTAGAGGAGCCACTTTTGTGTTTTGTGGTTAACAAGTATGTTTTGTGTTCAGAAAAAGTAATTATAGTTGCTATTGGACTGAAATTTGCTATGAGTGTTCACACATCATTCCGTAGTGTGTGTAGAAAATCTGGACTGATTATGCTAGTTGACAGTAAAGTTGTTGCTGCTTGTGTACCAGGCATTGGTTTGCAATTATGAAAAAATGTGTTTAGAGCAGGAAAATAGTATGGAGCTGAGTTAAGAAAATTCCCTTTGCTGTCTGCTTGAATGACTATTCAGTTTTAATCTCAGCAAGTTAGAGAGCTTAACTTCCAATCATAGTGAATTATGAGCCCTAAATGTACCAGAAATTGGCGATTTTTGGTGATAAAAGTGTTAAGGCTGAAATCTGGACATCTTTGCGAGTTAAGAAAAACCACTTGATCTCTGGATAGCCAGATACTTGTAGTTTTCACTAGTTTTTAAACTAGCGCGATACGTTCATCCATGCGCAAACGCGGTCAGCGAGAACACCAACTTTAGCTGTGACTTCGATTCTCTGCCGTGTTATAATGATATTCATCTAATATGAGCGTTTATCGATTACGTGTTTCTGCGTGCGCTGCGCCGCTCACCGTCGAGCGGCAAGAATGGCGCCGATCAAAAGCTGTGTTTTGCGCTTGCCCGTTCTTAAGCGTGCTTCTACAGCATAAATATTAGCTAAGCTCGAGGAATAATAACCGCCAAGCCTCGTTGTGGCGCTAGACTGTGGCTGCTGTGTCGTAGGTGTGGTTCGTCGTGACGTTGTACAAATTATAGTGATGTCACAAACATGGCGCTATTGTATTAGCTTCATTGGGAGAGAGCTGTAGAGCATCGTGTGTCCTGCATTTTTTCATGCTTATAGTTGCAATCTGCATTAATGCAATGGAAAGGGCTATGTAGAAAGTTGTGTGGACTAACTACACACACAACTCTGGGAATAAAAAGTGGCTCCTCTAGATTAAAAGCACTGTACTCTTATCAAGAGTATATAATATAGAGAGAGTATCGAACGCCGTATTGCTCCATACAAACACTGTCTGTAAAGTAACGTGACACGCACGTGAGAATGTGACGAAGACTGATATCGGCCCGCCTAGTCGTGACGCATTTCTCGCTCGCGCGACAACTCGAGTGAACAACAAACAGTGCTTACAGCTAACTACGAGAAATGGACCCTATCTGTATGTGGAAGGCGCTGTTAAAATGTTAGTTTGATGTGCTTTCTATCCATCCTGACGGTCCTGGTCCGGCAAACTCGTCTGATAGTATACTCTTCGATGATTGGCGCAAACCATCGCTTTTACTAGCTGGAATGTTGGCAATAACCGTTCGTCGCTTACAATCAGCTACTGTTCCTCGATAAGAGCAGCTGCAGTCGCCAGTAAAAGTGCTGTTTACTCGATCACATAGTCCTAGGAGGCGTGACCGCAATCGCGCGAATATAAACGCTGCGTCACAACACGTAAAATGTCTCACGTGCGTGTCACGTTACTTTACAGACAGTGTTTGTATGGACCCATACGGCGTTCGATACTCTCTCTATATTATATACTCTTGCTCTTATGGGAGATCGGTTTGTTTATAAATAGTTATTCAACCACAATAATGTAACCATGTAACTATGAATAATTTGAATATTAAGTCCTTGCACCGCCACCTTAATAAAGCTCTCTTTGTGTACCAGCTGAACTGGTTGCCTCACTCATGCATGAATAAGATGTAGCCCGACTGCACAAGGCTGTCACTCAATGCACATCATGCACTCAACAAACCACACCTCAACTTCTTGTAAAACGCATAATGATTATACTATGATTTTAGTATGAATTGTACAAAATCGTATACAATCGTAGTAGAAATATGAAAGGAACTTTATTTACTGTATATCAATCCATTATTAAGTCGTAGATTTCACATACCTTTCACTTGCTTCTGCAACTTGCATGCTGCGCCTCTGACTTCGATTTTTGAGATGCAATTTACAGCTCAGCCTATCAACACGGCATACCTCTTTTCCGTTGTGCTCTCTTTTTCTCTGTTTCCACAAGGTACACGTACAATGTTTCAGTTTACTGACACAGCTTACCACTAGAAAAAACTGCAGAAACTGAATCTGCAGAAGCACATGTATGTTAAAAATAAGACTGGTGTTTTAAGGCATAACTTACCACTACTGGAGCCTGCAGCAGCTGAATTTGCAGAAGCACATAATATATAAGAGGGAATATAAGTGTTTCACAGTCAGCTTACCACTAAAACTTGCAAAAGCTGAATCTGCACAATTAACCGTATGTTAAATATAAGACTAGTGTTTTAAGACATAACTTACCACTACTGGAGCCTGCAGCAGCTGAATTTGCAGAAGCACATAATATATAAGAGGGAATATAAGTGTTTCACAGTCAGCTTACCACTAAAACTTGCAAAAGCTGAATCTGCAGAAGCACATGTTAAATATAAGACTATAGTGTTTTAAGACATAACTTACCACTACTGGAGCCTGCAGCAGCTTACTTTGCAGAATCACATAGGGAATATAAGTGTTTCACAGTGGCTTACCACTAAAACTTGCAGCAGCTGAATCTGCAGAAGCACATGTTGGGTCAAAGTGTTTTACAGTTTACAGATATAACTTACCACTACTGGAGCCTGCAGCAGCTGAATTTGCAGAAGCACATATATAAGAGGGAATATAAGTGTTTCACAGTGGCTTACCATTAAAACTTGCAGTAGGTGAATCTGGAGAAGCACATGTTGGGTAAACACTGAAAATTTTGAGGGGATTTTATTTTCGAGGATAAGACCAACCTCGAAAATTAAAATTAATCATCAAAATTTATTTATTAGTGCAACGAAAAATTGAAACTAACAATACAGAACGGCGGAGTAGCTATACTGATGCTAGGCACATCTATCCAGTTACACCATAACTCTCCAGCAGTTTTTCAAGTTACCCTGTGGCTCAAGCTGATCAACTGAAAGATAGATCCTTCGTGCATGGACCGCGTACAATTGTATCAGAACACTAAACTATACCGTTGCTGCTGTAGCCAATGAAGGCGTTTTTGTCACATGCTACTGTGGGTGAAACGCACTACCATGCGTCCCTAATACAGACTTTCGTACAAACACACCTTGCTTGCTTCTTTGCTTCATTTTCCTTCCATTAGTTTTCCTAATAGGGTGATCATACTCTTCCTAGAGACATAATCATAATTACTATAAGATATATTGATTTTACCTTCCAATTTGAAGGTTCTGGGCTGCACCCTTTATTCAGTACGTGCATGCGAAAAGTTGCTCCAGAAGTACTTTTCAATTGTTTACCGCATACACAGATTATGTGCTATAGAATAAAGCATTTCTATGCCATGAATAGTTGCAACTTGCACAGCCTACCTCAACATTAGCTTGAGCAAGCTTTTTTGCGTATGTCATGGGACTATATTTGCTGTCCCATGATATACGCATCTGTGGGCTACATGTAGCTGTTACAGTAACTGAAGAATGGCTACCGTTCTTAATATGTGTCTTAATTGAATCAAGTTCAGACTAAGAAAAACTAAACACATCATTTACTGCTTTGCACTTACAAACAATTTTCCAAACATGAATTCCTAATCGAAATGGACAAGATAAAGAAAAAAATTAACAAAATAAACTCACAAAGTATTCGACGCTTAGTCGATTCTCTGTATAGGAGAGTGATGGGTCAGTAAAGAATTCGGTGGATGACAACATCATTAATTGTACCTTCTGGTGGTAGAGGAGAAGTTTGAACTGATATATATATAGTGAGACAGTGACAGTAACAATCAGTGAATGACAACATGGTCATCTGTACCTCCAACATCTGTACCTCCAACATCTGTACCTCCAGCATGGTCATCTGTACCTCCAACATCTGTACCTCCAGCATGGTCATCTGTACCTCCAACATCTGTACCTCCAACATCTGTACCTCCAGCATGGTCATCTGTACCTCCAACATCTGTACCTCCAACATGTTGAGGAACACTTTCTGAAAGTGGTAATAGATTATGTCTCAGTGGGGGTAAAAAACAAGGCTATCCGTTGTATGAACTGTAAATGATCAAAACATGGGTTCGGTGGTGGTCAAAGCTAATTACTGATTTTAGGACACTAGCCTCGTACCCAGGCTCTATTGTGTGGGCGGATTATAGAGCCTGGTTTATACTGTCTGCGCATGCGTTTAATTTCTTGCGTTTCCAAGAATATCACGGATTCTTGTTCATCTTTGTGTTATGTATACGCTAAGTGACGTCGAGTTTCCGGTGTGTGCTAATAGCTGAATGCTAACCCCAGATCTAAAGCAGGTCTCTCCAGAGCGCCAGTCTCTTCTCCTACTTATAACAATCGTGTTAGTCAGGTTGGCATCTGTAACAGTTATTTCTAACAGACTGCTGATTCGTGACGATATACGTCGGTAAGTTTGTTAATAACTGGATTTACTATGCACAGCGATGGCGATCGTGGCTCGTACATGGCATAAACAACACAGCAGTGTGATCTGGGACCGATAATCCTGTAGACTTGAGTCGCTTGACACTACTGCAGCTCTGTTATTGGTGCGCGCCATCTTATTTTGACGTCTTAGCTGCAAACAGGCTTATCAGTAAACGTCATTCGATCGTTACGCCCACCATCCACCCACTCAAATAATTGTAAATTCTGCCATAATTAAGCGCATGCGCATACAGTATAAACCAGGCTCTAAAATTTAGAGCCTGGGGACGAGGCTATTTAGGACACTAACAGTGTGACACTGTAGCATAATAAGCTAGAATTTTTTGCATTTGTAGGCATCTCAGGACTGCTAAAAGCTCATGTTAGCAGCACTGGCATGAGATGCAAAAGGCTGCTGTAAGCAAACTTGGGTGGAGTAGTTAAATTTGGGTGGAAGAGTGGTTCAAGTGGTTGGTGGTACATTTCAAGTGAGCAAAATTTGCATTGCAAACACAAGCTTTGAGCAGGCCTGAGATACTAACGCAGCACTATAAGCAAAAACCTGAACTCCACAGAATTGTTAGAATGGCAAGATTTTGCTTTATAGCACTGCTCTGTTCTAGCTACAATTTTGTACTGCAGCTATTGGCTTTGACTGCCAAGAACCCTCAATAATGAGTATAAGTGAAAAGTGTAATATCGATGTTTTAATCATTTCCGAACAAGGTGATGGTACTCCCCGTACTTACTTACCTTTATTCCTTCCTTCACCTTTACACTACACAATATACATGTAGGTTACACTTAAATTCATACAAGTTTGTTACTTACAAATTTTTCGTGGAGAGCAAGGCCTCGCCTCTCTACACGTCTCCCACACGTTTTACACTGCAAAGAAGCAACACAAATTGACAAAAATGTATTTAGAGCATAAATATTTTCAGCGTATGTGAGCATAAATTTTGGGATATAAAGAATAGCTTATGCCATTTCTCTATAGCAATTAGCCAGTGACAAATCGATGGACATGGTCAATAACGCTTCCGCATGATAAAGCTTATAATAATTTATTATGCGTAACTGGTGTCAAAAATTTGAGATCCTGTCGTGGGACTAGAGACTGTTACAGTATAGCAGGAAATCTTAAAAGAGAGTTTTTTTTGCGAATGTGTGAGATAGAGAAATTTTCTTTCACAAAAGTAATGGGCACCTACCGGGTATGACGTCTTTCCTTTACAGTAAAAAATGAGATAAAATTTCCGTGAATTATGCCACGCAGTAGTCGTGGCATATTTAGGGTTGGGCGGAATAGAAGATGGCGGCTACACTTAGGCTAAACGCAATAATTCGCGTATATCTTGGCTGTTGACGACATCATGGGTATTTTAACTACCTTTAGAGTACGATACCATACAAGATCAAAGGCACAGACAGTGCTCTATATTCCATAGTACGCACTGCCCATTGTTCAAACAGTGCTCTATTTTCCTAAACCCATTGTTCTACAGTGCTGTATTTTCCACCGCAGTGCTCTATCTACCAGGTGTTAACATGCCGATATTCAGTGAATTTAATTACAAAATACATGCGATGAAACACAAACAACTTTCATTTTGATAAAATACTAAAACAATGTCGAACAGAGACTATTCAGTGTCTTGAACAGCGATCAAAAGGCCAGAAGAAAGCTAGATAGGAGGGCCACGCCGTTAGCAATGTAGGTGATGTCAGGTTTATCCAGGGCGCTACAGCTTCTCAAAGACAGGATGAAACCGGAAAGTAGCTACATGGCAGCGTAGCAAGTAGCTCGGCGTCACTGCTGATGTACGTTCGATGGATACTTTCATCCACGAGGTTCGGTGAAGTCGTTCCGCACTGATTCATGATTCCTTCATAGCTTTAGCCCACTGGTAGTTAGATAAATAAGACACGTCTTCTTTTCTGGTGTTGAATTCTCTGCTCCTATCATAATTATTCCCAAGTCGAAATCACAGCGCTCTCGTCCACAGCTACCTTCCACCATGTGCTCGTGTAACGATTTCCGTATAATTCCCTAAATTCCCACAATGGTAGTGTTTATACTGGACTGTCTTCGGCCTGCTAGCAGTATCCCTAATGACAATTGTACAAGGTCACACTCTAAACCTGTTAAGGCACCGCTCTTCTCGTGCTCTACGCAATATAATAGCACTCGGGTTGTGTCTCGAGACAAATAGAGCACTCACCTTCGGCTCGTGCTCTATTTGCCTCTTGCCACGCCCCTCGTGCTATTATATTGCGTAGAGCACTCGGAGCGGTGCTTTAACCAGTACATAGGGGCTATCCTAAGAGGTAAGCGCTTACAATGAGTCTACGGCTATTAAAGACTATAAGGCCAGTTGGTACGGGGATGAAAAGATGGTGTCTCGCCTGGAGGCACTACTACGGCACTGCCATATCTTCGCCGTACGGGCGTTTCAAGCTAATCTAACGTTCTGAAGCTCCTTACACTATTTGTGCGAGTACAATGAGACCTTCAGAAGCACAAGAAACCAGGTCTAAGGTGGTAAACCAGAGTTCACGTGGTCACCCGTTTGTTCATCTTCTTTCTTCTTATTCTTCTTCTTCTTCAGAGAGCCTAGCGCTGTGGCTAGTGAGCTATTCGAGACAAAACCTACACAGAAAGTACACTAGTCGTGGGGAGCAGTGCACCTGATATCTATTCAAGCCTAAAACACTAGCAGAAGCAAGTATTTTCAGGAAAACAGCGATTTTTGGTCCATAACAGACTCCATTCCATCATTCTGTTTGAACTCCGTTACTAGGTTACGCCTACTTGCGCACACCCGTGTATGCAATTATTCCAATACAAGCGCACCTTAGTACAAATTGCTTGGAACGCGAGTGCTGCTGCCACTAGCTGCAGTGTTCACAGCAGTCTGTACGAGCAAATCTTCACTGTTACACTGGATTAGTCTGTTCATGCTTGTAAGAATGCTAGCCTAAGCTTAGCTAATGTTGCATGATACGTGTTGCATATTCAGTGCAGAGTCGCTTGATCGCCGGAATGCAGTCAGCTCAGAAGAGATTTAGGGTTGGTACATTTATCGAAAAAGTATGGAAACAAGATTTTGAAATGAAAAGGATTGTAACAATAGCAGTGTAATGATACCTCCCTAAATTAACTGCTTTCGATAGTTGTGGTTAATTTAATAGGGAGGTATCATTACACTGCTATTGTTACAATCCTTTTCATTTCAAAATCTTGTTTCCATAGTTTTTCAATAAATGTACCAACCCTAAATCTCTTGCATTTTGGTTAAAATGTTTTTTATTACTTGTAGTATATAATTCTGCAAGAGTTTTTATTCCAGAAATTATGAGAGAATATGAAAATAGAACCTTTTAATGGAGTGATACTATACCAAGCGCATACTGGAGCCTGAGTTTTCAAAGTGGGCTGATTTTTGGCCTTTGTGACTCGTTTAAGGGTGCAGGTTCACGCCCATGCATGTATTTTTGGGTGGTTGCTAGGGGACTGTATCTCAGAAACCACTGCTGATATTCCAAGAAACCAAAGACCTATGTTATAAGACTGGTGTAGGATGTACACATTGCAAATTATGAGCGCTGAAAGTGCCAGACGGAAACGTGACGGGCACGGCTAGATACAATGCTTAGGCTAATAAAACTTTCGTTCACTCAGGCAGTAGAACTTCAAGGCAATAAGGCTTGTTACAGTGCGAAAAATCGCTCAAGCTTCTATCAGCTCACAAACAAGCATCTCTGACATGTTCGCACTAGCAACGGACGCGGAGTGTTTCAACGCACACGGTCCGTTTCCAATCCCGCGGTTACATAGTCTCATAAATCTATGGATACCAAGGGGTACGACAAGCTAATTTAATATGATGTATTGCTGACATACGACACGCCCACTACAATAAGGAATGTAGGAATTTAAGGCTTTGGAATGTATGCAGGATAGTTTAAACAGTTTGCCATCGCGCTATAGTACATGATATCGAGCTCAAGTGTGCTCTTCCAGGTCGAGGCAAGTAATATTCCAGAACAATCTACTGAAAATAGCTGTAACAAGTTTTCTGCTGTTACAGTGATTGGACAACATTTGTGCGTATTGCAGCCAGAGTTTGTGCGCCACAGCCGAAAGTAGGTTACATTATTAACCGAATGATGCTCTAGATCTAGAATGATAGCAATGCTGTTTTGATCACATTGGTGCTTTCTTGGGTGAATAATTTTGCCAACCAATTCTCTATCTTCATCTCTCTGTACTGCAAAAACTAAAAGAGGTAAGGGTGGGGTAAGGTAGCTTAAATGAAAGCTCTTGGGTAGTAGTATCCATTTCGCAACATACTTACCGTTCAAATTGTGCTCTAAAGACGAAGCTGACCAGGAAAGACGCAATGTATTTTGGTTTTGCCTACGTGCAACAACGTCAGTATTACTGACGTCAGAATAAATTATAGCTTGTCGTACCGGCCCTCCTAGGCTTGTACATGTATGGAGGTGAGGTTGGGCCACGCCCAACCAAGTACTTTGTTATAGCACGTACACATAATGAACACTTGGAATACACGTGTTCACAGATGAGACGGGTATGCGTATTCTGTATTCGCTGGACTGGAGCCGCGTATTGGACTACTGGAATGGATTACTGGACTGACCTTTGCAAAACCGCGCCCATATTTACTATACTACTAACAGCGCCCAGTATCATGGGACCTAACGGCGCCCAGTATAGTTCGCCTAACGTGCCAGCTAGAATAGTGTATACTGGGCCAGGGCGCCGTTAGGTCCATATACTGGCCCATTTTACTGGGCGCTGTTAGGGCGCCGTTAGGCGAATTATGGGCGCGGTTTTGCAAAGGTCAGTCCAGTGGTCCATTCCAGTAGTCCAATACGCGGCTCCAGTCCAGCGAATACACATAACCAGATAAGCCTGACCTAATGAGAAGGAATAGCTTACTTTCTCCTTCTTCGCCATAGCACGTGTAGTAGTACAGCGGTTTTCCAAGATCTTGCATAAATCAACCGTCGACGGCCGAACGTAATAAAAGAGGACTACGCATGCGCCATGTGATCTCAAGAGGAACGGATGAAGCTCTCAGAGCTCTTGTGACAGCCAGGCAGCTCAAATCACGGTGGAAGGAAGTAGTAGACGTATACTTCTACCTTCTCTGCTGGTGTACACAATAATTGTTATCCTCTCACAGACAGAGTGACGAACACGCATGCATGCGACACTTGACGGTACAGTATTGCAATTCTGAGATATTATATTAGTCAAAAAACGCACAAGGACCCGACCTAAGCAGGCCCGGCGCACCCAACAGGGCAGACCCGGCACGTGCCGGACCAATAATTTTGGGCCACGATTATACAAAAGCACTTTTCTTACGTTGCCACGAGCTAAACTGTGGCTATAGTCACTCTACGAGTCAGAATAAACTTGTTTCGTAGACAGAGACTCTCGGCACACTCTCTAGTCAATTTTCAGTGCACACTCTCTCGGCAATTTTCAGTGTTTACCCAACATGTGCTTCTCCAGATTCACCTACTGCAAGTTTTAATGGTAAGCCACTGTGAAACACTTATATTCCCTCTTATATATGTGCTTCTGCAAATTCAGCTGCTGCAGGCTCCAGTAGTGGTAAGTTATATCTGTAAACTGTAAAACACTTTGACCCAACATGTGCTTCTGCAGATTCAGCTGCTGCAAGTTTTAGTGGTAAGCCACTGTGAAACACTTATATTCCCTATGTGATTCTGCAAAGTAAGCTGCTGCAGGCTCCAGTAGTGGTAAGTTATGTCTTAAAACACTATAGTCTTATATTTAACATGTGCTTCTGCAGATTCAGCTTTTGCAAGTTTTAGTGGTAAGCTGACTGTGAAACACTTATATTCCCTCTTATATATTATGTGCTTCTGCAAATAGAGAGGCGTGAGAGAATGCTCGATTAGAAGTGAGAGGGTTGGATAGAGGAGCAGGAGGAGTAGGAAGAAGAAAAGGAGGGCGTCTTATGTGTGGCTTCCGAGGCAACGAATTAGACTCAGATTGACTAGGTGATACATGATACGGTGACTCTTAAAAAAGGAAAGGAACAAGATGGGATGATGCTTGCAAAAGTAAAGGAACAAGATGGAATAATGCTTGCAAATGTAAAAGTCCCAAGTATCCCTACATCAGCGGCTTGAAGGAGGACGCAGTCCGATGGAGTAATTGACGGTTGTAAATAACTAGAGGTATCTGTGTTTAGGAGGACGCAGTCCAATGAAGTAATTGACTGTTGTAAATAACTGTAGAGGTATCTGTGTTTGGAGGATGCAGTCCGATGAAGTAGTTGACAGTTGTAAATATGCTGCTGGTAGCTGTGTTTGAAGGACGCAGTCCGATTAAGTAATTGACGGTTGTAAAGGTATAGGAAGAGGATTCCGCATTTGTCAGTTGCACGTTGTTGCAGCAAGCCGCTGATTAGGGATACTTGGGACTTTTACATTTGCAAGCATTATTCCATCTTGTTCCTTTACTTTTGCAAGCATCATCCCATCTTGTTCCTTTCCTTTTTTAAGAGTCATCCCTACACTTTTTAGTTTTTTTTTTATTAAAGCTTTTTTACTTTACTTGTTATTGATAAATATTATTGGCAAAATTAGGAAAATAAAATGCTGAAATTGATATGAAAATTGCATAATAATGGATATATATATATATATATGATATGATTATTCATGAATTGCAGGACGGTAGCACACAGACAGCTCGAGTTACTCTCTTAACAGAAGGTACCAGTTGAACAATACTTGTGTTCTCATTTGGGATATATTCTATGCGAAACTCAGTTTCATTGGTAGCCTCTTCTTGTCTTGGTCGTTTTCTTGCTCTACGGTCTGTACCTTTTAAAATTTTTTTTTTGCCCAGTGGATCAATTACCCAGTAATTGTTGCGAGAGTTCTTCTTAAAACAGTTATTACTTGTTAAGCATTGACGGATTGATTTCTTCCAGGATTTATCTGAATGTTTGTAGTATGGGAACGAGATGATTATATATCTGAATATGTCTGCTAGTGTAGCCATCTCATGTGGAGAGGATGTGATGGCCATAGTGATAAGGGCACCATAAGAAAAAGGTGGTCTGGTATGTTGAGCCACCTCAGCTACTGGCTGCTCAGACGCAGGAGGTATGAGACCACTTGATGAAGATGGAGAAGAGAGTGTACTGGGATGAAATCTACCAGTAGAAACAGGAGGCTCAATAGGTTCCAATAAATGTCGTGGAGATGAACTGGGTTGAAACAAATTCATAAAGTGTTGTTGAGGTGTACAGGTAGGATGGAAGAAGTCTGTCAGAGGAGCTCCTCGAGGAAGAGATGTGGGCCGAGTGGGTGGAATAGGAGCAGTACAAAGCAGAGGAGTGGGAAACTGAAGTGGAGGAAAATAGGGGTAGTGGCAGCTGAAAGCAGGACCCGGAGGCCTAGGAATACCAGAAGGAATATATGTAGGAGCAGGAAACCTAGGAAGAATAGTCGGACTCATTATTTTTGGAGCTGGCGGAGAGGAGGTTACAAGTGGACGTCGAAGTACTGGAGCTCGTTCAGTAGCAACTGGAGCGTCTGTAGATGCATACGTGCATCTTGTTTCTCTCGAGGAGCTCGCACACGTGGTGATACATCCACGATCGACGAAAAATCGCGGTGTTGTTTGTTGAGACGAGGAAACGCTCATAGGGACTTGTAGGAACTGCGGAATGTAGTGATCGTGAATGGGACATCTTCGTAGCACGTAACCAAGCTCCATAGGCTGAGAATACCGCTCCATCTCAGTGCTGATCGAGGGCTGATCTGGTCCGCGTGGTTGATTTTGCACACCTGAGGGCGTTGATTGTTACAGAGGACCCTCCTCCTACGAGCATTGCGGTCACTGTGCAGTACTTTATACAAGCGACAGAAGGATGGAAGGTCTCAACGACAAGGTCTCCAGCTCTAATTCAGATCCTAAACAACTTACTGGAGAAGAAGACGGTGAGAACCCAGGAGTAAAACCAAGGGACTTCTTTTGGGATTCGGTTGTTCTCTATCTCGTTTCTGTGGTCTTGGCATTGTCCGCTGTTGACGTAGTGCTGGAATTCATTCGCGGTAGCGGTGTAGCCTGCGACGTCCCAGATGGTACTTCAACAGAGTACGTCAACAATTTCTGTGCCGGCAGCTTGCCAATCACAGAGTTCATTCCAGCGTTTGTGTTCATCCACGGCATGGTGATAGTCATTCCTCATTACCTGTGGACCGCACACTACGGAGGATACTTTGACTACTTCTTCTCTGCTGTCTCCTCGTTAGATCCACTCAGAGAAGAGGACACTGGAGAATTTTCACCCAAAAATCACAACATTGTCCGACAATTACAGTCATCATTTAGTACTTACAAGAGAAATTTTGTCTTCTACTTATACATCGGTAAACTTCTCATTCAGTTGGTGGTTGCCATAGCATCGTTGATCATTTCTGTCCAGTTTTTCACTGATTTTGATGTTTTGTTTGTCTGTCCACGAGACAATAACACCGCAGATCCTCTCTGGCCACTGCCAACTCAAGTTAACTGTGTGTTCACGTCCTTGAAGTTGCTTTTTTGGATTAGGATAGCAGACATTTTTTTGATAGCTCTAATTATCTTGTCAATTTTATGGGGACTACTCTGGTGTACCAGTGGACACTCATCAGAACTTGGAGCAAACAATATTGCAAGATTCACCTTCCAATCTGGACTAGCTCCAGATTTTTATGTACCTCGCATTCCTGTTCCTCAAATGTGTCGCCGCTGCCTGCTGCGATTCTTTACCTCAATTCCATGGCCGCTAAAATCTCCATGGATATCTACAGATTTAGACTTTCTGCTATTGAAACTGTATAGGACAAATGCAGGAACTGGTCGTGTCTTCAAAGATGTCCAGATTGACATGGCAGTCCGGAGCATGTTTGAAGAGGACCAGCAAGTGAGCAATCTTCATACTATTAGACACATGGACGGAATTCCAATTAGTAAGTTACTTCTACATGCTACCTAATATGGTATTGTTAGCATTTTATCTTATCCAATCCACCGCCATGCTGCTTGTTCACACATGTTCACATTCTTGTACACAGAACTACCGGAAGATGATCCTAGTAAAATTGATTTAAAATGGATTTTTCCTCAAGGAGAAAATGGAATGATACGAGATTTCAAATCAGTATCTCAGAATCGTGTTCTGGTATGTCAGCTACGGGCCTCATAACTGGTTGCTGCATGACTCATCCACAGGTGATTCCAAACTCTGTTCGAGGAGCTGTTCTGGGGTTTGCCGCTCGAGCACCGTCAAACTCAGGTGCTCTCTCTGTATCATTTGGTAGCTCAGGAATTCCATTGGCTCTGGGTAGACTCTTTAAAAGAGTAATGTTTATAAAATAGGCAGTATTGAAAGACTATTGACGTGTTTTGTCTACAGGTAGGTTCAATCAACTTTTCTCGGTTTCTCAAGTCTGTTGAAGACGATGACGTAGACAAGATAATCGCTGTGAAACTGTACCAGAACGACTTGGTAGCAGTGAACATGCCTGAAAATATAATGACAACCAATATAGACCTCCACTCACAGGTATGTAAATATTTTGAGCTGCAACTTATGTTTCAGTCAACTCATCATTACTGTCACTGTGTCACCGGTATTGAACTGTGTCGATCATTACTGCTTGTATGATGCAGGTTGCTCCTAAAATGGATAAGATTTGGTACATAAGACAAGGCAGAAAGGAGATTATGAAAAAGACATCATTCATTGCTGTGGGACCTATGAGCAGTGACAACAAGGGTATAACTGGTGAGAGAATGACCTTATCTTATTTACTATGTGTTTACATTATTTTAAACAGTAAGTCTGCTCTTTGATCAGCTTACTGAGTACCTAGAAGATGAATGCGTTCTTCTTGTTATCCAGCCTGTTAGAATATCAGGAAAGGACACTTCAAAAGAGTTTATCACATGGGAACCACCTCAGTGGTAAGTATACAGTGTTGTAATGACTGTAGATTTCATCAGTTTTCATTTAGTTTCAAGCCATATCGTCACGAGGTTCAGGTCGATAGGAGTGTCTTATCCTGGTCAGCTACTAAGCAACAACAAGAGCGGCAACAAGGGCAGCTCAGCGCTAACAAAGATACATCGTCCTCTCATCACGGCCCAACTACAACAGCTAGGTCGAAATTCAGTCTAGCTTGTTTTGTAGTTAAAATAATAATTTCAAGTTCTTTGGGGGAGGACCCATTACTAACTTGCACTATAATGATTATTGAAAGATTGTGTGTCAAGAAACAAGGCAAACAAGTAAAGTTAAGTAAAGAGGAAACAAAAACAAATATAATAAGACTGTGATAATTTTTTAATAGTAACTGTTCATAGTTAAATTTAAAGGTTGGCTATGTAGCAAAGATAAGGCTTTGTCAGCAAGCCCCAGTTAGCTGCTATAATTAGCATTCCCAGACAAATTGGTGTACACTTCAAAGCTTGTTCTCCAAAGTTGCTATGCCAACCTGGACACCCTTGTGTGGGCCATTACTGTTGAATGTTTGAGTGGTATGAACACAGTTTGTTTAGCATTACTTGTTAATACCATCCTCCTGGCTCTGGGTTGGCATCATGTAGTGCATACAATTTACACAGCATGCATTCTTACCCATGCATGATTACAAGTCAATGCATACTGAAATGATTATTAAATTTATAGAGTTTCACAGCTCAGAGTTTCAATTCACAGTTTCACAGCTACACGCCCTACAGCAATGCCTGTCATGTAGCAAAGAAATCAGAATAATTATTCGTACCTTGGCTATCTGAGTCCGTGTAGTCCGTAAAGTAGAATACAAGAGGTTCAACAAATTTTCCGTCATGTGAATGAAAAGAGAATAATTATTACTACTAAGTAGCATTCACACCTTTTGAAGTACTCTAAATGTCAGAGCTTGACTGACATTGACCTTCACGTCCCTGACAAGGGAGTTCGATACCATTGTCTAAATAACTAATAGTTCACAATTAGCATACATTAAAATATTATGCACACCTTCACTATCACTGGTTTCCAAATCAGAATCTCAACTTGAAATGAAATGGGGGTTGTTCATGTCCAATCGATTCTCCTACTACAAGAATATAAAATTATACCAGCAATGCAATTTGAATTGCACCTTCTTCGACCGGACAGTTACTGATAATGGTATGCAGTATCGATGCAAAGAGGATGGATCCACGATCACTATCGAATCTTTCCCCAAAGCAGTGCATTCTAGCCAGAGAGCGTATAATTGTTGATCTTTCCTGACTAAAAGATGTGTGACAGTGTGATTAATTTTAAACAAGACAAAAGAGTATTACAATTTACGAACACACATTAAGTCCTGCTACAAAGTGGTGGTTCTTGTACACAGTAGAGGACAATAAAAACTTAACGTTTCGTTGTCGTTCTACGATCGTTACAGTTTTTAACGATTGAGAATGTGCTTTACTAAAAGAAAATACTGGCCAGGAGCAGAGGACAGCGTGTAAGTTGCCAAGACCAGCTCTGGTAGTACTGTATAGCAGCGTGATCACAGTGTATACTTGGCAAAATCGCGATCGTGGCGAAATATGATCGTTTCATTGATCGTAGAACGACAACGAAAAAATGTTAAGTATTTATTGTCCTCTACTGTATGTTTAGAAAAAGAGACTGGTCATATGAAGCAGTAGAAGAACTGTCGTCATCGTACGCTAGTACTTTGTATTGCTGTCCTGGTTCTAAACCAGTGAAAATCACTGATCTGGTTTGTGACAACGTTTTCTTCAGCGTCTCATTAGTTCTATCATTTTCAACCACCACAAGTCCTGAAATGTTTGAATTAATAACAAGAGTGCAGACTACTAGGATAGAGGTGTGGTTGGGTGTGGTCACATGACAGCTTTGGATCATGTAAGTACCTATGATTAGATAGTATATTACACACCAAACCACATGTATTAATGACTTACTGAAGAACGCTGTTTCCATCTCGACGTCCCTGTCACTAGCAACTATTATAAATTCCGTTGCACAATGGCAGCTCTTTTCAAGCAGAACACTATAGTTAATCACTCCTTGTTGTGTAATAGCAACTTCAGAGTGTGCAGTTTTGTCAGAAAAATTGGACAAGGAATAAGTTTCGGGTAATATCTTCTGGTCAGGACAGATAAGAACACTCCGCTACATTTGACATGTATAATAGGTACATGCATTATGCATAATGCTCTAATATTTTCACCTCTTGTATATTGATAGTGAAAGTAATTCTACAGTGTGTGGCATTGTAGACTATTACTTTACTTGACAAGATGTCCAGGTTATAGTACTCTGTGTATACCATCAAGCATGGTTGTAAAACATTTATGGCATGACACACCCACTCACCTCCTGGTACTCTCAGTTCAGTAACAACAGTATCACTGTGTAGTTGAGCTGTGAATGCAGTCACATTAGCTGTGTAATACTGACACAACTGGAGTGTAGGTAGTGAGAGGTGTGTGGTAGAGGTGGTTTCATTGACTATCAGTTGAGTATTCATCAGATCCACTCGATAAATCAGACCACTGCCTGGAGCATGATCCCACAGTAGAGTGTTGAATGAAGGGTTTAATCTGACATTAGTAACTCGAGCAACACCTGTAAAACAAGCAGAGAAAACATCTAGGTGCGACTTCAATAAGTAATGCACCCTTCCTCCTAAAAGGGGACACCATGTTTAAGCAGACATGCACGGATCTGCTATGTCTGCAGTCTGGTTGAAACACCATGCCCTACTACATTCCCACACAAAGTCGATTCATTGAGCGTCTTTTGCACACAATCAGAAACCAAGATATCAATATGCATACTTTGGTAGGAACCACTAAACAACCATCAACTCCCTGACTATTACACATCTACAGTACTGTAGAAACGCCACTAATTCCGGACACATAGTGCTATTATCGGAATTTCAGTAATTTCTACGGGCGTAAGTTCCAATTGCAAGTGTTACACTTTAGTAGAAACCTCAGGCCTTCTTCTTGACGACACTGTACATTTCTAGCAGTAATTTTTTGATTTGTAAATGAGCGGCAGGTTTGTTTGCCGCTTTTTGGAACTCTTCAATTTGAGGGGGCGGACCCTAATTCCGGACACTTCTATAGGTTGGTCTGTGCAACCCTGCAAGCATGGTGCAAGTTGTCAAGGCAGTTACTTTCGATGTTAAGTGGTGAATGACTCACTCAACTCAATGCAGTTGCCAAGACTACTAATCCAGGCTTGACTTTAGATTATTGAGCAACCGAATCACGCTGGGAACGAAATATTAATTTTGTGTAAAATGCCTGTAACTGCTGTTTGCATGACAGAAATTACCAGTGAGTGAGTGAGCAACCTTGTTGCTGCATACTTAGCACCGTAACATCAACTACGGTTGGAGTATTCAACAGAACTGCAGTGCAAAATAGAATAGAAATCGACGTAGGTTGAATTTTGACTAAACTTTACCGCAACAGTTGACTCAACTACTTTACTGCTGCTCATTGCTATCATAAAAAGTTAGATTTAGTGATATTGAAATCTGTCAGCGTGCAAGATCACTCGCCGAAGCAACGGTAGCTAAGCTTGGTGGACAAACAAAATCACGTTGGGTGCGGTTTCAAAAATTATTTAGTAGGCTAGTTCTACCCGTATTCCTGCACCACTGGTAATAGTTTAGTACTTAAAACTCAGTGAGATGATGCTGCTATGGTAGCTCTACCTGCGTAGTGAAAATGGCAAAACTACGTCAACGCATTCCTGAGAAATGCAGTATGAAAAGTAGAGTGTCCGGAATTATGAACCGTCCGAAATTATGGGCGGTTACTTTACTGTAATAATTGTGGCGAGACAATGAATAAGTTTACACTGTTCCTTAGAACAAGAAAAGAAACAGGGCTGTGGGGAAATAAAGAAGAGAGCGCCGAAGAGAAGAGCGCACAATGAGAGAGCGAGTACTAAATTTATATCACCCTCTCATAAATCACTGATGTGTACGTATTTATCTTACCAGGAAGAACAGTCAGAGTAGCATTGTCACTGGTCACCTCACCAGGGAACAGCACACACTGTACAGTAGTGCCATTATTCTCTAGTGTTGCTGATACAGTGAGAGTGGATTGAATGGTGTTCCCAAAGAAAGTCTCAATATGGGGGTTTGCTATCCCTTGTGCAGTAATTTTAAAACGAGTTGCATACACTCCATCAACTATCCACTGGATTCTCACACCACTACCACTACAGTAGAACACAGCATTCTCTCCGATAAGAGCACTCACTGACACAGGGCCAGCTATAGAGAAAATTTATATAAGCCTAGCTCATGTATCTGTAGTGAGACTTACAATCAGGTTCAGCAGCTGCTGGTAATATTAATATTATGATGCTGAGATACAGACCAATGAAGATGAACATATTCGAGCTCCACATTATATCCTTCGCTGCCACAGTCCAATGATTTGATCGCCTGATTAAAAATTTGCCTAGCTTGCAGTCTATCTTTTGCTACACAGTAGGATCTGGGAGTGGTATCCAAGTAGTAGTGGGCTTTACTAAAAATAGGTGATTCACCTTTGGGTTTTTTGTTGACTTAGACCATGTTTTGGTGTTGTGTGATAGTCAATGATGGTATTCATCAGTTCACTGTGTGGAAATTATTGAGAGAGACACAAGTTCATCAGTAGGATCCAGAGCAGAATGGGACCCTACTAAAGCGAGATCTCGGAAAATAGGAAGAGGACCATTGAATTCCATGTGGTGATTGCACACACACCACACACACACTGAGAGGTCATAGTTACTTTCTTATAGATGCTGACTAGTTCAATTGAAATCCCATTATGATCTGTGTACTAATATTAAAACTGTATGTATAAAAATTAAAATAACAAGACGCAATAATAATTATTATTACTATTACACAATAATTATGATAGATCTTTTGATGGCCACTGAGCATAGCCAGATGAACAAATTTCGTATCCATGAACAAATTTCGTATCCATAAACAGGATGTACCAGTTCATGATGTTCATCACACAGAAAATCGATTAACACCTTAGTTTCATTGGGCAGCAGTGAGTGCCCATGCACCACCCTCCCTGCTACCACAGTTCCATGGCCAATTTGCTCACCATTTTGCCACAAGAAAACTTAAGGGAGACAATTATTTCAACGGGGTAATTAATAATGTATGCCTTTTTCTCCAGTCTTGAACTGACAATCATCTTCCTAACAACACAAACACATACAATGCATGATTTGTACTCTTTAATTTCTTCTTCACCTCATGTTTTCTTCTCACTCCTCTCTTTTCTCCCTCTTTATTTGTTGAGCGGTGCTGGCTGCTCTGAAAGACATATACCACAATTTAAGATTTATATAAGCACTATTTCTTCTTTACTATCTGCTTCCTTTTATTATGTCTTCCTTCTTCTCGCTCTGTACCTCTGCCTTCTTCCATTCCTTCTTCTCTTTCTCAGTTTCTCCTAGTAACTGGACAAACACAGCATGATTTGTACACTTTTTCCTTTCCTCACTGTCTCTTCCTCCTCTGGACATGGATCTGCATCACATGTGAGTGAAATGCAAGTGATGCACTAGTGATTGCTGATAGACATAACTATACCTATTTGCTCAAATCCATCTGTGCTCATGAAGAGGAGAAAGGCAAGAGTAATTTTATTCCACACCATTCTCTCACTACTTGGTTTGGCATCTGGAAGTACATGCACAACTGATTTATTATGATAGCCGCAACTAATCTCTCCTGTCTCTAGATCTCCTCCTCTTGTTCACTACAGAGTGACAATAATGTCCACAGTAAAGCACACAGCTTATCAATGTTTAACCAGCTGAATCCCTTTCAATCCCAACTTAATTGCTGGGAATTTAGGAGATTTAAAGTCTCTCACTGCTCGCGAATACAGAAGAGGAAACAATAATTATTGTTTTTTCCATTTCGTATTCATAATAATAGCACAATTGTTTGTCTGAGAAAGTAATCACTTGTTTGATGAAACTCTCTTTATGTACCAGCTGAACTGGTTGCCTCACTCACCACAATTGCACGAGGCTTCTACTCATGATGCACTTGACAAATAAACCACACATCTTTTTAGTGTGTGATTCTACTAATAGTCGTACTAAAGTTTCACATGGTTTTCATACCTTTAACTTGTTTCATGCAGCTTGTATGTGCCTCTGACTCCTATTATGATTGAAATAAAATTTATAGCTCGGCCAATCAACACAACAAACGTCTCTTCTGTTGAGATACCCCTTTCTCTGTGTCCATAAGGTACAATTGTTTCACAGTTTACAGACAAAACTTACCACTACTAAAACCTGCAGCAGCTGAATCTGCAGAACCACATGATTGTGAAGTCAAGAGGGAATACACAGTTTACAGACAAAACTTACCATTGCTTGAGCCTGCAGCAGCTTTGTGAGGGGAAAATACAAGTGTTTCACTGCCTACATATGAAACTTACCATTACTAAAATTACCAGCAGCTGAATCTGCGGAATCACATGGGGAGTCGAGGGGATCATGCAGGAGCTAAATCTGCAGAACGGTCTGGAAAATTTAGATTACACATACTACTAGAAACTATAGGAGAACACAAATTGTTTCACTTTTATTTAGAGACACAACTTACCACTACTAGAAACTGTAGCCATTTGGGTTCTGTAATATTCAAGTGTTTACAGACACAAATTACCATTACTTGGACCTGGAATTATAACATGACAAACATTATAGCATGAATCTTAACAGTAAATAGCTAGGAGCATTTGACCAATTGCCCATGGAATTCTAATAGAAACTACCTAAGGAAATTCTCATGTAACCCGCTGGTTTTCAGCTATAAGCCATTGCATTATACTCATAACAATGACAGATAAGGTACGACAGTCTGGCTAAAGAGCTGTATAGTTTACTTGCAGGTGAGTATTCAGTATTGGGCGGTGAATCAGTTGATAGAGAGTCAGAGTCAAGTAACGTTCCTTTTTCTAGGATGGTTGACAGTGCATGAGGTGAAAGTTGCTTCATGTCGAAACCCAGGTGTGTCAGTAATAAAGGTCAGTTGCTAGCTGCTGCTCAAATTTATTTATTATCTCTGAAATCATTTGTTGCTGTTCATTGGAGGTACGCTTGTATAATTCTGTGCCTTCTGTGTGAACAGTACTCGGTCATTGACACAGGCATGGCACGCCTGCTCGTGGCTGTACTTCTCAAAGAATGTATCCTGGTATTTCTATGTCGGGGACTGTTGCATCGAGCGCATTGTTACTTTAGAAGGGACATTGGATTGTTTGTATATAGCTGATGTCCTATAGCATGCTGCAGATCAAACCCATGCAGTGGCATATCTAGGACAAAGGTAATTTTCAAAAAGCCTCACAAAACATTTCTCTGGGTTTTCCACATTAGCATGGTGCTCCACAAATTTTTGATGTACTTTCTTTTCTTTTAAACCTGGATGGACTGTACTTTATAGAAATCTATTTCTCCTTGTCATTTTTACTACTTCGATTTGGCATGGAGCGAGAGAATGTTCTATGCAAGAACGTTACACACTGAGAGGTCATAGTTACTTATTCTAACAGGAGACCAGCAAGCCCATAGCTAACTAGTGGAGTGTGACTTCAAGTGGTTTGAACTACATGTAGTCGAGAACAGGATTATGAATGTATGCTCTGCACACACATTCAACGTTAGTCATTTTGTTTCGTCTAGGCTGAACAAAGAGTTTGCACTTATTTTCATCATCATGTGTTCTGTTGGTTTGACCAATGGTATGGAATATCCTCTCTACGAGACATCAGAAGAATAGAAGCACAGACAATATAAAGCTTGATGAAGTGACTTTAAACTGAATCATTTATTAGTACTGCCTTCAATTTAACCAACAACAAAAAACAACTCATTAAAAACTTATTAGTGTTTTGAATTATAATAATTGTTCGGTTAATACACAAAAGAGTGGTTATACTGTGAGGAGGCGTGGGACTTAATATAATGAATGTGATTGGTGGCACTGTTGATGTACTCTTTAGCCAGGGCGATGATGAACCGCAATTTGATCACCTGGGTGTGGTTAGGTTTAAGGTGGAGCTTGGCAATGTTAGGATCTTCATAGCGGTAAAATAAGACTTAGTGTATCTGTAGCATTTCCGTGCTTAAGAGGCTCAATTCTGTACCATATAGTGATCAAAGGTGATGGTCTATTTGCAAATAAAATTGTTCACAATTGGACCAACGTACTACAGACTCATTGAAATAAGTATTATTATCGGTAAGATATCAAAAAATAAACAAGATACCATTGAGATAAATCAAGAATTATCGATGATACTATAGAAGGACACTGTTGTTTGAATGCGGATGGTGTTAGCCTTGGCTTGGGACATCTGTGCAATAATCTAAATGAGTGATCAAGTGTGTATAATTTTATCATGGATCAATGATTATTGTTTCTGTGCTACAACAAAAAGCTACCACGATACTACCTATTATTATTAGTACAACCATTGTGATAGCAGTTATCTTCTGTCTGATAATATAACTGCAATAATTGTCCAGTATATAAATAAAGGTAGATTATTCAAGTGATGGTCTATTTGCAAATAAAATTGTTCACAATTGGACCAACGTACTACAGACTCATTGAAATAAGTATTATTATCGGTAAGATATCAAAAAATAAACAAGATACCAGTGAGATAAAGGAAGAATTATCGATGATACTATAGAGGGACACTGTTGTTTGAATGCGGATGGTGTTAGCCTTGGCTTGGGACATCTGTGCAACAATCTAAATGAGTGATAAAGTGTGCATAATTTTATCATGGATCTAAGTAAATCAATAATACAATCATTGTGATGGTAGTTATCTTCGGTCTGATAATATAACTGCAATAATTGTCCAGTATGTAAATAAAGGTAGATTATTCAAGTGATGGTCTATTTGCAAATAAAATTGTTCACAATTGGACCAACGTACTACAGACTCATTGAAATAAGTATTATTATCGGTAAGATATCAAAAAAATAAACAAGATACCAGTGAGATAAAGCAAGAATTATTGATGATACTATAGAGGGACACTGTTGTTTGAATGCGGATGGTGTTAGCCTTGGCTTGGGACATCTGTGCAATAATCTAAATGAGTGATAAAGTGTGCATAATTTTATCATGGATCAATGATTATTGTTTCTGTGCTACGGCAAAAAGCTACCACGATACTACCTATAATTATTAATACAACCATTGTGATGGTAGTTATCTTCGGTCTGATAATATAACTGCAATAATTGTCCAGTATGTAAATAAAGGTAGATTATTCAAGTGATGGTCTCTTTGCAAATAAAATTGTTCACAATTGGACCAACGTACTACAGACTCATTGAAATAAGTATTATTATCGGTAAGATATCAAAAAAATAAACAAGATACCAGTGAGATAAAGCAAGAATTATCAATCATACTAAAGAGGGACACTGTTGTTTGAATGCGGATGGTGTTAGCCTTGGCTTGGGACATCTGTGCAATAATCTAAATGAGTGATAAAGTGTGCATAATTTTATCATGGATCTAAGTAATTCAATAATACAACCATTGTGATGGTAGTTATCTTCGGTGTGATAATATAACTGCAATAATTGTCCAGTATATAAATAAAGGTAGATTATTCAAGTGATGGTCTATTTGCAAATAAAATTGTTCACAATTGGACCAACATACTACAGACTCATTGAAATAAGTATTATTATCGGTAAGATATCAAAAAAATAAACAAGATACCATTGAGATAAAGCAAGAATTATCGATCATACTAAAGAGGGACACTGTTGTTTGAATGCAGATGGTGTTAGCCTTGGCTTGGGACATCTGTGCAATAATCTAAATGAGTGATAAAGTGTGCATAATTTTATCATGGATCTAAGTAAATCAATAATACAATCATTGTGATGGTAGTTATCTTCGGTCTGATAATATAACTGCAATAATTGTCCAGTATGTAAATAAAGGTAGATTATTCAAGTGATGGTCTATTTGCAAATAAAATTGTTCACAATTGGACCAACGTACTACAGACTCATTGAAATAAGTATTATTATCGGTTAGATATCAAAAAAATAAACAAGATATCATTGAGATAAATCAAGAATTATCGATGATACTATAGAGGGACACTGTTGTTTGAATGCGCATGGTGTTAGCCTTGGCTTGGGACATCTGTGCTATAATCTAAATGAGTGATGAAGTGTGCATAATTTTATCATGGATCAATGATTATTGTTTCTGTGCTACAACAAAAAGCTACCACGATACTACCTATTATTATTAATACAACCATTGTGATAGTAGTTATCTTCTGTCTGATAATATAACTGCAATAATTGTCCAGTATATAAATAAAGGTAGATTATTCAAGTGATGGTCTATTTGCAAATAAAATTGTTCACAATTGGACCAACGTACTACAGACTCATTGAAATAAGTATTATTATCGGTAAGATATCAAAAAAATAAACAAGATAACAGTGAGATAAAGCAAGAATTATCGATGATACTATAGAGGGACACTGTTGTTTGAATGCGGATGGTGTTAGCCTTGGCTTGGGACATCTGTGCAATAATCTAAATGAGTGATAAAGTGTGCATAATTTTATCATGTATCTAAGTAAATCAATAGTACAACCATTGTGATGGTAGTTATCTTCGGTGTGATAATACAACTGCAATAATTGTCCAGTATATAAATAAAGGTAGATTATTCAAGTGATGGTCTATTTGCAAATAAAATTGTTCACAATTGGACCAACGTACTACAGACTCATTGAAATAAGTATTCTTATCAGTAAGATATCAAAAAAATAAACAAGGTACCAGTGAGATAAAGCAAGAATTATCGATGATACTAAAGAGGGACACTGTTGTTTGAATGCGGATGGTGTTAGCCTTGGCTTGGGATATCTGTGCAATAATCTAAATGAGTGATAAAGTGTGCATAATTTTATCATGGATCTAAGTAAATCAATAATACAATCATGGTGATGGTAGTTATCTTCGGTGTGATAATATAACTGCAATAATTGTCCAGTATATAAATAAAGGTAGATTATTCAAGTGATGGTCTATTTGCAGATAAAATTGTTCACAATTGGACCAACAGAATACAGACTCATTGAAATAAGTATTATTATCGGTTAGATATCAAAAAAATAAACAAGATACCAGTGAGATAAAGCAAGAATTATCGATGATACTATAGAGGGACACTGTTGTTTGAATGCGGATGGTGTTAGCCTTGGCTTGGGACATCTGTGCAATAATCTAAATGAGTGATAAAGTGTGCATAATTTTATCATGGATCTAAGTAAATCAATAATACAATCATTGTGATGGTAGTTATCTTCGGTCTGATAATATAACTGCAATAATTGTCCAGTATGTAAATAAAGGTAGATTATTCAAGTGATGGTCTATTTGCAAATAAAATTGTTCACAATTGGACCAACGTACTACAGACTCATTGAAATAAGTATTATTATCGGTAAGATATCAAAAAAATAAACAAGATACCAGTGAGATAAAGCAAGAATTATCGATGATACTATAGAGGGACACTGTTGTTTGAATGCGGATGGTGTTGGCCTTGGCTTGGGACATCTGTGCAATAATCTAAATGAGTGATAAAGTGTGCATAATTTTATCATGGATCTAAGTAAATCAATAATACAACCATTGTGATGGTAGTTATCTTCGGTGTGATAATATAACTGCAATAATTGTCCAGTATGTAAATAAAGGCAAGTGATGGTCTATTTGCAAATAAAATTGTTCACAATTGGACCAACGTACTACAGACTCATTGAAATAAGTATTATTATCGGTAAGATATCAAAAAAATAAACAAGATACCAGTGAGATAAAGCGAGAATTATCGATGATACTATAGAGGGACACTGTTGTTTGAATGCGGATGGTGTTAGCCTTGGCTTGGGACATCTGTGCAATAATCTAAATGAGTGATAAAGTGTGCATAATTTTATCATGGATCTATGTAAGTATTAGTTATTGCCCTCACGCGAGGGCAATAACCGACATTAATGACCGCGGGAAAGTCGGTTGCCCGAGTTACGGTCGAGGGCGCAGCCCGAGATTGTACGAGGGCAACAGACTTTCCCTAGGTCATTAATGTCGGTTATTGCCCGAGTTGTGTAGGGCAATAAATGATTTATTACATAGTTCATCTCTGTGAGCGCAATGACATTGCGAATTTTACAAACTCGTAAAGACGCAACGGTCTGTTGCTATAGAAGACGCTACGCGCGGTCAATAACCTACATTAATGCCCTCGAATAGAGCAATCTGATTGGTGAAAGATGACGTACTATGCAATAATACAACCATTGTGATGGTAGTTATCTTCGGTGTGATAATACAACTGCAATAATTGTCCAGTATACAAATAAAGGTAGATTATTCAAGTGATGGTCTATTTGCAAATAAAATTGTTCACAATTGGACCAACGTACTACAGACTCATTGAAATAAGTATTATTATCGGTAAGATATCAAAAAATAAACCAGATACCAGTGAGATAAAGCAAGAATTATCGAAGATACTATAGAGGGACACTGTTGTTTGAATGAGGATGGTGTTAGCCTTGGCTTGGGACATCTGTGCAATAATCTAAATGAGTGATAAAGTGTGCATAATTTTATCATGGATCTAAGTAAATCAATAATACAACCATTCTGATGGTAGTTATCTTCTGTCTGATAATATAACTGCAATAATTCAGATTATTCAAGACAGTGATTGTCTATCTGTAAATAAATTTGGACCAACAAACTACAGACTCATTATAATTATTATTATCGGTTATATATCAATAAAAATTAATATAGAAGATAATAGCAAGAATTATCCACGATACTATAGAGAGACACATTTTGCTTAAGTTTAGTTGGGAGCTTCATAATACAGATCATCATGTTATGGTATTACTATTGCCAAAATAACAGAGAGATGAACCTAATAGATTATTGATTTTATTACCAAATGGACTTAAAGCTATACCATAGAAGGTTGTTTAGCAGCAAATGAGGCATTTAATGTGTATTCTTGTAGACTCTGAGTTTGTAGTACGGTATTTACAACGCTTGGTCCAAATGTGAACAGCTTATTTGCAGATATGGACCAACGCACTTGATTAATCTACTACATATACAGTATAAAATATTATTCTACTTGCAGTCGTGTCACAATATGCAAGTGAGACAGCAGTGAGTGTTACTATTACTATAGTGAATTGTAGGCTCGGACTCGATCGCCTGTGATCAGCGCCATTGTAATTCTGTGGACAGATCAATTCGGCAAAGTGAAACCAAGGCACCATCTCTCAATTCGGACGAAGGGTAAGAAGAAGGTTGAGCGAAATCAGCACGAAGAGGTTCGTGGGCGCCGCTAGGCAGCAATGCATACTTTACGCCGCCATTTTGTCGTTGGTCCATAAAGCGGGTCCATATCCTATTTTTGATTAGTATAATAACTCAATATCTTGGTTAATTCCATGATATCTCATTATTATCCTTGGATATCTTTAATTATTTCAAGGATATCTTCTCATATTTTATCCCACGGTCATCTTCATCGATTACTCAATGGAGTAAAAAATTATTAATTGAGTTAACTTGAATTCCAGCAGTAAATTGACACATTTTTAATCTGCATAGACTTTGAACTTGTAATAATGTGCATGCTTGGTCCAAATGTGACCAGTTTTAGCTACAGATGGACTACTGAAAAGTTACTGCATATCCTGGTTACAGTCATGGCACTTTCAAAGAAATAGTATTACTACTAGTCTACTCTGACATATCACATGCTCACTGTATCACTAGTATGTGGCATTGTCATGCCGAGAACAACCTCATATGCATTGAACTTCAATATTCAACTAAAATATCTTGGTTATTTCCATGATATCTCATTATATCTTGGAATATCTTTAATTATTTCAAGGATATCTTCTCAAATTTTATCCCACGGTCATCTTGATCAATTACACAATGGAGCAAAAAATCATTAATTGAGTATAATTACTTTAACTTGAATTGTAGCAGTAAATTGACACATTTTTAATCTGCATAGACTTTGAACTTGTAATAATGTGCATGCTCGGTCCAAATGTGACCAGTTTTAGCTACAGATGGACTACTGAAAAGTTACAGCATATCCTGGTTACAGTCATGGCACTTTCAAAGAAATAGTATTACTACTAGTCTACTCCGACCCATCACATGCTCACTGTATCACTAGTATGTGGCATTGTCATGCTGAGAACAACTTCATATGCATTGAACTACAATATTCAACTCAAATATCTTGGTTATTTCCATGATATCTCATTATATCTTGGAATATCTTTAATTATTTCAAGGTTCTTCATCGATTACTCAATGGAGCAAAAATTATTAATTGAGTATAATTACTTTAACGTGAATTCTAGCAGTAAATTGACACATTTTTAATCTGCATAGACTTTGAACTTGTAATAAGGTACTTGCTTGGTCCAAATGTGACCAGTTTTAGCTACGGATGGACCACTGAAAAGTTACTGCATATCCTGGTTACAGTCATGGCACTTTCAAAGAAATAGTATTACTACTAGTCTACTCTGACCCATCACATGCTCACTGTATTACTAGTATGTGGCATTGTCATGCCGAGAACAACCTCATTATGCATTGAACTACAATATTCAACTCAAATATCTTGGTTATTTCCATGATATCTCATTATATCTTGGAATATCTTTAATTATTTCAAGGTATTAACTCTTTGTCGATTACTCAATGGAGCAAAAATTATTAATTGAGTATAATTACTTTAACTTGAATTCTAGCAGTAAATTGACACATTTTTAATCTGCATAGACTTTGAACTTATAATAAGGTACATGCTTGGTCCAAATGTGACCAGTTTTAGCTACGGATGGACCACTGAAAAGTTACTGCATATCCTGGTTACAGTCATGGCACTTTCAAAGAAATAGTATCTATTATTATCCCACCGTCATCTTCATCAATTACCCAATGGAGCAAAAAATTAATAATTGAGTATAATTACCTAACTTGAATTCTAGCAGCAAACTGACACATTTGTAATCTGCATTGACTTTGAACTAGTAATACTGTGCATGCTTGGTCCAAATGTGATCAGTTTTAGTTACGGATGGACCAAAAGTTACTGTATATCCTGGTCAAAGTCAAGTAAGAATTAGAGGCTTTCAAAGAAGTAGTAGTACTGCTAGTCTACTCAATGCTCACTGTATCACTTGTACATGGCATTGTCATTCCGAGAACAACCTCATATGCATTGAACGACAATATTCAACTCAAATATCTTGGTTATTTCCATGATATCTTATTATATCTTGGGATATCTTTACAATATCTTGGGATATCTTTAATTATTTCGAGGATATCTTCTGATATTATTATCCCACTGTCATCTTCATCAATTACCCAATGGAACAAAAAATTATTAATTGAGTATAATTACCTTAACTTGAATTCTAGCAGTAAATTGACACATTTGTAAACTGCATTGACTTTGAACTAGTAATATTGTGCATGCTTGGTCCAAATGTGATCAGTTTTAGTTACGGATGGACCAAAAGTTACTGTATATCCTGGTGAAAGTCAAGTAAGAATTAGATGCTTTCAAAGAAGTAGTAGTACTACTAGTCTACTCAATGCTCACTGTATCACTAGTACATGGCATTGTCATGCCGAGAACAACCTCATATGCATTGAACGACAATATTCAACTCACATATCTTGGTTATTTCCATGATATCTCATTATATCTTGGGATATCTTTAATTATTTCGAGGATATCTTCTGATATTATTATCCCACTGTGATCTTCATCAATTACCCAATGGAACAAAAATTATTAATTGAGTACAATTACCTTAACTTGAATTCTAGCAGTAAATTGACAGATTTGTAATCTGTATAGACTTTGAAATTGTAATACTGTGCATGTTTGGTTCAAATGTGACTAGTTTTAGTTACGGATGGACCAAAAGTTACTGCATATCTTGGTTACAGTCATGTAACAATTACTTGCTTCAAAGAAGCAGTCTACACAGACCCATCACAATCTCACTGTATCACTAGTATGTGGCATTGTCATGCTGAGAACAACCTCGTATGCATTGAACGACAATATTCAACTCACATATCTTGGTTATTTCCATGATATCTCATTATATCTTGGGATATCTTTGATTATTTTCGACAATGTCTTGGGATATCTTAAATTATTTCGAGGATATCTTCTGATATTATTATCCCACTGTCATCTTCAATTATTCAATGGAGCAAAAGATTATTAATTGACTGTAAATACTTACACTTGAATTCTAGCAATAAATTGACACATTTCTAATATGCATTGACTTTGAACTAGTAATACTGTGCATGCTTGGTCCAAATGTGATCAGTTTTTGTTACAGATGGACCAAAAGTTACTTTATATCCTGGTGAAAGTCAAGTAAGAATTAGATGCTTTCAAAGAAGTAGTAGTACTATAAGTCTACTCAATGCTCATTGTATCACTAGTACATGGCATTGTCATGCCGAGAACAACCTCATATGCATTGAACGACAATATTCAACTCACATTTCCATGATATTTTCAACTCACATTTGGTTATTTCCATGATATCTCATTATATCTTGGGATATCTTTAATTATTTCGAGGATATCTTCTGATAATTATTATTATCATCCCACTGTCATCTTCATCAATTACCCAATGGAAATAATTGAGTATAATTACATTAACTTGAATTCTAGCAGTAAATTGACACATTTGTAATATGCATTGACTTTGAACTAGTAATACTGTGCATGCTTGGTCCAAATGTGATCAGTTTTAGTTATACGGATGGACCAAAAGTTACTGTATATCCTGGTCAAAGTCAACTAACAATTAGATGCTTTCAAAGAAGTAGTAGTACTACTAGTCTACTCAATGCTCATTGTATCACTAGTACATGGCATTGTCATGCCGAGAACAACCTCATATGCATTGAACGACAATATCCAACTCAAATATCTTGGTTATTTCCATGATATCTCATTATATCTTGGGATATCTTTAAGTATTTCAAGGATATCTTCTCATATTTTATCCCATGGTCATCTTGATCAATTACACAATGGAGCAAAAAATCTATAATTACTGGTAAATTGACACATTTTTAATCTGCATAGACTTTGAACTTGTAATAATGTGCATGCTTGGTCCAAATGTGACCAGTTTTAGCTACAGATGGACTACTGAAAAGTTACTGCATATCCTGGCTACAGTCATGGCGCTTTCAAAGAAATAGTATTACTACTAGTCTACTCTGACCCATCACATACTCACTGTATCACTAGTATTTGGCATTGTCATGCCGAGAACAACCTCATATGCATTGAACTACAATATTCAACTCAAATATCTTGGCTATTTCCATGATATCTCATTATATCTTGGAATATCTTTAATTATTTCAAGGTATTAACTCTTCGTCGATTATACTCAATGGAGCAAAATTATTGAGTATAATTACTTTAACTTGAATTCTAGCAGTAAATTGACACATTTTTAATCTGCATAGACTTTGAACTTGTAATAAGGTACTTGCTTGGTCCAAATGTGACCAGTTTTAGCTACGGATGGACCACTGAAAAGTTACTGCATTTCCTGGTTACAGTCATGGCACTTTCAAAGAAATAGTATTACTACTAGTCTACTCTGACCCATCACATGCTCACTGTATCACTGGTATGTGGCATTGTCATGCCGAGAGCAACCTAATATGCATTGAACTACAATATTCAACTCAAATATCTTGGTTATTTCCATGATATCTCATTATATCTTGGAATATCTTTAATTATTTCAAGGTATTAACTCTTCGTCGATTATACTCAATGGAGCAAAAATTATTAATTGAGTATAATTACTTTAACTTGAATTCTAGCAGTAAATTGACACATTTTTAATCTGCATAGACTTTGAACTTATAATAAGGTACATGCTTGGTCCAAATGTGACCAGTTTTAGCTACGGATGGACCACTGAAAAGTTACTGCATATCCTGGTTACAGTCATGGCACTTTCAAAGAAATAGTATCTATTATTATCCCACTGTCATCTTCATCAATTACCCAATGGAGCAAAAAATTAATAATTGAGTATAATTACCTTAACTTGAATTCTAGCAGTAAACTGACACATTTGTAATCTGCATTGACTTTGAACTAGTAATACTGTGCATGCTTGGTCCAAATGTGATCAGTTTTAGTTACGGATGGACCAAAAGTTACTGTATATCCTGGTGAAAGTCAAGTAAGAATTAGAGGCTTTCAAAGAAGTAGTAGTACTGCTAGTCTACTCAATGCTCACTGTATCACTTGTACATGGCATTGTCATTCCGAGAACAACCTCATATGCATTGAACGACAATATTCAACTCAAATATCTTGGTTATTTCCATGATATCTTGGGATATCTTTAATTATTTCGAGGATATCTTCTGATATTATTATCCCACTGTGATCTTCATCAATTACCCAATGGAACAAAAATTATTAATTGAATATAATTACCTTAACTTGAATTCTAGCAGTAAATTGACAGATTTGTAATCTGTATAGACTTTGAAATTGTAATACTGTGCATGTTTGGTTCAAATGTGACTAGTTTTAGTTACGGATGGACCAAAAGTTACTGCATATCTTGGTTACAGTCATGTAACAATTACTTGCTTCAAAGAAGCAGTCTACACAGACCCATCACAATCTCACTGTATCACTAGTATGTGGCATTGTCATGCTGAGAACAACCTCGTATGCATTGAACGACAATATTCAACTCACATATCTTGGTTATTTCCATGATATCTCATTATATCTTGGGATATCTTTGATTATTTTCGACAATGTCTTGGGTTATCTTAAATTATTTCGAGGATATCTTCTGATATTATTATCCCACTGTCATCTTCTTCAATTATTCAATGGAGCAAAAGATTATTAATTGACTGTAATTACTTACACTTGAATTCTAGCAATAAATTGACACATTTCTAATATGCATTGACTTTGAACTAGTAATACTGTGCATGCTTGGTCCAAATGTGATCAGTTTTTGTTACAGATGGACCAAAAGTTACTTTATATCCTGGTGAAAGTCAAGTAAGAATTAGATGCTTTCAAAGAAGTAGTATATAGTACTATAAGTCTACTCAATGCTCATTGTATCACTAGTACATGGCATTGTCATGCCGAGAACAACCTCATATGCATTGAACGACAATATTCAACTCACATTTCCATGATATTTTCAACTCACATTTGGTTATTTCCATGACATCTCATTATATCTTGGGATATCTTTAATTATTTCGAGGATATCTTCTGATAATTATTATTATCATCCCACTGTCATCTTCATCAATTACCCAATGGAAATAATTGAGTATAATTACATTAACTTGAATTCTAGCAGTAAATTGACACATTTGTAATATGCATTGACTTTGAACTAGTAATACTGTGCATGCTTGGTCCAAATGTGATCAGTTTTAGTTATACGGATGGACCAAAAGTTACTGTATATCCTGGTCAAAGTCAACTAACAATTAGATGCTTTCAAAGAAGTAGTAGTACTACTAGTCTACTCAATGCTCATTGTATCACTAGTACATGGCATTGTCATGCCGAGAACAACCTCATATGCATTGAACGACAATATCCAACTCAAATATCTTGGTTATTTCCATGATATCTCATTATATCTTGGGATATCTTTAAGGATATCTTCTGATATTATTATCCCACTGTCATCTGCATCAATTACCCAATGGAACAAAAAATTATTAATTGAGTATAATTATACCTTAACTTGAATTCTATTTGTACTCTGCATTGACTTCGAACTAGTAATACTGTGCATGCATGCTTGGTCCAAATGTGATAAGGTTTAGTTATGGATGGACCAAAAGTTCAGTACTGCATATCCTGGTTTAGTCATGTAACAATTAGGTGCTTTCAAAGAAGCAGTCTACTCTGACCCATCACGTGCTCACTGTATCACTAGTATGTGGTATTGTCATGCCGAGACCAACATCATAATTATGTATTGAACGACAATATTCCAAACACAATATCGTAGTTTCCCTTGCCATCTTAGTAGTTATTAACCGTGCCGCTAGGGCACGGTTATGTAGGGATGACCCCGATTTTTAAAAGTAATATCAGCTGATAGCTTGTATATCTCACTATTAACTTAATCATTACGTGCAAATATAGGCTTGTCATACTATGTTTGGTCGATATGTGACCAGTTTACATACAGATGGACCAATAAAAATGCACTTGATTAATATAATATCCAACACGACTGACATAGCCACTGTTCCTTTTCGTACTATAGGCTTCATCAGTCATCTCATCTGCAATTGGAATGTCCACAGGTATCCTTTCCTATTGCTGGAACGAGTTCAGTTCGCGGCGATCGCACCGGATCCGGCTGCGTCGTACAGTGCCAGAATATATGATAAGAAAGCCCTCAAAGTTAAGCGAGGGTATTATCTACTCGACATGGAAGTAGAAGTAGTGTGAAATCAGCACGAATCGAATCGTGGGCGCCGCAAGCAAGTAACTACAGTTATTCCGCCATTTTGACGTTGGTCCATAAAGCGGGTCCGTATCCTATTTTCAATTACTATAATAGCTCTAATTCAGGTCACTAGCGGATGCGGTTCGCCTGGTTGTCGTAGTAGCGAGCTTGGTTTTCGACAGCAGAAAAAGCGTACCAAAACAAAAACAACAGGGTAATTTCGGACACCTAGCTAGATATCGTCCTCGCCGATCAAACAGAATCTTGCGTCGTATATAAGTCAAGTCTACAACTCATGTTAGTGCTGTTTCTCTTGTAATGGTGCTCGGCGAGGCTACTAAAAGAACTCAACAACCCGATATTACAAGGTTAGTGGAAGGAAAACCATTTTTGCCGATACACAAGATAAATTGTCGCTATCAACAGAGAACAAGCGATTCGCCGTACTATGTTTATTAGCCCATGAAGGGCCATGATAGCTTGTTGGTATAGCTATAATAAGAATGGCTTACTGCAGTCACTGGCCTGCAGCGAAACAGAACCCGAGTGTCCGAAATTACCTCGTGTCCGAAATTACCCCGTGTCCGAAATTACCCCGCCCTCCCATATTAACTTAGCCACACCTTTGATGCGCTTCTAATAGAATACCAGCATGGTGGATTCGTTGGAATAGCTCAGTGATGCTGGAGTACGGGAGCTACTCACTGCCTACTCCATCACTCAGCCGATGACTCCCTCTACCCGCAGTCTACTCATTAGGAAGCTGAGACGACAGATGAGTGCAGAGCCGCGTCAAGATGACACTGCCACGACACTAGCTGACTATAGCTAGTCCAGTAGCTGCAGCTCAGTTAGCTCGACTAGAGGATGGTACAGGTCAGTGTACTAATGGACGGCACTACCAGTTCTCTCTACTATGGTAGTGGAGTCTGCACCAGCTGCCAGCCTGACAGGATGAGATAGAGCTGACTTGCAAACACACGAGAAACAGTCTGAAATCATGACTGATGCAGCAATGATATCGGGAAAAGCTAACAGGTAACAGATAGGTTAGCACTTGATCGATCACTCACTCACTAACCCGGCACTCTATCATTCATTCATCTCTCTCTGTTTTTTCTCAGATGGTGAAACGTGATCTTGGTACAATCACTAAATTCAGTAAAAGTTAGTTTATAGAAAAACTGCAAACTTCATCACAATTGGCGGCAAGCGATCTGATAGGTCAATGCAGCTTCTACTCATGATTCCTTGGTAAGAAAAACAATAATTCTAAAAATAATAATCTTCACTATAATTTTATTGTTTCATTTCTCTTTCCAATCTTGTCAGCCTCTTTTTCGTCTCTTTTTCGTCTCAATCGTGGAACCACCATCTCTATCTTCTTGAAGGAGGAGGCACAAGAGTTCATGGAGGAGGAGAAACTGAAGGACTACCTCTAGGATAGTAAGGTGGGTGGAGCAGTAGGTGTGGTCATTATACAAAGAAGCAATGTCCTAAATATGCATTTTTAAAATGTACACTTATAAAATTTACCAACTTTAGTATAGTGATGATGTCATTGTATTATAGACTGAGACAGGAACCAGTCGATGAGGAAGAAGCTAAGGAAGACAAACCAGAGGAAGCTAAGGAGGGCAAGGATAGTGATGATGATGACGCTACTGTAGAGGACAAACACAAGACAATGAAGGTGTGGCTAGTTATTAATAGTTAGTACTGGGTAGTGTGCTGTAGGTTGAGATGACTACATGGGACTGGGTACTCATGAATGATACTAACCACTCTGGCTGAGATCGTGAGTCACTCACACATTCACTCACTCACTCACTTTCTCTCTCTCTCTCTCGATCTCTCTCTCTCTCTCTCTCTCTCTCTCTCTCTCTCTCTCTCTCTCTCTCTCTCTCTCTCTCATCATTCCCAACGGTACACTAGACCTGTGCTAACATTGCTTGTGTATTCTGATCCAGGACTCACAAACCCCACTAGCTAAGATCCATTTCAAAGCTGAAGGAGAAGCAACTCACAACCATCACTATACTGTCTCACCCTCTCCATCACAGACTGCACCTCGTGACATGTTCAACAATAATATCGGACGAGATCAGGATTCAGGATGTACATCAGACGTGTGTTCATCACAGACAATTTCGAGGATCTTATGCCACGATACCTTGGATGAGTTGTCAGTACAATAATTTTACAAAATTAATACTAAGTTGCTGACTTCAAATTTTGTACATGTAGTGATTGCCCATTTAAAATTTTCATGATCACCCAATTTGAATTTGTATACTGTCATTTTTTGTAAGATACCTAAATTTTTTTAGGTCAATTCTGATGTTACCTGTGAGACTCCAGCAACACAAGCTGTTGAAAGTGATGAAGAAAAAGCTGATAAGGAAAGCCCTGGACATGATTGACAAAGAGACTTATGACAAGTTCTGGAAGGTAAGAAACAAAACCTCTCTTCTCTTACTTGTTCAACCCCTTCTCACTCAGGAGTTCAGAAGCTTGGTGTAGTTGAGGATTTCACTAACAAGAGTCGTATTGCTAAGCTGCTTCGATTCCAGTCCTCTAATGATCCAGAATCACTCACATCACTGGACGAGTACATTGAGAGAATGAAGGAAAAACAAGAACACATCTACTTCATGGCTGCTACCAGCAAAAAAGAAGTTTAGTAGGGTGAGCTGATCAAAAGTTACTACATTCAAAAATGTTAGTGATGAAACAAGTAATTTTGAAAAACTGTAAAGGAACAAGTAATTTTGAAATAGAGCAAATTCTTGTGTTCAGTATTGTACATGTAGTGTGTTCAGATACATGTAATATTAACCCTCTATCAGTATACGGTACCATAAACGTAGAAAAGCTTTGATATTAATTTTTTGTCCAAAATGTTTCGTGTTTAATATTTCCTGCTCTTATTTTTTTGGTGATTATACACAAAACGGCTATAAAGACACTAATGACAAACATGAATTTATCAAGTACGTATTAACTACGCTTGTTTCATAATTCATTGTCTTTAAATGCACAAGTTTGATCATGTCCAAATAATCAACCCGAGACTACAACCCTTCTCACAATCTGAAACCATATTCAATATGCCCTTTTAGAAATAGTGGTCATTACCTGTACGAGGTGAAATCATGATTCCAGCATAGCCTGCTTCAGTGAGTGTGTCAGTCGTTCAATATGTGACCAGTGCCAAGGATGACTATAGCATGTTTGCTCTGAGCCTTTGAGAAGAAGGAAATGTGAGCATTCAGTGTGTGGTGTGTGGTTGAAATACTCTACTTCTTTTTGTTACAGATTTCTGTACCGACTGAACTGGTTGTTGAGTTAACCGACAAGTATCTACAGTACCGTTCACGAGTAAGTGTACTCAAACCCGCGGGCTAACCGCGCGTATATAACTCGGGGGTGCCCGCGGGTCCGTGAACGTGTACCCGCTGCCCGCACCACACTAACCCGCGACCCTCATGCAGCCTTGCATGCACTCGCGCCCCGCTAGATAGCTAGGCAGACTCGCGTTGTCGTTGTGTGACTTGCGCGAGCATATACAGTGCTCGCACGTATCCGCACCAGCGCGTGATGTACTCTGTATTCGCATCTACCCGCGGTTAAGGATACACGGTTCTGCGGGCAAGACAAAATTACCACCGGGTTGCCTGCGAGTCTCCCGCGGGTGTTGGTCCACTTACTCGTGAACGGTACTGTAGAGGGCGGGGCTACCACTAATCTAGCTGCACTGAGAGCTCGTGATGTGCTCAGACTAGAGGCAGGGCTGTGCCTGTATGGGAACGATCTATCGCAGGAGACCACACCCATTGAGGTGGGACTAGCATAGTGCATTAGTGAGTGTCAATTGAATCTCAGTATGCTAGTTGTGTGTTAGATATAAGAGAAGGGAGCACTGTCCAGTACTGCCACAACCTGTCCTAGGACATCCTAAGGATGCTCTAAAATATAGGTATCCTTAGGTTTGACCTGGTCTGTGTACTAAGTATCCCGGGAGTCCCAGGATTGTCCTCAGTATCCCGTGTACATATAGAGGGGGTTAAATCCCATGTACTAAGTATCCCCCAACTATCACACAACACTAAGTCACAACAACAAAATACATTGCATCACACATTTCCAACCATCACACGCTCACAACATGACATCCTCACAACTATCACACATGCAGTCACAACTATCACACTATCCCAACAATCAAAACAGTTATATAAACTACTCATAACAGAAGCTACAAGAATGACCTTTTGGTTTTTATAATGACTAGGTATAGACCTTTCTGTTATTATTGACATTAGTTAGTGTCAATGGATCTCAGTATGCTCGTTGTGTGTTAGGAGAGCTGAAGGAGGATTCCTAACCATCTTGAACCAACTCTAGAAGAAGCCAGCTATGAGAAGAGTTGGTATACAATCACTATCTGGTTCTCCTGCAAGAAGTGAGTGAATGAGAGAAATATCACAGAAATATTTAGCTGTACCTCTATATGCAGCTACACGAGACCAGATCATTGAGTAATACCCCAACTGTTGTCTCCCTCCCCCTTGATCCGGCCCTTTCCCTCTCTCTCTCTCTCTCTCTCTCTCTCTCTCTCTCTCTCTCTCTCTCTCTCTCTCTCTCTCTCTCTCTCTCTCTCTCTCTCTCTCTCTCTCTCTCTCTCTCTCTCTCTCTCTCTCTCTCCCTCTCTCTTTCTATCAGATGGTCGACTTGACTCAGAAGAAGATACTAGAGATCAATCCTCGCCATCCTCTTGTCAAAGAATTACAGCATCGTGTTAGTGATGTTTGACACCGCCATATTAAGATCAGGCTACACTCTGCCGGACTCAAGCTCTTTCACTGGTCGTATTGAGAGAATGCTTCGACTGAGTGTAGGCATGGATTCTGATGTACCTTTAAGCTTCTCCCACTGTCACTAACATCACCTTCCCACTATCACAGGTCGAGGGTGTTCACTCAGGAAGACAATGATGAAGAGGAGGAAGTAGAGGCGGAGCCAAAGGTTGAGGAGACCACACCTCTTCCTGAATCAGTCAAGGCAGAGCCTACTGTGATGCTGGTGTCATGATACTTGCTACTTCTCTTACCACTACACTATTCCATAGTATTATTACTGATTGATAATGTTTTTGGTCAAATAATTATTCCGTGCTATCCTGGATGAGATGCCGAACAAAAAAAAAGAGATTATTTCATCCATCTTCGATAGTAACTGTCTATAAAATTAATTTGTAAGAAAAATTAGACAGAGAAATGAACAAACATACTAGAAATTTTTTGAATGAGTCCTCATTTTCCATCTAAGAAGTAATGTAATATCATACTGAATATTCCGTGCTATTGTAGCTATGTTAAATCAATGTAGTTTACTATCAATCTTATGTGGGAATTTGTTCAGCAATAGCGATCTCTTTAATCTGTATCAGAGCTTTCTTCAATACTGACCATGAAGGCTCACCAATCTCAGATACATTGTCCTGTTTATTAAGCCAGGCGGCTAGCATCTTTGTCATGCACTTTGTGACATTACTTCCATCATTCCTCTCTATCTTCTCCAGTGTGGGGTACATGAGTCCTAACTCAAGTCCAAGGGATTCCCAATCAATGAAATTTTCTAAGGCATTCTTCACATCACGGAGATCCTTAATACCTGCATTATCAACAGTAATGCATAGCTCATGTGAGTACTAAGTAATTGATTACCGAGTGGCTGTTCTTGAGGGCTAACTTGAGGGTTCATTGTAGTTGCTGAATCTGTGTATGCTGATTATTGTGACTGAATTATTGACCTCTCTTAAACTCACCTAATTTCTTCACTGGATCTTGCTGCAACTGGAGTCTGAGCTCTCTAACCTCCTCCTCCAACTTTCTGATCCTCCTCTCAGAAGACTCAATTTTCTGCTCACTATATCTTGTAACTATATATAGTGAAGGAAATAGTTCACTGCCCATACACTCAACAAAAAGTGGATCTGACACTAACCTGTTGCTGTAGCTGTCTGCTCTCATAATCTGATACCATCATCAGCTCCTTCATCATTGTGTTTGGTTGATCTCCTAGTACTCCCTTTATCCTGGCCTCTTTCAGTCTCTTCAGGTACTCTGTGTTGTTGCTCAGTGTCTCTCTCTCCATCACTTTCTCCACACACCACTGCCCACTAGTGTCCTGGACTGTATGGAGGAGATGAGCTGTCATGTGCAGTCCACCACTGTCAGTGTGTGCATCAGCTGCTGTAGCTACTGCTGCATTACTGCATGGACACACACTGTGCTCACTTAGCTCTACAATACTAGTGGCAGCCACGTCTCCTCCAAATACTAGTATCCAGACACAGTGGGCTCCTAGATGAAACACTGACACTGAGTGATAGCTTCGTTGTGTCACTGAATCAGGTAGTGTTGGTAGCTATAGAACATAATAAAACAACACACATTATGAACTATTAATAAACTATAGTATCATATTCTATACTATAGCTCAGCTCGTCCTGTCATTTTGAGTGAGAAAGTACACAAGCACATTAAAGTTGAGTTTTAAAGATTCCAACAAAAATTTATTATTTCAAATTGACAAAGTTAACATGACTGTAATTATAACTAAATTGCACATTGTGAAATACCTTGATCCATTGGTTAGTAGAGTCATACAACCACATATCACTCAGTGGAGACCCACCACCATATCCTCCACTCATCACAAACATAGGACCAGTAATGTGTGATGCAGCATGGGCATATCTCCCCACAGGCCATTGGATAGACTGACTAACTGGTTTCTTGATCTTGGTCCAGTTCTGAGAATAATAGATACCATTACAGGAAGTGGTATGAACAATAAATCAATGATACATAATGGACATGATGATGATAGTGACCTCATGTGGTGATTAGAGTGGAACCACAAATCAGTGCTATACTATTCATACACACTCACCACAGAATGTCTCTTCAGATCTACAATATACAAATCATCAGAGTACTGGCATGATGGAATGGTACCACCAAACAGAGCAGCCCTCTTCCCTCCCACTGTTATTAGCATTGCATGAAGGAGGAGCTTGTCCTGTGACTACTGGTGAGCTCCACCCATCTAGAGGTTATAACATCTATCATTCCACTATGCACCAAAATTACATATTGAACCAAAAAACTCAAACTTTTTAAAATGATCTTGGGGGACAAATAAAATTGTGGCACCCAGCACCTAACTAATTCATGCATGTCAATAACAGTAGAGGCAGATTTTGATGAAGTTTTTGATAGCTTAACAACTCACTAAATGTAATTTTCACCAAAAATAATTATACATGCTGAAACAAACAGTATCACTCACTTGTAGACAGAGAGAAAACGTGTTGTTCATTGGTATACACACCAACATACACAGCTGATTGTTGATACTGTGCTCCATGTTGTCGTGATGATGGGATAGCAAGACCCCACCCTCCCACCACATACAAGAGGTCCTCCTCTCCATCAGTGAAGTGCACCATTCTACACCATTTCTTCTCCATTGGTGCCGCTCCCTCTACCTGTTGTTGAGGGAGCCAACATCCTCCATTGCAGGGTGGAGGTGCTCAGTGTGTGAACACTGTTGTGGTAGCTGCCACTGTGACCACAGTAACCTCCGAAATAGAACAGATCATTCCTGACAGCAACACAGGCAAATCCCTGCACTCCCAGTGGAGGTGTTCCACTAGTGGTGCGCTGCTCCCAGCAACCAGTGTTCACGTCGAACACCTCTACACTAGAGAAAAACTGACGCTTCTTAGTGTTATCGCGCACATCATCAGGCATTTTTTGTTGGTATCCACCCCACAAATAAAGTTGATTGTTAACAACAGCTGTGCCGTGTTCATCACGACCAGCGGGTTCCCTCCATCCATCCACTGTGAGGAGTAACAATCAATCACTGTTTAATGAGTTTTCATCAAAATTTGAAAATCTGGCTATAAATGCTCCAAAAGTGTTGAAAATGTACTCTAAGTGTTCGAAATATCATTTTGAGACAGTTTCTGTAAGAAATAGAGGGTGAAGGATTTCAAGGTGATTAATGAGTTTTCATCAAAATTTGAAAATCTGGCTATAAATGCTCCAAAAGTGTTGAAAATGTACTCTAAGTGTTCGAAATATCATTTTGAGACAGTTTCTGTAAGAAATAGAGGGTGAAGGATTTCAAGGTGATTAACCCTTTAACTACTAAATTATCTTGCTGAAATTTTAACCTCGTAAATGCTGACCACTTCTATCGTGAATATCTCGTGTGTCTTTTGTGCTACTGGTCTCAAATTTGCGTCCTTTTACGCCAGTGAGTAGCCGCAATTGCCCATACTCAAGTCGGTCGATATGCCCCTCCCACTTCGAAAGTGAAGCCGATAAAGTGCAGCGACCTCGTCAAATTTTGCTCAAAGTTAGTGCTTTGGGGCTGGCTACTGAAAAGTACATGTAAATAGCAGTGGTTTTGGTCAATGTAAAATGTAGCCCAGATCGTAGAGAATGCGCCAAAATGTGTTTTCCGAGCACCCGAAGCCATAAAATGTCCAAATTTTCTTGGCAGCCATTTTGTTTTTCCTAAAATGTTGTGAAATTTGCACTGAAGCCATAGAAATGCCGAAGCCAATACGTTTAGTGCAGGGGGCGCGCCGAAAACCGGTCAATTTTTTGTGGTTATTTGTATTCTTCAATTTGGCTTAATTTTGGGATATTTTAGCACTTTTTCATAAAGTTATGCTGTCTGAAGTATGTATGACGCACAATTGCGTCATTAGGGCTTAAAGGGTTAAACACCTGACACAACTCATGAACTAACTTCCTCGCTGCTGCCGAGCGGTAATGGAGGAGAGGCTATCGAACCATTATCTATGATCGAACTCGAGGGCGGCTTCGGTAAGTACGTGGGAGTATACCAGCCACACCTAGTTAAGTAAATTCATCTCAAGAAACTTAACATTTTGTATGCATGACTATCATTATCCATTCTACGTACTAGTACTGTTAGCATCAGCTGTCAAGTGCATCTAAACATTACCAGTATCGGTGAGTATATGGTGACAGACAGCAAGTAGGCTATTCCATATTATGATTCTCTGCATGTGCGGTATCATTATACCACAGGCAATGTCTTCTAACAAAAACTCCAAGAATGAAAATATCTATGTCAATAGACTAGCCCTGGATACATTTGATTCATCAGGTACATAGCTTTATTTGAGACACAAAGCTTAGTTTGAACACATTTCTCGTCTTCAGAAAAATGCAGCTATGACAGTTCGAAGAATGATTCCTTCAACAGTAATTTTCAAGTCGATTCAGAAAAGACCACACTTAATTGAATATAATTGTAATAAACTCTTGAGACATTGTAATTTTGTTGTTAATTATATTTACCGCTAATTAAACGGTTAACCGCCAGTTTCAAGTGAGCATTAGATAAATACATACTAAAATAATTGCCATCGACCAGATTCACATGAGTGGGACTAAACGACATTTTTGTGGTGAAGTGCAGTGCAGTAGACCGCAAGCGTTAGATTGGAGCTAGCTAGAATTGCACATCGATGATGTGCGTTGTTGATGGTGTTGTATTTTCAGACTATTCAAAGTGGTAAAAGTCAATAAGCGCATACATTTGCCCTTCTCGCCTCATTATTGACATCTTTTCCAGTAACACATGATTTTGAATTTTATTGCACATACGCTCTGAGTAAAATTCTGTGCAGTCTTAAAAGTGTTCCATGGATGAACACTTATATTCAAACAATATAGCTTTGGGTATGTTTAATTTGGGCGTAATTAAAAGGATCAGACAATTCTCAAGAAATTTGAAGTTGTAGCTATGTCAATGCACACCATTAACTCTCAGAGCAAGCATGAGGCCTACTGCAGTACATGTACTTGAATTGTCATTCGTTCTGTCAAGAAATCACTTCTATATTAAGGTTGATACTATTCAATTTTCAGATGACAATCGAAGCACCTTGAGGTCTAAACAAAGTGGTTCTCCTGACACTTAATAGTGTGGACATGCATGGTATAAATAAAAAATGCAAGCGGAAGTGGAAGGGAACAGTGGACCTCTGTCCCTATAGTACAGTGGAATCTCTCTAACGGACAAGTACCCGTCGTGAAGGACAACCTTACTAGTCTACGTATTGTTCTTCAAGGTCCTGATGATAGCTCTCCCGAGCTAAATGAATTGAGCTTGCTTGTGCACACTGGTGACAGGCACTACAGCTGAACAGCAGCTGTTTGCATAGTGAGAAACGGCAGCAACTTGGGCAGCAGCATAGATTTATCATTTATGGTTGCAGAAAGATAAGTTAAAATCCGTGCAAAACATGTCAAACTTCGACCTTTGACCCCGACCGGATGTATTCTCATAATAATATTAGACTAGTATTAAACTTGAGGCGAAGAAGCGGATGCTTACATTAGGCGTGCATGGCTACAGTATATAGCTACCCCACGCGAGATTCAGCGGCGACAAAGCTAGACTAAGCGTCTGCAGACATGTCGGCGAGGTCACTGGTGTTTTGCGTTTTGTTAGCTCTTTGTTTGGTTTCGTTAGCATCTTGCATGACTAGAAGTAGATCTGGATCAAGATCAATGTCTACGTCTAGATCTGGGTCATCGTCAGCAAGCATTGTCACCTTCACCATTTCGTGAGATCGCATGCATGCATGCATCAGTCTTCTTGTCATGAAAACTGTTATGACTTCTTGTTTCATTGATCATGACAGGTTTGGTCTTGTCTACACTACCACAGCCAGTGCACATGGTGTAGGATGCACTGATCTTCTCCCTACTGTTAAACTGAGCGTGAGGAAGAGAATGAGTATGAACAGTGATCCTGAAGACTGGAAGACCGTTCGAATTTTTTCAGGTAATTTGAACTGACTGTAAACATACTAAAAATTTTTAAAGGCAATTGTAGCAACCAGATGCAGACAATAACAGTAAATAATGTTAAACACACCAACAATGAAAGATATGAGTTCAGGATTGAGCTACGTGGTGGTAGTGCCTGTCATTGTGTTGCTCCTATTGGCTCCTTTGGACTTGTAGAACAATGGAATAATGGTGATGCATTGTGCAATGCATCTGTCATTAGCCCGTATGTTCTTTGTGCTTCAAACTCGCAATATGTTGTTTACTCGACTAAGCGATTCAGAATATCAAATGGGCAAGTGACCGGAAATGATGATAATTGTGATGAGCAAAGTGGAGAAGATATGAATCATGCTCCAACTTTCTGTCCTGATAGCAGCACAGTTTCACCACCTACAACCACCAGCTCTATTGTTGAGTCTTCCTTATCCAGCACTTCTAGCTCAGCACCCACAATCACACAAGCCTTCCCATCTCTGTCATCAACACCTCTTTCATCAGTTGTTTATTTCACCAGCACAGATCAATTTATGAACTCTACTACAGCAATTGTCATTCCTTCGTCTATTGAATCATTCGGTATCCCCACCATTGTAACAGAAAATCTGTCTCCAACTTCTACAATAGAGTCTACCATAGTTTTGGCAGCTACAGCTCTGCCTTCTCTCACATTGATTCAATCTATCATTAGTACTTCATTTGTGTCAGAAACGTCAACTCCAGAAATATTCTGCCCTAAAGACGGAGTTTGGGAGAGAACCAAAGCATGCACATCTACTACACTACAAGTCTGTTCACCTGATCTACAGATGAATGGTTAGTGCATGATAGACAGCTTTGATCATCTCACTGAAGAATTTCTTGCAATTTAAATGCAATCATATAGGTACTCATGCCTGTCATTGCAATGGTACCTGGGGGCTTGAACCATGTCAAGCAACTATTGGACAAGTAGAAAAATTGCAGGATGGTATGTGTAACGAATAGATTTTTATTGCCTAATTGTTAATTGTTAATGGTTATTTAGATTTCTGATATAAATGTTGAACTAGGCCTTGAGTTGTTCTTAGAGATACCACCTGATGCCATCAACAACACACAGAGACTGGATGTGTTGAACCGTATTTTTGAAAAGATATCAGAATTTGGCAAACAGTTTAACGGGTCTTTTGTAGAGGTATAGCACTCTGTCTTGTAATAATAATTATATAGAGTTTATAATTAACTTCAGACAGCTATTGAAGTTGTTGGCACAAGCCCAACTGAGGTACATAACTTATGACTGTGCATACATGTATAATGATTCTGTTTCTTATAATACAGAGTGTTGGTTTCATTTAATTATTATGTATTTATTCATTATTGATCCACCCACTCACCCATGTGCTAGATGATGCAATCAAAAACAAATGGTTGAAACCTGTTGAACCTAGTCTATCATGAAAGTATCGCAAACGGCTTAAACATATGGTCCTTCGAACCGGATAGACTGAGTTACTCACGGTGATCTTGTAATCGTCGATCTACTGTATTCGCTGCAGCCGTGCTGTACGTATACTGACCTTTGGAGCCACGTGCTCAAGAAACCCACCCACAGATCTAGAAGATGTCAGCCGAGGAACTCGAAGCCGCCCGAAGACACAGAGGCATCTCTCGCGGTTCTATAACGCGTCTTTTGGGCAAGGTCACCGAACTCCAGAAGCGCCCACCGGGAACCGACACTCTCCTCGCGGTTCAACGTCTAACAAAGAACATCAACGCCAAAAGCGAAGAATTCAAGGAAAGACACCTAAAGGTAGTGGAACTGATCCCGAGAGATTCTGATTTCTCCGTCGAACAAGCTGTACTGGACGAGCATGACGAGATCGTCGAAGGTTTACTCGAGCGTCTTGATGGACTGACTACTCTGCCAACCACCGCCGCTGCTGCACCCGAAGAGAACCCCCGTGAGATGACAACTAAGCGTCTCACTCGCATTCGGAAAAGGCTATCCTCTGTTGTAAACGAAGTTGACAAGTTCGACACCAAAACTGTCGATCACTGCCTGATACGGCTAAGAGAAGAACAACTGTTGGAGATTAAGCAAGAACTGAATGATGTAGGAAAGTCTTCCTTTGCTATCAGCTTAGAGGACAAGGATGAACTGAGCATAATTCAAGCAGAAATTGAAGCAAGCATTTTTGACACCTCCTTGAAAATCAAGCGTCTTCTCTCGAAGTCAAATTCCTCTACTGCACCGACCACAGACACCCACGGTGTGAAGCTCCCCAAGATTGATGTTCCAACGTTCACTGGTGACATCTTGAACTGGAATACCTACTGGGAACAATTCTCGGTTGCTATCCATGACCGCACCGATATCTCAGACATCGAGAAATTGGTTTATCTCCGACACTCTGTGAAAGACGGGAGTGCTCGCCCCGTGATTGATGGCCTATCTCGCACTGGAGATCAATATCAAGAAGCCGTTGAATGTTTACGCTCTCGATATGATCGACCTCGTATAATACATCAGACACATGTACGCAAGATCATCGACATCCCCACACTCAAGCATGGTAGCAGAAAGGAACTGCGCCATCTTCATGACACCGCTCAACAGCATGTTCGTGCTTTGAAGTCCATGGGCTATGAGCCTTCTGGTGCATTTCTTACCTCCATCCTCGAGCTCAAACTAGACCCAGACACGATGTTTGAGTGGCAACGACACAGTAATAGCTCTTCTGCAGTTCCTCATTACTCTGATCTTCTTGAGTTCATCAACTTACGCGCACGAGCCACAGAACACTCCGTAAATGACAGCAGACGAATGCAAAATGAAATGAAGAAACCCCACAAACACATCGTCAGTAATCCTGTTAACACTACTCCAACTAACAACGAGGTATGCCCCCTATGCAAGAGTGAGAATCATCTATTGTTTGCCTGCCTGAAGTTCAAGGGACTTTCGCCTGCAAAAAGAATGTCCATGGTGAAGTCGAGTGGACTGTGCCTAAACTGTCTAAGATCTGGACACTTCTCGAGAAACTGCAAGTCGCTGCACAAATGTAGAGAATGTCATGCAGAGACCACACCATACCCTTCTCCACGTTGAGTCTACTACCCCTTTACCAGTCGTCAATCCCTCCCCAGTTCATGACGTGATATCCAATACAGCCGCAGCTGTAAAGTCCACCTCTTTGCTCATGACTTGCCAGGTTGTGGTGTACTCTCCTAGTGGCTTCTCCATGAAGGCACGAGCACTACTAGACCCAGGATCCTCTGCATCCTTCATCTCTGATCGTCTTTCAAGATCAATTCGTTTGTCACGTCGCACTACTCTTGCCCAAATCTCAGGTATCGCTGGTATTTCTCCTGCTGGATCAGCTCACCCACTTGTTGATTTTTCTATATCCCCTCCAAGCCACCCAAAAACCAAGCTCAGCGTCTCAGCCATTGTTATCCCTATAGTCACTCGTGATCTTCCTACTTCCTCTGTTCCTTTCTGCTCTGCCTGGAAACATCTGAAAGGATTACAACTGGCTGACCCTTCATTCGGTAGTCCTGGTCCAATTGACTTGCTACTCGGTGTTGATATATTCTTGAACACGCTCATGGATGGCCGGCAGTCTGGTCCACCCGGTTCTCCCATTGCCTTGCAGACCAAACTCGGTTGGGTACTAGCTGGTGATGCAAGCACCACGCCTTCTCTTGATATCACATGTAACCATATATCTCTTCGCACAGGTGATGAGCTTCTATACCAGTTCTGGCAGATTGAAGAACCTCCCTCACATGATCGCGTGTTCTCAGCTGAGGAGAATGCTGTAGTCGACCATTTCCTAGAGCACCACACTCGCTCACCTGAAGGAAGATTCATTGTGCCTCTACCCAAGCGACTAAATGTACCCGAACTCGGCGAATCCCGAAGTCAGGCTGTGAGACGATTTCTCAACATGGAGAGAAGTCTACGAGCAAAGGGACGGTTTGACCAGTTTGCCGAGGTTGTAGAAGAGTACTTCGACCTGTACCATGCTGAGCCAGTTCCAATTGCTGATCTTCACAAGCCCTCACAACAAGTCTTCTACATGCCAATGCACGCTGTGCATAAAGAATCCAGCACCACAACAAATTAAAGCTAAGAGTCGTGTTTGATGCCTCGGCCAAGTCAAGCTCTGGGTCTTCACTCAACGACATCCTGATGGTAGGCCCAACTATCCACTCCTCTCTCATAGATGCTCTCCTAAGATTCCGTCTGCATCAAATTGCTCTAATTGGTGACGTCAGTAAAATGTACCGTGCAGTCGAGCTCTCGATTACTGACCGAGACTACCATCGCTTTGTGTGGAGAAGCAACCCAAATGAACCACTTCAGGACTACAGAATGACTCGTGTCACCTTCGGCGTGTCGGCGTCCTCATTTGTTGCCAACATGGCGGTCCGTCAGAATTCAATAGATCATGCAAACAGATACCCTCTTGCAGCAAAGGTTGTTGAAGAGAATTTCTACGTGGATGACTGTTTGACCGGCGCTGAAACCCCTGAAGAGACGATTCGCCTACGCAACGAGCTTCAAGAGTTATTTAACAAGGCTCATTTCGTTCTACGAAAGTGGAACTCCTCTTCTCCCGCTGTCCTTGAGAGCATCGACTCTGGGTTAAGAGAATTACCTCAGTCTCAGACCATGCCTAATTCACCTCTACACAAGACTCTCGGCATTGAGTGGGATTCTCATAGAGACGTATTTCATTTGACCACCACCAACCCCAGCATCGCCAATCCCGTCACCAAACGTGAGCTTGCCTCTGATATTGCTAAAACGTATGATGTTCTAGGTTGGTTCTCGCCCTCCATCATCAAATCAAAGATACTGCTGCAGAGGCTATGGGAGCGTAAAATTGATTGGGATGATGAGGTTCCTCAAGACCTACTCAGCACATGGTATCGATGGAAAGCTGAACTACCACTTCTTTCAAGCGTGGAAATTCGACGCTGTTATTTTCCTACTACTTACACCGAGTGTTCACTACAACTCCATGGATTCTCTGATGCCTCTGAAGAAGCCTATGGAGCAGTAGTATATCTCAGATCAGAAGATCGTGAAGGCAAGATTCATGTGTCACTTGTCACGTCAAAGACCAGAGTGGCCCCTGTCAAAAAACAGACCATACCCCGTCTTGAGCTTTGTGGAGCCGTGCTACTATCACAGTTGATCACCCATGTCAAGACCGTCTTGAGCCTACCCAATTGCGAATTGTTTGCTTGGACTGACAGTATGGTTGTGCTTGGATGGATTCAGGGAGACCCTCGAAGATTCAAGCCCTTCGTTGGTAATCGTGTCACTCGTCTGTTAGAGAACACCGCACCTCAAGCATGGAGACATGTGAGTGGTTCAAGCAACCCAGCAGATTGCGCCTCCCGAGGTCTATTCCCTTCTGATCTGATTGAACATAATCTTTGGTGGAGTGGTCCTGATTGGCTAATGAAAGATCCCTCAGAGTGGCCACAATCTCCAATTGCCTGTCACTTTAGCACAGACGAGTTCAGCTTCACTGCTGCTATTGAGCAAAGGCTCCCCCTCATTCCTGCTAAATGTTTCTCCACCTTCTCAATGATCCAACGTGTGACTGCTTGGGTACTACGTTTCATCAAGCTGTGTCGTCCTTCCAGTCGTGTCTCCAATTCACTTGACTCACGTGGTGAAAATCAATCTCTTCCCCCTCATCTTACTGTTCCTGAGCTTCTTACAGCTGAGCTATACTGGATTCGACACTCTCAAGAGCAGTCATTTCCAGAGGAGTCAGCATCTTTCTTACTCAAAAGGTCACTACCCAAGAGGAGTCGTCTGTTAATTCTGCACCCGTTTCTGGACACGAATGGAGTCATACGTGTTGGTGGACGCAAGGTCAACGCACCTATCATGTATTCACAGAAACACCCAATCATACTTGATGGTAAACACTGGATCACGAGACTCATTATCCGTAATGAGCATATCCGTCTACTCCACGCCGGACCCACTCTTGTCTTCTCCTCGCTCTCTCATCGTTATCACATTATCAGTATGAGAAGGATCATCCGAACGGTCACTCGTCAATGCGTAACATGTCGTAAACAGATGGCTAGACCCCAACCACAACTGCTGGGTCAACTTCCCATGGAACGCGTCACACCCGGTCTCGTGTTCGAAAGGGTCGGAGTAGACTATGCCGGTCCTGTATACACGAAGTCGGGGTCAACCAGACGGCCAGTGATAAGCAAGTCCTACATCTGTGTTTTTGTGTCCCTTTCTGTCAAGGCCGTGCACTTAGAGTTGGTCTCAAACTTAACAACAGAAGCATTTATGGCTACGTTGAGGCGATTTGTTTCCAGAAGAGGACACCCATCTGTAATAATGAGTGACCACGGACGGAACTTCATTGGTGCTAAAAATGACCTCAAGGATCTGTTTCATTTCCTCGAAGAAGCACGTGCCAAAGGAACTATTTCCAAGTTCTGTTCAACTCTCAAGATCGAGTGGAGTTTCATTCCAGAGCGTTCTCCACATTTTGGTGGCATTTGGGAGGCAGCGGTCAAGAGCACAAAAACCCTACTAAGACGAGTGATCGGAGAGACTAAATTATCGTTTGAAGAAATGACCACTGTCCTGACCCAGGTAGAAGCCTGCCTCAATAGCCGTCCCTTGATGCCCCTCAATTCTCCTGATGATGATGGAATAGCAGTGCTGACACCCGGGCATTTTCTAGTTGGTCAACCCCTGAGCATTCTTCCCGACCAATTCGCCACATCCGCCAAGCACTCTACACTTCGACGTTGGCATCTCTGTCAACTGATGATTCACAGTTTCTGGAGACGATGGTCTACAGAGTACATCAACCTGCTCAACAAGTACAACAAATGGCGTTCCAAGACTCGTAATCTCTCTATTGGAGACATCGTCGTTCTCAAGGAAGAAAACACCATTCCCACAAAATGGCCTCTCGGACGAATCATTGCAGTGCATCCTGGAACAGATGGACTAGTATGTGTTGTCGACGTTCGAACAAGCCAAGGAATCTATCGGAGACCAATCACAAAGTTGGCTTTGTTACTGTGTCCAGAGAACAGTGACTAACTCTAACTCATTATGTTATCCATTATAAAGACTAGCCGTCTTTGGCCGGCGGTATGTTGGTTTCATTTAATTATTATGTATTTATTCATTATTGATCCACCCACTCACCCATGTGCTAGATGATGCAATCAAAAATAAAATGGTTGAAACCTGTTGAACCTAGTCTATCATGAAAGTATCGCAAACGGCTTAAACACAGAGTGATCCAGAGCCATTGTTGTTGTCCGTTCTAGATAAGATAGCTCTTGGTCTTGAAAGCAATGACAGTGTTATCTCAACAGCTGATGAATCCATAGGTTTGTTTGTGTAGTTCAAATTAAATACTACAATATTTGTGTATAAATGCAGTGTTGAGAGTGAGGGAAGTGTTTCCTGGCAGTGGTCGACTACTGGGAATACAGGTTAACAATAACTACATTAGTCTGCCTGGAGAATTGTTTGAGAACTTGAACGAATCAGGTAGTAGGGAGGCACGGTAGTGACTCCCTATGTAGGGTTGAACGGGAAAACAAGATGGCGGCTACATACAATGTATTAGCGTTCAAACGCTGATATTTCACCTGGTGATGAATTTTCTACGTCTATGGACACTTAGATCTGCTCTCTGGCGTTGCCCCATCTTACAGTAGCAAGGAGATTGCTCGAAACTGTTACTAAAGTGACGAACCTGGAAACGGTGAAAAACGAGTTTCGTCATCTTAGTTTACTTCTTTCTTTCTTTCTTTCTTTCTTTCTTTCTTTCTTTCTTTCTTCCTTCCTTCCTTCCTTCCTTCCTTCCTTCCTTCCTTCCTTCCTTCCTTCCTTCCTTCCTTCCTTCCTTCCTTCCTTCCTTCCTTCCTTCCTTCCTTCCTTCCTTCCTTCCTTCCTTCCTTCCTTCCTTCCTTCCTTCCTTCCTTCCTTCCTTCCTTTCTTCCTTCCTATCTTTCTTTCTTTCTTCAGCGCGCCTAGCGCCTTTACGCGAGCAGTGCCGAGATCAAAACACCCACGAACAGTCGTGAAATTCTCCTAATTCTCCTGGCAGGTGCCTTTCGAACTTTGTTTTTGGCGAAACGGCGATATACAGTGCTTTTCAGCTATCTTGAAATGTTGGTCTAATGTCTAATGTCTAATCCCAGCCTTTTAACTACTTAGCACTTCAATTAGTAAATTGTAGGGTATGCCTGAGCAAGAATCATGTTACTAAACAACATGTACAACACAATAGTTTTGTTTTACAATTCTTTCATTTTCTTGAATATAATCTCCTTCTGCTGCTCATACTCAACTTGAGATATAGCGGAGATTTCTAACAGCTGGTGCAGTTCTTTCAGTTGTTGAAAATATTGAGATCGCACTGTTGCACAAGATGCTGGAGAGTCAGTAGGCGTTCTAGGAGGAGTTGGTGAAGAACAAGAACACTCAGAGGGTTTCTTCCATACGCGCATTAGACCCTCAGCCACACTAGACAGCGCCTCACCTAAATTAGTTCCCTTAGGTGCCCCAGCCTTTGCTGAGATTCCGAACATTGGAACATTAGGTGGTGTATCGTAATGCTTGTGTGTACCCACTTGTATCATATTTGCCCATAACCTATACTGAGCAGGTGTGTACTGCGAATCATGTTCCTCTTGCAGCTGTGTAAAAATCTCGTCAACTTCATCTTGAATAAGCTGACGCTTAGATATCGGTCTATCTTCATTATCTACAGCACGTCTCTTTTTTCCTGATGTCACTAAAGCATTAACAGTAGATGTCTCATCTGGTTCACTTCGTAAACCCTCGCACCAAAGAACTATTTCCTGTTCAGGTTTGTTGTGAATGGAATACATGTTTATTAAGTCTTCCTCATCTTTAATCCAAATCTTCAGAGATCCCCGTTGACCGCTATTGTAGCCAACCTCAAAATTGCTGCGACTAGACACAAGGTGCTTAAATTCAGCTGTAAGACATTCGCGCATCTCTGTTGGTGACTTAAATTTGTTGTATCTTCTCAGTTTGTCAACCACAAACTTAGACCTCTTGTCCGGATTAAAAAATTTTAAGCAATAACTGTAGCCTTGAGTCCTCATTATCTTGTACGGGCGAGTCCTCAGAGTCACGTTGTGTAGGCGAGTTTTCGTGGGGTACAGGTGATGATAGATCAGTTTCCAGCAGCGTAGCGTGAACTGAATCACTCTCAAAAATATCATTAGGGACAGTTTGCTTACGGTATACGGGCACTCTGGAACCGCGGTTGGCCGCCGGGTTAGGATAATATCTTGCTATTGCATCGATGTTATCCGGCGAAGGATAATAGCCATAAGAATAGTACCCAGAGCCAGGCCATGACGCCATTCTGCTTCCTTGATCTTTGAGTTCTGAACGCCGTCCAGACGCGCACAGATCTACACGTGTTCTTACTCGTTGCTCGATCGACACCACGTACTTGACACACCCATCCGATGGCGGTAGAACCTGGAAGAACTAGAGCTTACGATAACGATCTACGTTGGCGTATAGTGTGGCAGAAGAATGTAAACAATTGGTCGACTGAAGAAATATCGAAGAGTTTGTGTGTTTCTCCAGCAACTGTTTGGCGGATTTTAGACAGATTCGAGAGAACCGGTAGTGTTGATCCAACCAAAAGAGCTAATAACCAGGTGAAGCTGCTTCATGAACACGATGTGTTTCTTTTGGTGCAATTGGTATGCGAAAACCCATCAATACATTTAAAAGAAATTCAGTTAGAGCTGGAAAGAACTACTGGAACTGTAGCTGCAGTCTCTACTATTTTTAAAACTCTAAAGAAGCTAGGGTTCACAAGGAAAAAGATCCAGTTTGTCGCAATACAAAGGTCTGATGTGTTGCGTGCCAGATTTCAAGCTGAACTTTCGATGTATAGTAGTGAGATGTTTATTTTCATTGATGAAACAGGATGTGACCGCAAAAATGCTTTAAGGAAGTTTGGCTACTCTGTTCGTGGTAAACCAGCAACCTGTGTTAGGCTCTTGTCAAAAGGGAAAAGATATTCTGCCATAGGCATCATGAGCACATCTGCATTGCTAGATTGCTATGTTGTGGACGAAACAGTTAATGGTGACGTCTTTTATGATTTTGTGCTGAAATCGTTACTTCCACAGCTTATGCCTTTCAATGGCGTAAATCCTAATTCAGTAGTAGTAATGGACAACTGCTCCATTCATTGTTTGGATGATGTAATCAAACTGATCAATAGTGTTGGTGCTCTCGTACTTTTCTTCCGCCATATTCTCCGGATTTAAATCCAATAGAACATTGCTTCAGTAAGGTAAAATCTTTCTTATTGGAAAATGAAGCTACAGCCCAGACTATGCAGGATATAAAACTACTAATATTAGCTGCATTTGCTTCAATAACTTGTGATGATTGTTGTGCATGGTCTCGTCATTGTGGCTATTTACAAAGAGATGAGTTTTTCTTGTCTTGATTACATGTACATAATAATAATTATTATTGTTATATTCAATAATGGCTCTCAACGCTACAGTTATTGCTTAAAATTTTTTAATCCGGACAAGAGGTCTAAGTTTGTGGTTGACAAACTGAGAAGATAAAACAAATTTAAGTCACCAACAGAGATGCGCGAATGTCTTACAGCTGAATTTAAGCACCTTGTGTCTAGTCGCAGCAATTTTGAGGTTGGCTACAATAGCGGTCAACGGGGATCTCTGAAGATTTGGATCAAAGATGAGGAAGACTTAATAAACATGTATTCCATTCACAACAAACCTGAACAGGAAATAGTTCTTTGGTGCGAGGGTTTACGAAGTGAACCAGATGAGACATCTACTGTTAATGCTTTAGTGACATCAGGAAAAAAGAGACGTGCTGTAGATAATGAAGATAGACCGATATCTAAGCGTCAGCTTATTCAAGATGAAGTTGACGAGATTTTTACACAGCTGCAAGAGGAACATGATTCGCAGTACACACCTGCTCAGTATAGGTTATGGGCAAATATGATACAAGTGAGTACACACAAGCATTACGATACACCACCTAATGTTCCAATGTTCGGAATCTGATCAGCAAAGGCTGGGGCACCTAAGGGAACTAATTTAGGTGAGGCGCTGTCTAGTGTGGCTGAGGGTCTAATGCGCGTATGGAAGAAACCCTCTGAGTGTTCTTGTTCTTCACCAACTCCTCCTAGAACGCCTACTGACTCTCCAGCATCTTGTGCAACAGTGCGATCTCAATATTTTCAACAACTGAAAGAACTGCACCAGCTGTTAGAAATCTCCGCTATATCTCAAGTTGAGTATGAGCAGCAGAAGGAGATTATATTCAAGAAAATGAAAGAATTGTAAAACAAAACTATTGTGTTGTACATGTTGTTTAGTAACATGATTCTTGCTCAGGCATACCCTACAATTTACTAATTGAAGTGCTAAGTAGTTAAAAGGCTGGGATTAGACATTAGACCAACATTTCAAGATAGCTGAAAAGCACTGTACATTCCGATCGTGATCCATTGTCAGCTAAGTGTTAGACGCCATTATTGTGATTGCGCAATACGCACGTGACCAACTCTTCCTTTACCTGCAGTACGGTGATTCCTATATTCAAAGGAGGTAGCAAAGATCCTGTTTCCCCTGCTAATTATAGAGGAATTTCACTTTCCTCGATTATTTCAAAGCTCTTTGAAAAGCTGTTGCTCGTTCCCTTACAAGACAAACTACTACACTTAATTCATCCCCTGCAAGGTGGATTTAGACCCGGTTACTCCACGGCGCATACTTCCTTCATACTTCATGAGGCTATTGCCGAGTGTAAGCTAAATAGGGATATTCCATTTCTTGCGTTAGTAGACGTTCAAAAGGCGTTTGATACGGTCTGGCATAGTGGACTTTTCTATAAGCTCTTTCATCTGGGGGTGAGGGGGGACCTGTGGCATACCCTATTCAACTGGTATAGCTCTTCAACCTCCTCTGTTCTATGGTATGATCGAGCCTCCAGACCATTCCTTGTTCGTCAGGGGGCGGTTCTCTCTCCACTCCTTTACGCTGTTTTCACAAGTGAGCTTCTTTTTCTTCTCGAAGCAAGTGACCTTGGGGTTCGTATTGGTACAGTCTATGCTGGTTCTCCTACTTTTGCTGATGACATGGCACTCATTGCCTCTTCTCAGGAAGATCTTCAAGGTATGTTATCAGTTGTTGATAAATATGCCAATAAGTGGGGATATAGAATTAACCCCTCCAAATCAGCGGTTCTAATATTTTCTAGAAAGAAACTCCCTTCTTACGAGTGGTCTATTTCTAACTCTTCTATTCCAACTCTATCCTCTGCCCGTCATTTAGGCCTCTTGCTTTCTACATCCTCTTCAACTATTAATCGCACTACTAGATCAATCACTTCTTCCCGTAGCGCATATTACGCTCTATCTGCCCTTGGTGCTCGTCATACCGGAGTTAATACTGCTACTTCACTGCAACTTTTTAAGGCAATATCTTTGTCAATTCTGTCGTTTGGTTTTGAAGTATGGGCTCCTACCAAGACTGAGATATTAATGATGGAAAGATCCCAGCTTAAGATTCTAAGAACTATTCTTGGTGTTCCATCTCATGTACCATCCCTTGGTGTACATTATCTTTGTGGTACTATCCCAATCTCCTACCTCATTGCCCATAGACAGCTAAAGTTTGTCAGAAATGTGCTATCTCTTCCTGATTATGCTGTGTCTCGCGATATTCGTATTTATCGAGCTAATCAATGTCCACCTCCTTCTCAAAGCTTGATTAATTCTTTCTCTGCTCACTTAGACTCGTTTTCCCTCCCATCGGTCTTGGAACTTGCTTCAGATCTGCCATCCAAGAAAGCTTGGAAAGCTTTGACTAAAACCCTAGTTTTTGAAGAATTCCGTGATTCCATTGAGTCAACTACCCTGCCTTCTCTCTCCCATATTGTTAACCTCCCTCCTGCTATCAGATATGGTCATCCCGCTCCTATTATTGAAAAAGTCAAACACAATCTATCACTATCGCGTCTTTCTAATCTTCGGATAAGACTCATCCTTCACGCAACTTCCCTCGCCTCTCACACTGCAGTTTTTAACACTCCGCGTGGCCAGTCGCCTAGATCGTCTTCTTGTCTTCTATGCTCTACTGACTCTTCAGAAGATCTGGGGCACTTTGTGTTCCAGTGTCCCGTACTACAGTTGTTTGCGAAGATCTTGCATAACGGAAGCGAAAGCGGAAGTGTGACACTAGCCAATCAAATTCACTTTTCGTCACGTGTACAACTTTAGTAAGTCACGCCTACGTCCGTTTGATTGAACAACGTCATACTTCCGCTTTCGCTTCCGTTATGCAAGATCTTCGCAAACAACTGTACAGACTGTTCGCGATACGTGGTTTCCTAGAATTTATTCGTCCCCTCCCACTTCTGCACTAGTAATCAATCACGTGATCGGAGTAGAATGGTTTGAAGATCAAGAACTGATTCTCCGATTCTTGGCAGATCTGTACAGCTACCGAGCTAAATTGTTACATTCTCTTCTTTCCCCACCAGATGGTGGTACTCTTCTCATTCGAGGAGGCAACAAAAACTAAGAAGAAGAAGACCAAGCAGTGGTTAGCGCACGTGACCAAGCACTACCTTGAGTATCTCCGCGCCGTATGGATCACGGAGAACACATATCTGCCTGGAGTCTTCGAAGAACGGTAAGATCGTATAGGATCACCATTCTGCGCTTGCCAGATAATTACAGATCTACAAACTAGTGTGGGCGGGGCTCGTATGCACTTCATGCATGCATGTATGCGTAGGCGAGCTGATATGTACAGCATAATAATTATTTTTAGTTACAAGTTTAAAATAGTTAATAATAAAGAAAAGCCATCAACAACAGGAAAACTAAATCAATGGTGGAAGCAAAGACGGCTCAGTACGTGCATGATATTGAACTGCACTTCACTAAAAAGTAAAAAGGACACAAACAAGAAATTAAAAAGATTTCTATCGAAATCAAAAGGATGTAGGGTTGTGAAATCTACCACTGGTTCACAATGTAAACTAACAAGGAACAAGCATGGAATGGTAACACGATTGACTTGCTAACAGACCATAGATCCCTACATCAGTGGCTGCTGTGGTTGACCTAGTTGTTGTTGACTGCTGACACCTGACGTGCATTCAGCTTGTGCACAGCCACTGATGTAGGGATCTATGGTCTGTTAGCAAGTCAATCGTGTTACCATTCCATGCTTGTTCCTTGTTAGTTTACATTGTGAACCAGTGGTAGATTTCACAACCCTACATCCTTTTGATTTCGATAGAAATCTTTTTAATTTTTGCTTTGTGATTGCTGTACAGAAAGGTATAAGAGCTGCAGATACTGTGTATGTCAAATGTTCCACCGAGGCATCTGCACCTTTGGTGCCTAGTTAGTGGAAGTTGCTACATAGACTTTGAGAACAGTTCATTCTCACTAATCTGACACAGCCACGTCACTATACTCTTTTTAGTGAATTTTTCTTTTTCGAAAAAATCAGATATACTGTATCATTACGTACTCTTGAGTGTACGGTTTTGAGTTTCATTAGCGTACAGTTGTATTTGAATTATAATTATTAGATTAACAAGGATCAGTGCGGAAAATACAAAATGAAAGACACAAAAATAATTATTACATAATTTCATGGCTTCGCACCTCCAACTACAATGAATGCATGTACTACAAAAAACTAAGACTAACAATAGTTACACTGAGTTCAGACACTGCGTGACACACAAGGAAAGTGAATAGCTAGCAAAGTAACAGGTGAATGACTGATAAACTATAATGATAGCTATTTCATGATCTAGTGTTCAGCCATTCCCTGATCCCAGCAGCTGTACTGTTCTCATCAGCTTCCTCTAGAATGGTGATGATAGTCTCCCAGGTGAATGGAACCTTTTGCTCTCGTTTCCATTGATCAAACACCTTGCTATAGAGACGCCCTTGATCGCTGGTCTGTTGCTCAAATGCTTCCAGAGTTGACACTTCAATATCTAGTTGCATTCCTATACCGTACCACTTGGTAGGCATCTTCTTAGCAACTAAGCTCATCAGCTTAGAGAATTTGGGAGCTTGAGAATAGACATTTAATTTGCCTGCATGCAATAAAAAAATTTGAAATTGTATTATAACAGCTGCCAACAGTTACCTTGAGACTGAGGCACTGCTGCTGGTGTCTGGGGCACTGCTGCTGGTATCTGGGGCACCGCTGCTGGTGTCTGGGGCACTGCTGCTGGTGTCTGGGGCACTGATTCTGGTGTCTGGGGCACTGATTCTGGTGTCTGGGGCGCCGCTTCTGGTGTCTGGGGCACTGATTCTGGTGTCTGGGGCACTGATACTGGTGTCTGGGGCACTGATGCTGGTGTCTGGGGCACTGCTGCTGGTGTCTGGGGCACTATAGAATGAGCACAATGTGATATAACTACATGTAGTCAAGGGTTTGTTACCTTCAGGCTGAGGATAGCGTATGTGGAAACTGTTGGGAGAAGGAAGACCTTTAATGACCACCTTATGACACAATCGTTGAACTTGTGCTGACAACAGCTCTAACTCAAATCCACAGTGAGGGATTCTTCTACCGATTTGGTAGTTCTTGAGAGCAGCTCTATAGATCTGTATTATCAACAGACAATTCACCATAAATATAAAAGCATAACACTCACTCGAGGAGGTGCTAGAGGACGAATCTTCCATGAACCGACCTCCTGTTCTTTCTGATCAAGTTCGATCACATGATCACACGAGCATATTTCTAGTGTTGTGCTGTCTGCACTCCACTTCTCATACTGCTGATTTACTTGCTGTTGATAGAAGTTACAATGTAGCACATAATATTTAGTTTTCATTATAACACACTCACACCTCTAAACTTGTCTCCAGATTCCTCACAACCACAAAATGGAAATCAACTGTCAGAGCTAGTCGTTGCTTGTAGAACATAAAGGCTGTACAGAGTGTGTCTGTATCCTCTGGTGCTGTTTCTCCTAGTAATGAGAACTTCTTCAGCTTGATAGCTCCATACTGAGTGTGTGAGCTGAACAATCCTTCTCGTTCACGGAATTTGTACGGCAGCTGACTCTTTGAGCACTTGGCGATGATGAACTTGAACTGGGAGCATTGATCCTCACTGCGTACAACAGCGCAATGCTGTATGTTGACAGACACCTCTTTTATGAACTCTATGCTGGATGAGAGCCAGTAGATGGCACTGATCAACTGCCTGCTCTCAGGGAACTTAAACTGGCCGGCTAGAATCACCTTCACGCCCACACTTACAGTCACTCCAGGAGGAACAGCACCTTCAGGGATCTCAATGAAGAACCCATAGCCAGGCCACTCTACTTTCTGAGGCTTGTCTCCCACAACCTCCAGTACAATCTCTTTGTACACTTCAACACCAACCAGGAAGTCTGCACCACATGCACAGTCACAAACTGAAGGAGATGCATTAGTAGCTTACCTGGAGCAACTGCTAAATAGTCAGCTTGCACTCCAGCTTCGACCACACACCTTGGTTTGATAGCTACAGTATAGTGAGCTACTATAGCAGCAGCTGTGAGCTGGGCAGCATCACTCACCATTTTCTTGATTGCCAGCACTGAGTGAGAGTTCCTGTTTGTGAAGCAGTTGTTTGTAGCTGATTTTCAGTTGATCAACTGTGGAATACAGTAACAAGTGCTATAGATACATTAATCACTCACTCTAATACTCACATTTCTCTAGCATCAGTTGACCATCACTTTCCAACATTAATATCTGTTGATCTCTAGCATAGGCCATTCTCTTGGTTTGCTCCAGTACTCTCAGAAGCTCTTGCTGTTCCTCCTCACTAGCTGTCAGTTTGGTCTCACTAGCTGTCAGCTTGGTCTCACTAGCTGTCAACTTGGTCTTATACTCATGGATGACTATACATACAAAATTATATGTTAAACATTACTTAGTCCTTTACTTACTCTTTTCTTGTTGTTCATAGTCGTCTCTGCTAGCAACCATCTTCTTCTGCATGTCATACATATCATCCTCTAGTTTAGAGCATTTCTGGTCCTTCTGCTGTGAATCACGCTGAGAATCATTGAGCTTTTTCTCTAACTCCTCCTCTCTCTTCTTGCTAAGTCGAAGACTGTCTTCATAAGCATGTATGACTGTCAGAGAGAGGGAGGGAGGAAGGGAGGGAGAACTAAATGAACACAAGGATAGTGTCATGCTTACTATCTTCTGAGGTTAGTTGAAAAGATGATGGCTCTCTGGATTCTGTCTCATTCTGCTGAACTATGATTGAGGAAGATGATTTATATGAAGTGGGTCAAGTGACTATTACTAACCATTTTCGACCTGTTTCTCTCCTCTCTCATCAATATTGGTCTCGTGCTGCTGAGAACACCACAACACATCAACCAGTGTCACTGTCACCAACCACACACACCTGCTTCAACGAATCCTGCACCTGGAGTCTGAGCACTCTAACCTCCTCCTCCACCTCTCTGATCCTCCTCTCAGAAGATTCAACTGTCTGCTCACTATCTTGTAACTAGTGAAGGAAATAGTTCACTGCACATGCACTCAACAAAAGTGGATCTGACACTAACCTGTTGCTTTAGCTGTCTGCTCTCATAGTCTGATACCATCATCAGCTCCTTCATCATTGTTTTTGCTCGATCCCCTAGTATTCCCTTTATCCTGGCCTCTCTCAGTCTCTTCTGGTACTTTGTGTTGTTGCTCAGTGTCTCTCTCTCCATCACTCTCTCTACACACCACTGCCCACTAGTGTCCTGGACTGTATGGAGGAGATAAGCTGTCATGTGCAGTCCACCACTGTCAGTGTGTGCATCAGCTGCTGTAGCTACTGCTGATTACTGCATGGACATAACACACCGTGCTCACTTAGCTCTACAATACTGGTGGCAGCCTTGTGGATGAATCTTCCGAACACTAATATCCAGACACAGTGGGCTCCTAGATGAAACACTGACACTGAGTGATAGCATCGTTGTGTCACTGAATCAGGTAGTGTTGGTAGCTATATAGAACATAATAAAACAACACACATTACGAACTATTATAATAAACTATACTATACTTATACTCGTATAACTCAACTATAGCTTAGCTATTAGGGAGGCACGGTGGTGACTCCCTATGTAGGGATGAACGAGAAAACAAGATGGCGGCTACATTACTACATACAATGTATTAGCGTTCAAACGCTGATATTTCGCCTGGTGATGAATTCTAGACACTTAGATCTGCTCTCTGGCGTTGCCCCATCTTACGGTAGCAAGGAGATTGCTCGAAATTGTTACTAAAGTGATGAACCTGGAAACGGTGAAAATCGAGTTTCGTCATCTTCGTTTTCTTTCTTTCTTTCTTCCACTCGCCTAGCGCCTTTACGCGAGCATTACCAAGACCAAAACACCCACGAACAGTCGTGAAATTCTCTTGGCATGTGCCTTTTGAACGTTGTTTTTAGCGTGACGGCGATATAAATTCCGCAATTTCTCGATCGTGATCCATTGTCAGCTCAGTGTTAGACGCCATTATTGTGATAGTCTCGTTCCCAGACCACACCTCTTCCGCTTTGCTTCTGAGAGGGTCTGGCAGCTTGCTCGACTTTTCTCGGTCTTGATGACGTTTCATTCTCAGAAAATGGGAATGACCAATCAGATCGCCTTATTTTCAAAATTCACATGACAAACGCGCCGTTGAGCACATGATCAACATGGCGATGTGCAGTGTGTTCAGATTCATCGACGACAGAGAGCATCTAGGGTAATCTTCGTTGACTAATAAGTACTACGAGGCAGCCAGCCACTTCTTAGCTGGCTCAAACGAGCGATTTCGCTACCAACAGGTGTGGAAAAATAATTTGCGATTTATTGTTGTTGCCATTACATTTGTGAGCGCTGCCATCTTTGAGCGCCACCA